>JAQJIZ010000020.1:0-291355 GCA_029873605.1 Rhodosporidiobolus sp. SP3-3/4 | reverse complement strand
CTCGTCCTCACTTCGACTCTCACGTCCTCTCGCCCTTGTCGCACTCTCACACCACCTCTCGAGCTCACCACCCTTGCAATAAACCCAAGATGGCGGCCTTCTCCCTCTCGACTGTTCTCTCGGCTCCCGTCCGGTCCTCGTTCTCCCTCGACGGCGGCGTCTTCTCGTTCTTCCCGAGCGAAGTCCAGCCGGTAAGTCTTCTCGGTGGCCCTGCTGTGCGCTCCCCTCCCCCTTCCCTCCGCTCAAGCTGACCCTCGTCCTTGTACCTCTCCAGTTCTCCCTCAACGGCCGCTCTCCCTCCCTTAGCCTCGCCAGTTTCGCCGCGCCCCTCCCTTCGCCCATCGAGGCCTCCTTCGAGCACTGGGACGGCTGCTCGCGCTCCCTCGCCAGCTCCACCACCGTCGCCATCCCCACCGCCCCCATCACGATCGCAACTGGTTCCGACTTCGACCAGGACGACTCGTTCGACCTTGCCTCCCTCTCCACCTCGAGCTACCGCGACGACGACAGCGACAGCGAGTCGATCTCCTCCTCGTCCTCCTCCACCGCCGACAGCGAGCCGTCCTTCCTCCTCGACGACTCCTTCGATTCGTCCTCCTTCTCGTCCCGCTCCTCGACCCCCGAGCCAGTCGACCTCCCCTTCTGCTCGGCCGCGGCTGCCTCTCTCTCCATCCCCACCGCCTGCGCCGACCAGCCGACATGCCCAGCGGCCGCCGCCATCGAGCTCGAGTGCTCTTCCCCCTCCGCCCCTCACCGCCTCTCCCTCCGGCCGCGCACCGCACTGGATGGACGCCCACTCGACCCTGTACTGCGTCTCCTACGTCTGCGCCACTGAGCTCGCCCACATCGGCGCCGAGCTCGTCTCCGCCGCCTCTTCCCGCACCCCCTACTACCGCACCCCCGAAGAGGTCGAGTCGCTCGCCCTTTCCGCCCGCTCTTACCTTCGCATCTGGATCTCTCTCTCTCGCCGTCGTTCTCAGTACTCTGTGCATAGGTCGTAGGCCGTCCCCTTGTTGTCACTTGTACCGCGTCTCGTTCTCTTCTTTTTCCGGCTTTTCATCGACGGGAAGAGTGAGGCAAGCGAGCGACACTGCCAGCAGCGTCAGCAAGGCAGCGCCACTACGCATTCCTCCCTAGCGAAGAAGCGCGGCGGGCGGTAGGAGCGGGACCTCTAAGCAGGCAGGTGGCAGAAAGTGTCGAGCGAGAAAACCGAATCGCTGTGTCACGACGAGAAAAGAGAATCTACGACGACGATCAAGAACAGATGTACGGATAAAGAAGATTACAGCACGCACGACTGGCCGACTGGCCGACTAGCCACCTCATTCAACTCGTCGTCTCCAGCTTTTGCCTTTTCCTCGTCCTCTTCCTCCTCCTCCTGCCGCCAGCGCTCCTCACGTTGCTCCTGCTCCTCCCACCGGCTCACTGCCTGCGCACCCCAGCAGAGATAGGTTCGGCGGCAGCGACCTCGCCGACGGCGTCGACCTCTTTGTCCGACCCGCTGTCCGGCGAGTTGGCGCCGTACGAGTCCTGCGACGGCGAGAATTCGAGCGCGGCAATGGCGAGGCGCTTGTCGCGCTGGTGGAGGTAGCGGATGAGGAAGACGACGCCGACTGCGGAGAGAAAAGGTTAGGAGGAGCCAGAAAAGAAAGAGAGGAGGGACGAAGGCGCACAAAGGGCGGCGGACAGGGCGGCGGAGTAGTATAGGCCGGGAAGGCAGCGCGGGTACTGGGTCTGCTTCCAGACGAAGTTCGGGACGATGCACTGCATCACGTAGGCCTGCAAGGGAGAAAAAGGAAAAGAGGTTAGTCAAGGAGATGAGACGGGAGAACAGGATAAAGCGACATACAGCGTTATTCATGAGAGCCACTGTAAGTGCCCTCTCTTCGTTGTCGGCGGAGATGACCTCCGAGCACCACGCAAACATCAATCCTCCCGACGCTGCGGCAACCTGGGTGGTGTCTGCGGACGTAGTGAGGAAGGGGGACAGGCAAAGGTCAGCCTGATCCCGATTCAGCGGAAGAAGAGCTCGAACGCACAGTAGAGGAACCAGTGGGCCTTGAGATGCTCGTAGAGCGGCAACTTGGCGAGCGAGATGCAGTTGGCAATGGTCCAAAGAGCGCCGAATAGAATGCACGGGTAACGGAGGCCGCGTAGCGGTCCGTCCGAGATGTAGGCGACGATCCAGGCGGCGATGCAGGAGATGCCTGGAGCAAGAAGTGGATCAGTCAAGGGAAGGGGGACAGGCTGGCTGACAGGCTTGATGGGCTTACCGCTGATAGGCATGACGTAGTGGTTGATCTGAGGGACGGTGTAGGTGATGCCAGTGCCAGTGTTGACGGTGTTGAAGGACTTGAGCCCTGGTGAGGGAAAGAAGGACCGGTCAGCGGTCAGGAAGAGGATGAGTTCGACAAGTGGAAGCGCGGCGCACAGATGGACATGATGGTCGAGGCGGTAAGGGCGTTGTTCTGTCGGCGAGTAAGAGGCAGTGGTCAGCAAGGAAGGAAAATCTCGAAGAAACGATCCGCGAGCCGGCTTACCCAGAGATCTGCGTGATCAAGTGAGGGTTAGCACGAGAGAAGCATCAAAGAGTGCGAGGCGACGTACAGTAAGCAAGCGGGAAGACGTAGACGCGCCACGAGAGGCCGAACTTGGCGATCCTCTTCCAGGTGAGCGTGGTGGGCGGCGCGCGGTTGATCTCCTTCATGCGGCGGTCGATGATCTCCCAGTCCTGCAGGATGTCCGAGATGAGCGGAGTGGTGGATCGGAAGAGAAGAAGACGGCTTACACGGGTCGTAAGAACGATGCTAGCCTTGCCCGCTTCGCGCTGACCCGGAAGTGCCGGAAGGAGGAAGAAGCCAAGAGCGGCGATCGGCAGACTGATCACGGCGTCGATGATGAAGCTGAGGGTAGGACCGAGAGTGAGTGGAGGACTGGGGAGGTGAGGAAGAAAAGAACGCACAGCCACTGCCAGCCGGTGTGGCCGAGTTTGCCGTTCAGGCCCGCATAGGTTGCGGCTTGCAGCGCCGACGAGCACAGAGTACCGATGTCTGCGAAGCAGGAGAGTTAGCTGGGGTTCGCAAGGAGGGCTAGCTGAACAGAAGGGGCGGACTGGACCACGAGTTGAGGAACACGGCGCGCTTTCCGAGCTCCTTCGGCTTGTAAAACGAGCCTAGCATGTACTGGGCACCGCTGCAGACGTAATAACTCGTGTCAGATCGCGACCCGAGGAGAATAGAAGCCGGGGTGTTGGAGAGAAAGGGGAGGGGTGAGGAAACGGTGCCAGGACGTACGGGTAGAAGCCCGCCTCAAACGCGCCAACGAAGAAGCGGACTGCGTACAGTCCCTTGACGCTGGTGACCTTGTAGGAGAAGAGGGTGCAGCACGCCCACCCGATCTCGAGGAAGGGGAGCCACCAGCGAGGGGAGACTCGGGTGAGGATCAGGTTCGAGGGGATCTGCATGATGCAGTAGCCGATCGTCCACATTGTAGTGGCAGCTGTGAACGCGACGAGAGGGTTAGGCCAAAGTCAGGAAGCGGAGGCGAAGGAGGGGACGTACTGGTCAACTCGTTGCCATACATGCCGAGATCCTCCTTCATACCTGAGACGTAGGCCGAATTGATGTTGGCCTGGTCGAGGCTGAGAAGGGACAAGGAGCGAAGGAGATCGTTAGGTTCGCTCGTGGGAAGCAGCAGCGTGGACACTCACTACTTGATGAACTGCGGGCCGAAGGGGAAGGTCAGCAGTGCTGGATGTACACGGAGGAGAAAGGACGTACGTAGCCAAGACAGCCAAAGAGCAGGACGGTAGCGTCGAGCTTGTAGATAACCCGCCTTTCCTCCCTGCGGAAAGGCTCATGATCAGTCCTGGTGGGTCTCTAGCGGCAGAGGGAGAGCGTACGGGTCCTCGATGTCGAGTGCATCGTAGATACGACCGGCCCAAGACGTGGTCGCGTCGGCCTTGCGGTACTGAGCGGGGAGGTCGGCCTCTTCGACGGTCGCGACGACCTTGTTGTCGCTGTTTTTCTTGCCCATGGCGGCGGGACGGCAGAGAGGAAGGTGCAGGGAGAAAGGAAGCGCAAGAGGGTGAGAAACAAGCAGAGGAGAGAAGAGGAAGCGCAAGCAGGGTCGGGAGGACACGGTCGAGGAGTGTCTAGCCGAGCGGTGCGCGTGCTAGGTGGAGCGAGTGGTGCACGGATGAGGTGCAAGGCGCCATCCGACGCAAGTTGGGCACCCTTCGCGGCGGTGGTGATTGGCAAGCGAGGCGGGAATGGCGCAAGGCCGGGAGGAGAGCTCGCGAAGGGGGAGAGTCGTGGGGAAGCACGGAAGGGAGGCTCGAGATGGCCTCTGGTGGGAGACGGGCCGAGACTGTCTACCTTGAGAGAGTGTCTGCAGGGCAGGAGGAAGAGCAGGAAGAGCGAGTTGGCGGAGGGCGCGAGCGGAAGAGGGTCGGCACTCGACTTGCTCCGTTGCTGCTTCCGAGGGGCATACTGAGGTCCAGTACCACCTCTGACTTCGCCTAGCACGCGTCTGCTCGTCACAAGCGCGTTCGCCGGTCTCCCCACCACCTCGTCCTCCTCCCCTCCTCGTCAACTGCCCGCCCTCGTCTCGCAGCACTCGCCAGCAGTCAGACCACACCGCGCTCGTATCCGATGGCACCTGCCATACGACCCATCCGCACCGCTCAGCGCCCGCCGCCGTCTTCGTTCCGCGGTCCTCCTTCCCCCACCCTCTCGCAAACAACCCAAGCCTCCCAGCTGGACCTCGGCGACGACGGGCCCAGGGTCATCGTCACCCGCGCAGACCTCCGCGAGTCCGTCCAGGCCTACGACCAGCTCCTCGCAGCCGCAAAAGGCTACCGCAACGCCCTCGTCGCCCTCTCCCAGGCATCCACCGCCCTCGCAGGCGCGTTGGGCGAGTGTGCGCGCGTGAAGGGCGCAGGAGATAGCGGGGAGCAGCTGCTGGCGGCGAGCGGATTGCAGTACATGGTCGCCAACTCGGGGCAGGTTCTCGTGCGTTCCCTTCCCTCTTTTTCTTCGCGCGCGAGACTGACTTGCCTGCCCTTCGTTCAACAGAGCGACACCCTTTACCGCTCCTTCGAGGTCCCGCTCCTCACCGCGTACGACTCGTACGTCGGCGAGATCGCCCAGCGGCATGCAGAGTACGAGGCGTTGCTGGCGGACAAGACGGCCAGGATTCGCGAGACCGAGGCGGAGAACATGCGGCAGGGGAGGAAGAAGGTACGCACTGATGACCTCCGTCTCGTCTTTCCACCCCGCTCATGCTTTTTCGCTCTCGCAGACTCGTGACCTCAACCAGTTCCGGATAGCGCTCGCCAAGCTGACGGAGCAGGTCGCCGAGGTCGAGGTGTGCAAGCGGAGCTACTACTCGGAGGTGCTCGAGAACGAGTCCGAGACTTGGGGCATGATCGGCGGCAAGGTGCGTTTCCCTTGCCTCACTTCATCCCCACCTGACCTGACCCTCTGGTCTATCCGCAGGTCTCCCTTCTCGTCCGCTCTACTCTCGACCTCGCCGATCGCCTCGCCTCGAAGGCGACCTCGGACCCGATCATCGAGTCGATGCTGAATGAGCACCCGGACCCGTTCGACTCGTATCGGCTCGAGACGGACGAGGAGCGCGACGTGTTCACCATCCTCCCGCCCATCAACCTCAGCATCGCGGGCAGCTCGGGCAACTCGCCTGTCGCGCAGGCGAAGAAGCCGAACGGAGCAACGGCCCCGGAGCAGGACAAGGAGCGTGAGCGCGGCGAGCTCGAGGACAAGACGCTCACGCCTCGGCAGGCGAGTAAGCAGCCCGTCTCGGTGTCGGACGTGCTGGGGCTGAACGACGTCAGCGAGGAGGAGGAGGAGGCGGAGGAGCGCCGGCGAAGCGAACGAGGGACGCCGACACCCATCGCCGCGAGGCACAAGCACTCCGCTGCGGCAAACACGGCGGACAGCAGCAAGGTTACGAGCCCGCTGCATTCGCGCGGTGGATCGCTCTCGTCCCAGCACGCCACACCCCTATCCCCGTCTCGCGCCCTCCCTTGCGCTGCGCCCTCTTCCTCCTCGACCCCATCTCCGCCGACTGTCGCCGACGACTCCCCAGCCCTCCTCCCTCCGTCGACCGCTTCTTCCACCGCGGCACTCACCTCCCTCAACGCCGCCGCCGAGCCGTTCGACCCGCCGTCCCTCACGACCGAGACGGCGCCGTTCGCCACCCTCTCCCGCAGCGCCTCGGCGGCATCCTCCCTCCCCGGCTACAGCACCGACAGCACCGCCGACTCTGCCCCGCCCACGCCCGCGGGTCTCGGCTCGTCCGCCGTGCTCCCGTCTACCACGCCGACCAAGTCGCGCCGCGGCCTGTCCCGCGTCTCTGAGGCTTCCTCGGCTACCGCCGCACAGCACGTCCCGCCTCATCATCACCTCGACGATGACGGCTTGGCGGGCGACTGGGGCGCGCCCATCGCGCCGAGCTTGATGAGCGCCGGAGCGGGCGCAGGCGGGATGGGGTACGACAGCGCCGAGGAGGAGGCAGAGGGGTGGAGGGGCTGAACGAGGTAAAGAGCAGAGGAGGACGAGGGAGGGTGGTGTCTGATCTGTGTGCCGTTCTTGCAGTTTGCGTTTCTTCTTTTGCTCGCCGTACATTCCCCTCTTTTCATCTCGTGTCGTTGTCCAATGCAGACTGGTTCTGCTCTCCCCCTTCTCTTCCGCAAAGGGAGCACGAAAGTGGGCCAAGTGCAATTGTTACAGCCCCTTGCTGATCTGCTCTTCCTCGAGCTTGAACTCCAGCCACTCGGGCATGAACGCCTTGGCGAGCCACCTTCCTCCCTCCTCGTCGCTCTCGCCCGCTCCGTCTCCCAGCTCGGGCGCCTCCCTCCCCTCGGCCCCGACCTTGCCATCCTCGCTCGACACCGGCGCCTTGACGACGAACACGCCCTCCTTCGCCGGATCGCCCGTCCCATCGCCGACGTGCTCGACCCGCACCGAGCCGAACGCGAGCGCCGTTGTGCCGAGCCCGGTGGGGGAGACGAGCGGGAGGGACGAGCCGAGCTTGCCGGACGGGCGCGGGCGCGAGGAGGACGAATGCAGGAGGGTGAGGGAGGAGCCTGGGGGCGGGAGCGGGAAGAGGGACGGGTAGGGGACGAGCGGGGTCGAGAGGGGTAGAGGCTCGGTAGGAACACTGTAGACGCAGCGGTCAGTACCGGGCGAGGGGTGGGGGAAGAACGAAGCGAGAGAACGCACTCTTCGCCCTCGCGGAACAGCCGGAACACCATCCCCCTCTTCCTGACGACGCCCTTGTGGTGCGTCCGCGCCGTCAGCTCCTGCCCGACGTAGCACCCCTTGCGGTAATCGACGCCGTTCATGAAATCGATGTTGGCCTCGAGGGGTAGGGGCGGGAAGTCGGCTGGCCCCTCGGGCACGCCGTGCAGCAGGCGGTGGAGCTGGAAGTGAGAGGGGGTGACGGGCTTGAAGAGTTCGGGTGGGGCTGCGTCGTGCGAGGAAAGAAAGGGTCAAGCGAGAAAAGGAAGAGGAGGAAGGGAGCGGAACGCACGCTTCGCGCCATCCTTCGTTGCCAACCACCTGTATCCCATGCCGAGCACCCTGGGATCCAGCCCGGCCTTCTGCTCCTCTAGCCACTGCTCCGCCGCCTCGATCTCCTCCCTCGAGCTCTCCTCAACATGGTTCCTCCACGCAGCGGTAACCTCGAGCCCGTCCTCGGCGGCCCTGCCGAGCTTGACCTTGGAGCGGAGGACGTGGCGCTTGAAGTAGGTGCGGAGGGAGGGCGTGAAGGACGAGGCGTGCTCGAGGAAGTAGGTCGGGACGGGAGGGTCGGCAGGGGGAGAGGTCAGAGGCGGAGGGTAGAGCATGATGTCGTGCATGTAGCGCCCCTGCTCAATGGCAAGTTGTCAGCTGGCATAGGAAAGTAGACGGGGAAGGAGAGGACGCACGTCGGCCTTGAGGATGTTGGCGTAGACGACGCGCTGCTCGCCCTCGTCATCGCCTGGCTGAGCGACCTTGCGGACGTCGTTTGAGACGAGACCCTGGAGGAACTTGGAAGCGTCCTTGCCGGTGACGGAGAGGAGAGCGCGGTCGGGGAGAGCAGAGTAGAGGTAAGGCGGGGCGGCGGACGAGGACGAGAGGCTGAAGAGGCGATGGGGCGTGGTGCGGGCAAGGGAGGAGGTCCGGAGAGTGCGTAGTGGTGCGTTGCGAGTGAGCATGGCTGGAACAGAGTGCTGTGACGAGCAGGAAGAGGAGGACAAGGACGAAAGAGCGTTCGCTCGCCTCGGGTTGGTGTCCGCACCTTTGCACCGCTTACCCAGCCTCACAGGCACCCGCACACATACACAGCGTACCACGTGCACTGCCCGTCGACCCATCAGCACCCACCCACTCCTCGCTCCCCTCCGTTCGCCTCTTCGTCCTCATCTTCCTCCCGCTCCTCCTTCCACACCATGTCCTGCTCCGGCGTCCGCCAGGCCCTCGCCGACTGCATCCTCAAGTCCGACTGCGTCCTCCGCTCCAACCCGCCCCGCTCCCCGCAGGACTGCCTCAAGAACCACACCCACGAGCTGCCCGAGGAGTGCCAGCTGCTCCGCAAGAGCTTCTTCGAGTGCAAGAGGGGCATGGTCCGTCCCTCCTCCTTTCCCTCACACGCAACCCGAGCTAATCCTGTGCCCTCCGCAGCTCGACATGCGGTCCGTCTTTCCTCCTGCTTCCTCTTCTTCCCTCTGCACCTTGCCCTTCCCCGTTCTCCCTCCTCACCCGCTCGCACCCACAGGAAACGCTTCCGTGGCAACGAGCCCGCCCAGTTCAAGGTCACCGGCAAGGAGGGGCTCGGCGAGGGCGTCGGCGCGAAGGACTAGATTCCGAGCGGGAGCAGACGCTCGAGATACCCTTGCGGAGACGGTTATACCCAGGCGGGAGACGAGGAGACGGCGCAGGAGAGGGCAGTAGAGGAAGGAGGAGCATTCGCATCTTTTCGCAACTCACATTTCACCTCACTGCACCCCGAGAGAGAGAGAGGGGAGATACCGCTTTTTGCTGCGAGACCGTCTACTGCTCCTCACCCGCCGCCTTGACGACGAGCTCCTTCAACGCGGGCGCGACCTGCTTCCTCGTCGCCTTCGCGTTCCCCTGCTGCCACACCCTCCACCTCCCTCCCCCATTCGTCTCGCCCTCCTGGCGCCCGTACTCGTCGAGGCCCTTCCACTCCTCGAGCTGGAGCGTCGCGTCCTGCGCGATGCCGGCAAAGACGGGCGCGAGCTGCGCGGTCGCGGACGCGGACGCGACGAGGAGCAGCTCGCGGCGGTGCTTGCCCTCCTTGCCCGACTTCTTGATGTGCTCGTAGCTCGTCAAGACGCCCGCGAGCGCGAGGTCGCGCTCCTGCATCCACCGCTGCACGTCCTCGAGGACGAGCTGCCATCTTGCGTTCTTGTCCTCGGCGGGTGACTTGTCGAGCCAGACGGAGAGCGCGAGCGGGACGGTCGAGAGCCCGTACCGGACGCCGTGCTCGAGGTACTCTTTGTAGTCGCGCCGGAGGAGGTCGCGGCCGGGCATCCACGAGACGTCCTTCTTCTTCTGGAAGAGGACGTTGTCGAAGTCTTGCAGGGCGGAGAGGGCGGAGGAGAGGTCGGTTTCGGAGAGCGTGGAAGGGGAGGAAGAGGACGTGGAGGCGTTGGCGGAGGCGGAGGAGGGGAGGAAGGAGGAGAAGGGGAGGAGGGCCTGGACGGCGGGGACGTCGACGTCCTTGGTCGCCTTGCCGCCTTTGTCTTCGGGCTTGAGACCCGTGTCAATCATGATGGCGGAGAGGAGGAGGTCGGCGAGTCCAGTCGGAACCGGTGAGGACGGCTTGAAGTCGTCGGTGAGGAGCTGGGCCACGAGGGAAGAGCATGACCCGACGACCTTGATCACGCGTGGCGACGCCTCGAGGTGGCGCTTCTCGTCAGCGTGGTGATCGACTACGGCAACGACGCGCTTGTCGTCGTCCTCGTTGTCCGGCTGGTCCGGGTGAGAGCGGAACATGGGGAGGAGGACATTGTGGTCGACGAGCGCGAACGAAGTATCAAGGCTGGAGAGTCGAGAGGCGGGCAGGTCGTCGACCGTAAGTAGCGCGTCTTGGGGGACCTGCGCGCGGCGGAGTGCCTCGGTGTTTTCGGGCCGGAGGGAGAGGTCGGCACGAGCGGTGAGGGTGAGGGGGACGTAGCGACGGCCTGAGGACGAGTCGGAGCGCGCTCCAAAGTGGGCGTAGCCGAGAGAGGACGCGAGGGAGTCGAGATCTGTTGGAGAAAAGCGGTTACAGCAGGATCTGAGGGAGAAAAAGGAGGGAGTGCTTACCGCCTGCTTCGTTTCCGACCGAGACGACCCAGTTGTCAAGCCTGGTTCCGCTGGCGAGGTCGGCGAGGAAGGCGTGCTTGGTATCGCGGAGATGCTGAGCGAACGCGGTCGCCGGCTGAGCCATGGCTGTGAGGCGGAGGCGGGAGGAAGTGGGGAGGAAGCGCGAGGGGAGCAGGGTGTCGGGGGTGAGGCGTTGGACAGCGCAGAGGAGGGAGAGGGCAGCGAGGGTGAGTAGGGCGGCGTATGCGAGTCGGTGCGCCAGTTTGAGCGTGTAAGGAGGAGCAAGAAGCTGGTCAAGCTGCTCCGCCGTCCTCGTCCTCACTTTCGCACTACCAACACCCCCACTCCACCTACTTCGACATGGCTGACGTTTCCACCACCGGCACCGCCTCCCGCGGCGAGACCAAGGCTCGCCAGGGTCCGTCCCGCTCTCTCTTCGACTCCTCGTCGTCCTCCCTCCCTGACCTCGTCCCGCTCTCGTCACCTACAGCTCTCCAGAAGCTCGGCCTCAAGAAGGTCGACGGCATCACCCGCGTCGTCATCCGCCGCCCCAAGAACGTACGTCCTGCGGGCTCTCACCCCATGTCCCGCTCCGTCCTCGTCCATCCTTTGCCCGCCAGTCGTGCGCACCTGGGCTGCATGTAGCAGAGACAGCGTGACTAACCGAAGGCTCCTCACCGCAGGCCCTCTTCGTCATCTCCTCCCCGGACGTTTACAAGTCGTGCGTCTCCTCCCTCCGTTCACGCTCCTCCCCCGTCCCCACGCTGACCCTCTTCCCTCCTCTCCCTCGACTCGCACAGCCCCGCCTCGGACTGCTACATCGTCTTCGGCGAGGCCAAGCCGGAGGACGTCCCCGCCGGCTTCCCCCAGTTCGCCCAGCTCGCCCAGCAGGAGCAGCAGCTCGCCCAGCAGCAGCAGCAGCAGGCCGCGCTCCAGGCCGCCGCGGGCGAGGCCAGCGGCGAGGGCAAGACCGAGGAGGACGGCGAGGTCGACGAGGAGGGCGTCGAGGACGCGGACAGTGCGTGCTCTTTCCCTCTCGCCTCCCTCAGTCGAGACGGACTGACCTCTCTTCTCATTTCGACAGTCAACGTCGTCATGCAGCAGGTACGCCGTCACCCTGTCTGAGTCGTCCACCTCCGTACTCACCCTCTTTGCCTCCCCCAGGCCAACTGCTCCCGGTCTCAAGCGGTCAAGGCGGTGAAGGAGGCGAACGGCGACATCGTCCAGGCCATCCTCGACGCGTCTCAGGCCAAGTAAGACGGCTCGCTGAGCCGCAGAAAATGATCTCAGGGGACGTAGCAGCGCAGTAACTCGCATTCATGGTTCTCTCGCACTTCTCTGTGGTTGGGCGTCATGCGCGGCTGTCGCTTCTCTCCCTCAAAGCCGTCTCTGTGCTACCGCGGCAAGCCGTGTGGCAGAAAAGAAACCCGTATTAAGTGCAGCTAGAAAGCAAAAAGTAGAGAGTGGTAAAGTATCCCGGTTTTCCTCCCTCGAGTCCGTTGGATCCGTGAGTCCTTCGGGACCTCCCAGGATCAGACGAAACGCTCGAGCGTCCGACGACCGCTTACTGGTCGTAGTTGCTCGCGTTGCCGCCGCAGCACATGCCAAAGATGCCGCCCTTCTTCTTCGGCTGCTCCTTCTTAGCGGCGGGCGCCGGTGCCGGGGTAGCGGCCGCGGCGGGCTTCTCCTCGACGGGCGCGGGGTCCGCGGCCGCGGTGGTCTCGGCGGCGGGAGTGGTAGCCGCGGGCTCGGCGGCGGCCTCCTTGGTCGGCTCGGCGGCGGCGGCCGGGGTCTCGACCTCGTACGGGGCGGCTGTGGGCAGACCTGCGCGTGAGTACAAGCACGACAGAGGCGGCGGGGAGAGAGAGGAGGGAAAGGACGCACTCTCGGTCGGGACAGCCTTGCCGAGGACGGGCTCGCCGGTCTCGATGGCGGCCGGCTCGGAGGTGGTGGCAGCGGCGGCGACCGGGGCCTCCTCCTTCGGGGCGACGGCGGTCTTCTCGAGGCTGCGGGACGGGCCAGATTAAGAGAAGTCAGCGATGCGAATGCGAGAGACGACGAGATTTGCGGGAAGAAGCAGGAAACGCCGATAGAAGACCCGCAACGCCAGGGAACCATATCGACGGAGAGGAGCGCGGGGTCTTCATTCGCAGGAGAACATTGTGTTGTCCGTCAGACGCTCCAAAGCCTCCCACGAACTACCTCCCCCTCGCCCTTCTTCTCTCCGTTAAACCCGGGGAAAAGCACTGATGGCACCGAACAAACAAAACGAGACACGGGTTTGCTCCGAAGAGCTTCTATGCACGCCGCAGGCGGAATGCAAGCTTACGCCGACTTGCCAGCAACGAACTGCTTGGCGACGCCGGTGCTACGGGGGGGGGGGGGGGGGGGGGGNGGGGGGGGAAGGGCATCAATGTCAGTCTCCGCACGCAGAGGGAATAAGGAGATGGAACGCAGACGCACAAGTGCTTGGCCTGGTACTTGGCGACGTTGAGCTCCTTCTCGGTGAGCTGGCGCGAGCCGTCACCGCCGGCGATGGCAGCAGCGCCGTAGGCGGAGCCGCCGACGACCTCGGAGTTGTCCGAGAGGTCCGGGGCACCGTAGCCGTTCGGGACGAAGATGATGCCGTGCTGGTGGTTGCGAGGGCGTCGCACGAGATCGTCAGGAAAAGCTCTCGAGGTGGAAAGGGAGGAAGGAGGCAGAACGTACGTGGACGAAGAAGGGAAGAGTGGTGAGGATGGTGGTCTCCTGGCCGCCGTGCTGGCCAGCGGTGGAGGTGAACATGCCGGCGAGCTTGTTGGTGAGCTTGCCCTGGGCCCAGAGACCGCCGGTCGCGTCGAAGAAGGCGGAGACGGCGGCGGGCAGGCGGCCGTAGCGAGTCGGAGCGCCGATGAGGAAGCCGTCGTACTGAGTAAGGAGAACACGGTCAAGAAGAGAGAAAGACAGAGAGAGTTGAACGGAAAGGGCGAGAAGGATGGCTTACCTTCTCGAGGTCAGCCGGGGTGACGTCCGGGAAGTCGCCGCGGGGAGCAGCGTGCATCTGTGCGCGGGAGTGAAGCGTCAGGATCGCTGTTCCCGCACGAGGAGCGACACCGAGCCGAAAGTTGGGTGATGGAATCCGGTCGCGAAAGGCTCACCTTGCCGCGGATCTCCTCCGAGAGGCTGCAGAAGGTAGTCCAGGTCAGTTTCGTGTGCCCGGCAAGCGAAAAAGAGCGAAATGAGGAGTACGCACATCTCGGGGAACTGGAGGAGGTCGACCTCAGCACCAGCGACCTTGGCCTCGGCGGCGATGGTCTCGGCGAGGGTACGGACGTGGCCGTAGGTGGAGTAGAAGATGACGGCAATCTTGGGGGCAACCCTGGTGTTTGAGGAGCACGAACGAGGCGCGAAGAGGGGGAGGACGCGGACGAGGCGGAGACGGATGGGACCGCGTTGTCGTGGATCGACGACGTGGATCAAGAGTGTCGGGACATTGGAGTGCGAGTTGCGTGCGGTGGACAGGCGGGGAGAGGGCGGGTAGGGTGGTGGGAGGTCGTGGAAGGAGGAGGACGAAGCGTCAGCGAACAATGCGGTGGGGAGCAGCCAGGACAGGCTAGGGTGGGCTCGGGGAGCAGGAGAGGGGCGCACATGATGACTGGAGTGAGTGTGGGTGAAGAAGGAGAGGAAGAAAGGGTGCGAGCTGGCTCCAGGACGATCTCCGCCCAGCGCGCCCGCTGATGAGGCTGGCTCGCTCAGCTTTCCCTTCTCGTCCACCGCTCTTCCCGCTTCGTCTTCTACCGCAGCTTACTCCTCTTTCACCGCACTCTACGCCCGTCATCGTCCCTGTCCGCCCTCAGCAGCGGGAGCGGCTCTCCCACCGCTTCCCCCTCGCGAGAAAAACCCGCCTTCCCGTTCGAGCAGTCTCACCGCTCGAGCTTACCCCCGCGGCAGTAACCGGATGACCTCCCCTCCCAGCATAAGCCTCTTTTGTAAGGGGCAAGTGTAATCAGAAGAGCCCGTCTCGCCTCATCCTCCGCGAGCGCCATCGAGTCGTCCTCGCTCGAGCATGCCTGTTTAGCTCTAAAGCTTGGGACGTGGCCGTGTTGTACAGTGGTGGTGTATCCGTCGGCCTGCACAGACAAGGAGAAGGTGAGGGGCAGGTCCATAGGGCGAGGAAGAAAAGAGACTAATCGAGTGCATGAAAAGCCCTCTTGCTCCATTCCGAGGACACATCGAGAAGCGAGGGCGTAGAGGTCTCTACCGTATGAGAGATGGAAGCACAGGACCAGAGCGGAGACCGTGGAGTGGTGGAAGGAAGAAAAGCGGCGTTGGCATCGCGAACTCGCAAGTTTCGAGGACGACTAACTGCCTCGCCCCCTTACAGCCCTTCAGGGACCAGTCGCCATCTGCGGCCGACTGCACGGCCCCAGCGGCGACTTCCCGGACGTCACCCCGGCTCACCTGGAAAAGTGAGCATTCCTTCCTTCCCTCTCCTCCTTGTTTCCGCTTTCGACCGCATCCTGACTGACCTTTCTCCCCTTCCACCAGGTGCGACGGCTTCCTCATTGGTGCCCCGACTCGCTACGGCCGCCTGCCCGCCGCTGTCTCCGCCTTCTTCGACGCTACCGGCGGTCTCTGGGCCCCAGGAAAGCTCAGCAACGTTTTCGTTGACATGAAGCGGTACTTAATGGTGGACTCTGACGTCGGCGGCGGCTGCATCCCGCTTTCCGGCAAGCTTCGCGAGTCTCGCCGCCTGCAACTGATGAAGCTTTCTCGCCTCCGAACTGGCTCAACCGCCGGTAGAATCAGCTGTCGATGCGTCCGCAAGCTCTTGACTAGGAAATACGCATGTCTGGGGCGACGCATAGCCAGAAGAGGAGCTTGCGGTCGAGGGTGCGAGCAGCGGCGCTCGAAACGTCGGACAGGAGCAGTTCCGACAGGCTGTCGTCGGCGAGGAACGCGGAAGGAAGACTCGTTTCGTAGTCCGAATGAGTCATCGTGACGCAGGAGAGGGAGCGAGGGCTCCGCCGAGCAGCGGGAGAGGCTTCCGGCCCATCCTCCTGGCGAGGAAACTCGCCTTTGTCAAGCAACCTTTCACTCAGGCGTAAGAGCCGCCTCTCCTCGTGCAGAATACTGTTGCGAACCAGCGCGTTCCCTCCTCGTCACAAGAGCCTTTCTACTGAATCCACACGCGCGCTCCCCGACTGCTCACCGCCGACCCGTCCGGCGCGATGGCAGCCACCCGAGCCCAGAAGACGCTCTCCTTGAGCCTGACGACCTCGCTCCAGCAGCGGTCCTCCCAGCCGATCGCGTTGCCGATCACGTCCGCGCCCGGTTCCGCCGCCGTCGAGGAGGAGGGCGTTTCGAGCGAGGGGGCGGCGAGGCCCGAGGCGGAGGGGTGTCGAGGCGGAGGAGCAGGCGCGGAGGTGGGTCGGCGAGGGGGGAGGGACGGTGCGGCGGCAGAGGAAGAGGGAAGGACGGGAGAGGCGGGCGGGGAGGGGTTCGAGCCAATGGCGGGCGAGTTGCGGGCGGACGAGCGCGCAGGGCGTGCAGGCTTCGAGAGAGAGGAAGAGGACGAGTTGGAGTTCTGGGTGAGCTTGGCGGAGGGGAGTTCGGGCGTAGAAGAGGTGGAAGACGTTCCCTCCTTCTTCTCCTCGCCCTCCCCACCCTGGACCGGCTCCTCCCCGACGTCCTTCTCCTCCGGCTCAACGATCTTCGGCGTCTTCGGAGCGCCCTCCTCGGTGTCCTCCGCCTCGAAGTCCTTCGCCTGCACGTCGTCGTGCTCAGCGCCGACCGGTCCGAGCCCGATCCCCTCATTCTGGCTCTTCTCGACCGTCGGCGTCGCCGCGCCGCCGGGCGTTGCTGCTCCTCCCGCTGCTCCTCCTGCTCCCACAGGCCCCGCGCTTGCCGAGCGGACAAAGCTCGCCTGCCTGCTCAGCGCGGGCGTGACTGCCCCAGACCCGTCGCGGCCCTGGACGAACCGGAATCCCTCCTCGAGAAGGAGGCCGCGCTCGATGACGCGCACGTAGGTCCAGAACTCGCACACGGCGCGGAGGCGCGCGAGGCAGTACGACGGGCAGACCGGGTAGCGCTGCGAGGCCGTGTCGTTCGCGCGGAAGAGGTGCACGCGCAGCTCGCCGTCGTGCGGGTGGTGCGAGGCCTTTTCTTGCGGCGGCGGCCAGGTGAACGAGTCAGTCGAGGAGGAGGCGGAGTGGGAGGAGGAGAACGAGGTCGGAGCGGTAGAGGACGATGAGGACGAGTAGGCGGAGGTGGAAGAGGAAGGCTGAGGGTTGGAGAAGGACGTGCCGCTGGACGAGTTCGAGCGCGAGAATAACGACGACCCGAGCATCTTGCGCATCGTCTGCGTCGCCGCGTTCGCGTTCGTCGGGGGCCGGACGCGGTTAATGTGCCCCGAGTTGGGCAGCCACATCTCGAGGCTGCAGCCGCACAGCGCGCATTTGTCGCCGGGGAGCTCGAGCGCCGCGTGCAGCGGCTCGATGAGGAGCGTCCCGTCGACGATCGCGGTCCCAACCGTGCGGCGGCTGAGGAAGCCCAGCCCGGGGGCGATGTCGAGCCGCAGGGCCGGGTCCGAGTCCTCCTCGACACAGCGCTTGAGGAAGGGCTGGGATAGGTGCGTCGAGAGCAGGAGGTGCGGGGCGAGAAGCTGGGCGGGGGAGAAGTGGTAGGCCGAGTCGCGGCCGGGGAGCATGGGGTGCGGGTAGCCCGGCTGGTCGAGCGGGCGGGAGAGGGCCGAGACGCGGAGCTGGCGGAGGTAGGTGATGAAGGCGAGGAACTCGTGGTAGGGAAGGACGGAGGTGAGGAGGCGCGGGGCGGAGAGGTGGGTGGGAGTGACGGCGCCGCTGAGGGAGGGCTTGAGCGTCTTGGTGTCGAGCGGTGTAAGGTGCTCGCCGTCGGAGAACATGATCCCGCCGACGTCGCCCTCAGCCGTCTCCTGACCCTCGACGATGTCCTCCTCAACGTGCTCGCCGTGCGCCGCGAGACGCTTCTTGAGGTCCGCAACCTCGGCGTCGCGCTTCTCGAGCTTCATGATTGTGTCCTTGAGGCCGTCCTGAACCTCCTCGAGGAGGGCCTGCATCGAGACGCCCGCTTCCTCGACCGAGCGCGTCTTCTCCTCGGCGCGCGCGCGTGCCAGCCGCTCGAAGGCGACCATCTTGTTTGCCTCGGTGAAGAGGTTCGAGGTGAGGTTCTCGATCTCGGTCTCGAGGGCAGAATGCGCCTTGACGGCCGTCTCGCGCGACTTGGTCTCCTCGACGACCTTGGTCATCAGCCGCTGCATCTCGCCCTGGACGTGAGTCTGCGGGGTGGGAAGCGTGAGCGGACAAGGAAAGACAGCGAAAGGGAAGGAAAAGCGGACCTTTTCGACCCATCCTCCGGCCTCGATCTCCTTGGTCCAGCGCTGCTTGTCGGCCTCGAGCTCGGCGACGCGGGCGGTGAGCCTGCGCTGGAGCTCGATGCGGTCGTGGAGGTCGTCTTCGAGCTCGCCGCGGGTGGTGTAGGACTTGACGAGCTTGTTGTTAAGGCTCGAGACCTGGGAGGCGAGTTCGGTGACTTGAGAGCGGAGGGAAGCGACGAGTTCGTCGGTGGTGGCTTGCGGGAGGTCGAGAGTGGGCTTTGGGTCTGCGAGCGGGAGGTTGAGGGACGAGGTGGAAGCGGCAGAGGCGACGTGGGGCTTCTCGCCCTCATCCTCGCCAGCTCCTGCGCTTCCGCCCTCGGTGCTATCTTCGCCGTGTGCTGCCTCGCTCGCTGCCTCTGGCTCTCCCTGGGCGGTGGTGGTGTCGGAAGAGGGTGTGGGAGTGCCGGGAGCGGACTCGAAGTCGTCGTCGTCGGCGTTCGAGACGATCGAGCCCCGGCGGAGGGCGTCAGTGGTCGGGCTCGAGTCCCCCGTGTCGCTGGTGGGCATCGCAGGAGCAGCAGCAGGCGTGGGAGAGCACAAGCTGATGACGAGGGGAAGGCTTCCAAGTGGGGAGACGCAAACGTAGTCAGTTCTGATCAACCCTAATCCACTCTCATTACCTCGCTTCGAGAGCGCTTTTCTGTTGCGTAAGAGGTGCTCGTGCTGCTCGTAGGCATCCTCGTGCATTTTCTAGTGAGGTAGAAGAGAAGGGGAAGTAAGTGGTCCTCCTCGTTGGCTGGAGGGTGTTGCTGCTCCACTCTCGCTCGCCGCTCGTCTTTGGCTGCTTGCGTACGTACACACACTCCTACAAGCGCCCTACTCGCCCCACCCGCCCTCGCTGTACACTGTCTCCCTGTTCCTCCTCGCCGCCTCCTCCGCCTCGCCGCACTTCGACTCCTCCGCGTTAACAACAAGCGACGGCTCAAGCGCGCGCCAGAGCCACACAGACCCACTCAAGAGCGCCGTACTGATCCGTCTTGCTGCCCGCAGGTCCACCGCTCCCTTCACTCCCTCCGACCACCTCCTCCTGCCGCCATGTCGGGCCCCATCCTCACCCCCTCCATCCGCCGCGTCATCCAGAACATTCGCCAGGTCGGCTACAAGCGTACGTTCGCCCCCTCACTTCTCTCAAGCGGACTGGCAGACTCGACAGCCTCTCTTCCTCGAGTCGCTTGCTGACCGTCTGGCACCCTATAGAGGCGTGGCGGGATCTTCAGTACATCGGCGATTTCAAGGCTGGCAAGTTCGTCGGCCAGGACGAGTGTGTCTCCCGTGCCCGCACCATCTTCCCCTGCTCGAAGCTGGCGAAACCGCCATGCCCGGGCTTGACCAGGTCGTTGAGGGACTGACCCTGCCCTCTTCCGTACAGGCACGGCAACCGCTACTTTGAGAACCCGGACGAGACCCTCTGGAGGCACCGCTGGGTCGACTACGCTTCCGTGCGTTTTCCTCCTCCTGCTCTTCTTCTTCAGCTCGCCTGACCATGATGTTCTCCCCCTGCAGCACGACTACAACGCCTCGCAGGTGACCCCGGAGTGGCACGCGTGGGTCTCCCACATCCGCCACCTCCCCCCGACCGAGGACCCGGTCATGCTTGCGAGCAAGAAGCCGTGGCAGACTGTGCGTCTACTTCCCTCACTAACCCTGAGTAAGGAGGCTAACGCAAAATCTCCGCAGCCCCACCACGAGAACCTTACCGGCACTCGCGGCGCGTTCAAGACTTACTCGACCACGACTCGCAAGGTCGACACCTGGAAGCCGGAGGTCGCCCAGCGGGCATAGATGCGCGTCAACCTTCGCCTTTCTTCCTTTTCTCGCATTGTGTAAGATTCCCTTTCGGCCGTGGATGGAGATTGACGTTGAGGAGAGATGGAGAGGGGAGACTGGCATCTTGATTGGTCGCTTTCAGCCGCTCCTGCTTGCTGGGTGGCAAAGAGCCATCTTTTACGTACGCCCTCGTCGATTGCCATCGAGCGCGGTCGCTCTTATCAACGACTCCCTCCAAACTCCCTCCATGTCCCCCCTTCCTCGCTTCCCCCTCGTCATTACCGCATTCGGCCACTTCCACCAGCGACTCCTGGCCGACCGGCGTCTCCCCGCCTGACCTGCCTGACCCGCGAGAGGCGTTTTTCATCTTGAGCGAGCTGAGCGGGCAGTCGAGCCTCTCGAGCACCCACCTCTTCTATCATCCGTGCACCCTCTCCTGTCCGACTTTTCTTGCCTCCTTTCGACCGCTCAGGTAACGGATCTGCGACCGGATGCAGCCCCTCTCGTCGAGACACCGAACGGCTGGCGTACGTCTCTTGCTTTCTTTCTCTTCCCCCCTCCCTCTTCTCGCCCGCTGCTCTTACTTAACGTCCCTCTGGCAGGGCTTCTCTGTACCGTCACTTCCGACCTCCCCTCCCGCCCGTCAATGGCCCGCGGCACCCCCGACACCTCCTTCGACCGGTCGCAGGCGACCGTGTCGCGCTCCGGCCCTTCCTCCCGTCCTCGCCACCCCGAGCGGCAAGAGACGCTCGACCGCAGCAACACGACCACTTCTATCTCGACCTTCTTCCTCGGCCGCCGGCGGTCGAACAACGCCCTCGCTTCCGCCTCTCTCGCTGCCTACCCCGAGGTCGCCTTTCCGGCTCCGCCGCCCAACTACCGGCACGTCGACCTCCTCCCGCCCTCCCAAGCCCTTGCAGTTCTCCACGCCCAGAGGCAAGCTTCGCGCGCGGCGTTGAGGGCGTCCAAGGTCGGCGGGCTCGAGAAGTACTCGTCGGCGGAGCGCATCGCTGACTGGCTCGTTAGTTCCGACAAGGAGCTCGGCAGGGTCGAGCACTGGAGGAGACATGTTGCGGAGGAGTTGGCGAAGGAGAAGCTGGAGGAGGAGGCGGAGCTGGAGGAGGTGGACGTTGCGAAGCCGCTGCCGGAGCTCCCTCGTGCGTTCTCCTTTCTTCCCTTTCTGTCGAGCCAGACTAACCTTTATCTGCCGGTTTTGCTTGCTCAGCGCCGACTCCCGCTACGGCCCCTCTCGTCGCTGAGGATCGCGCTGCTTCACCTACCGCCGACCCGCAGCACCTCTCCGCCGCGATCTCAGCCTCCGAGTATTCCCACACCAACTCGCAAGAGACCGTCGGTGCCGCCACCGTCCACACCGCCCGGGTCGTCAAGCGGGAGGACCCCGCTCGAGCCATCAACGGGGAGCCGAAGGGGGCGGAGCAAGAAGCGGGAGAGACGACCCGCACGCCGATCCAGCAGCTCGCCCCGCCGCCACCTCTGCCGAGGAAATCCTCTCAGCGGGCTCGCGATCGAGCGGCGTCGAAGGCTTCGCCCATCCCGCCTCCCCCACTACCTCTTCCCCTTCCTCAGCCTCAGGACCTGCCGAACCCCGTGCCTCCCTCTTCGTACCGCTTCCCGCCTGCACCCTCGTCCTCATCCACAGCCCAGCCTCAACTCGCCCGCCTCGACACAGCCGTCGAGCGGCCTCCCGTCGAGTCGGCCTTCTCGACCGCTTCGACAAACCAGCCTGGCCCCTGGTCGGGCAAGCCGCCTCCTCGTTCCTCTTCCCTCCCCTTCAACGACCTCGTCACGGTCACGAAGCCGCCGCCTGCGGAATTCGCCATCCTTCCCCCCAAGGCGGCCGCTCTGCTCGGCCTCATCCCCTCCGCCTCCGCCCCGCTCGGCACCCGTCAGCCTCAGCCGCACAACCCGGAGACCGCCTCTCTGTCCGTCGCGCCCCCGTCGGCCGGGACGCTCGACATTACGGCGGCGCCGCCTCGTCCGCCCTTCTTCGCCTACGACTCAGGCGCGAGCTTCTCCTCCTCAGCAGGCGGGGTCGGCTACTCCTCGCGCAAGGACTCGCTTGAGTCCGCCTCCGTCGCCTCGGCATCGGCGTCGACCCGTACCGGCGCATCGTTCTGGTCCCGCAACACCGCCCGCCTCTTCCGGCACGACCCGTCGTCCTCTCTCGCCCTCTCACACGCCATCTCCCGCCCTTCCTACGACTCTGGCTCCATCCCGACCACCGCCAGCGCGGCCGGCGACACGGGCGGGGTCGGCGGCTACAGCCTCCACGGCACGCACGGCGTCGGGTCGAGTTTCACCGCCCAGCTCGTCAAGGCGCACGCGCGCGGGAACAGCATGCGCAAGAAGGGCCCGCCAAGCCGGCTACGCTATTTCCGCAAGGAGGGCATGTCGTCCTCACCGGACTTGACGACGCCGGCGACGGCGAGCGAGACGAGCGCGCAGGCCGGGTCGACGGCGGCGGTCCCGGCGCTGAGGCGGCCGACGCCCGGGTTCGTCTCGACCTCGTACGGCGATCTCGCGGCGGACGACGACGAGGTCGAGTCCCTCGTCGACATCCTCGAGTACGACCGCCGCGTCCCGGTTGTCTCGCAGGGCTCGAACCGCGGCGTGCTCGTCACCCCTTCGACGCTGTACGGCACGCACACGACCGTCGAGGCGCCCTTTTCGCGACAGAGAAGCTCGAGCCTCGGGGACGGAGCCGGCGGGGTGGTGAAGAACCTCGTTCGGTCGCTCAGCAACAGCAGCAAGACCGGCGCGGCCGGCTTCCTCTCGCGCAAGCTCTCCCGCCGCCCATCGAAGAAGGAGCTCAACGGCGCAGGGAGCATCATCACCCCTTCCGGCTTTCTCCCCTCTTCTTCTTCCCGCACCCGCGCTTCCTCCAGCAACCACCGCCGCGACCTCTCGTTCAGCTGCGCCGGGGCGGTCAAGGCCGTCGTCAACTTCGCGGCGGGACCCGAGCCGACGCCGGTCGTGGACCGCAAGACGAGGAGACGGACGAGGGACGAATGGGAGATGGACAGCCGGGCGATTTCGAAGAGGTTGGAGAGCGGGCTCTACCCCTAGTCGTTCGTTTCCTCCCCCCTCCCTCTTCTCTCCTCGTAAGGCTTCTCCCCTTCCCTGCTCCTGTTGTCAACGCCAACTGTACACTCTCGTTCTGCTGTAGCTATCCTCGCCTCTACAGACACTTACCCAGAACCGTGCAACACTCGCTAGTTATCGCCTCTGACTAGGACTAGACCGTGATCTCATCCACCTTGGAGACGTTCAGGGCGAAGCCGGGGCACACCCAAGCGCCGCAAGAGCATTCTGGAGGAGAAAGGGGAGGAAGAGTGAGTACCGCCAACCGAGTACCACCACCGACCGTTCCGCTTCGAGAGCCGGGTGAGCGGAAAGAGACCGCACGACGTACGGTTCCCCGCCCAGTCAAAGTTGCCCAGCTTGGCCTTGCACTTCTGATTCGGGCACACGATCTTGCCCGCCAGCACGCCCGTCTCGAGCACGGGGCTCATCCAGCTCAGCGGCTCGACAAAGTAGGACGAGCAGTTGGGGGAGGGAAGGAGAGGCGGTTCGAGCGTGGCGGCGGGTGGAGCGGAAGAGAGGGACGATGCGGGAGGAGCGGCGGAAGAGGCGTCGGCAGGAGATGCGGTGGAAGGTTCTGCTGGCGATGCGGAGGATGCGGTGTCGGAGGAAGAGGCGGGAGCGGTGATGACTTCGTCGCGGGTTGCGAGAACCGGGGCGGCCGCAGCAGGTTTGGGCTTCGTAACAGGTTGAGGCCGCGCGATCGGCGGCCCACGCGGCTGAGAGACGCGAAGACCGTGAGGCTGAGAGATGCGAAGGGCGGCGAGAGGGTTGGTCGGGACGGAAGAGGCGGCTGAAGGAGGGGCGGAAGAGGGTGCGGGTGCGACTGGAGCAAGCCCCGCCGCCTTCCTCGCCTCGTCTTGTCGCCGCTTCTCCATCTCGGAGCGGTAGGCCGCCATGTCGCGGCGATTCGGGGCGAAAGCCTGCTGGCCCTTGCCGGTCTCGTGGGCGACGATGTGCTCGCGAGCGGCGAGTTCTCGCCTGCAGGAGAACGGGGTCAGCTCTATTGAGCGATACAAGGAAAGGGCAAAGAGGGGAGGGGGCGCACCTGCACATCTTGCACCGGATTCGCCTGCCAGTAACCACGACCTGCCCCTTCGACCCAATCTTCTCAATCTCCGGCGCCTTGACCTTCTCCTGCTCCTTCTCCGGCTCACTCACTTGACCAAACTCGCTCTTGCGCGGCGTCAACCGCTTCCGCATCGGCGGCGCGCTCAGCTCCGGAAGCGGGTTCGGGTAAATAGGCGGGACGCTGTCAAGCGGAGGCGAAGAGGCGTCGATGTCGGCGAGTTTTGGTGGAGTAGGAGGCGGAGAGATCTGGGTCATTGAGAAGGCGGACGAGCCGGGGCGGTCGGAGGGAGTCGCGGAAGGAGAAGGGTAGTAGGCGAGAACCATGGTTGGCGAGGCGCCCTCTACGAAACAAAAGGAGAGGTTAGATCCGCTGCAGCAGAAGTAGAGACTTAGAGCGCACCCATGATCTGTGCTTGTGCGAAGGACATGAGGAAGCGACGCTCTTCCGGCCACTACGAGAATAGAAGAGTGTAAGCATGAGGAAGAAAAGAGAAAGAAGAAGCGTTAACGCACCTTGACCGGGTCCCACTCGCAGTCACAACGCTCGAACAGCTCGAGCTGCATCAGGAAGAACTCGGACGGCTCGACCTGGCTCCTTGCGGCGCGAATCTTCTCGAGAGCCTGCTCGACGTTGAGGCCTTGCTTCCGCATGAGGTAGGCGGCGACGAGGGTGGTCGAGCGCGAGACGCCCGCCTGGCAGTGCACGAGGACGCCCTGGTCGCGCTCGAGAGCGGCATGAATGAAATCGACGGTCGGGACGAAGTGCTCGAGGATGTTGGCCTTGTCGGTGTCGTCGACCGCAACGCGGTGCAGCTCAATACCAGGGTGCGCGGCGTATTCTTGCCGCACTGTAGCACGGTCAGGCTGGTCAGCCAGTATGCACGTCGAATGGGGAACAAGGTGGACGTACTGGCAGAGACGACGAAGGCGATTCCGCTCTCTTGAAGGCGCTGGGCGTCTTGCGCAGCCGTGTACCCGCCGATCCACAGCCGAGGGATGACCTCCTGCATGTCGAGCGGTTCCCAAGCCATAGCGGAGCGAGGCGGGCGAGCGAGAGCTGGGCGAGGCAGAAGGCGGCGGTGTTCATCCCGGAAAGCGAGTGGATGATCAGTTAGAACCCGCTTTGAGCTGCCTGCCAGGGCTTGTACACCTTCGTTTTCCCCGAGTACGCGTGCCGCAAAACCGCTTTTCCTCCTCGTTGTTCCCGCGGACTTGCTCTGCTTTTCTTCCCCCTTCCTCACGAAGAGATGGGTGGCCGACAGCTTGCCTACAAACGCAGTAGTGCTACGCGTGCGCAGCTTGATAGTCTGAACCTTCGCCGTTCTGCCCGCCGCCGGCAACGGCACCCCGCGTCGTGCGTCGGCTCTTGCTTCGTGCTTGATTCCCTGTTGTGCTGCTACTGGCTCGTGCACACCTCCACTCGTTTGCTCTCTACCCTCTGCACTCGCCCGCACTCTCCACCGGTGCGTCCTCGCTGTTCTCTGCCCTCCACGACTCTCCCCATGTGGTGCCGAACTCGCTCGATAAGCGCGACGGCGACGAGGGGCAGCGCGAGCGGCCACCCGAGGCGTTATGTGCGGGCGAGGAAGCAGGCGCATGGGACCAGGAGGGTCAAGGAGGAGCGGCTGGCCATCGCGCTCGTCGAACGAATCTCTCCCTCAACTTGCTGACCCCGTCCTTGCCTCATTCCCGCTTGTGCAGCCCATCATGGACTCTGTAAGCTCTCTCTCATGTCAATACAGGCCTTTGACCGACCAGCACCCTCCCCCAGGCTACGACTGTTCAACCACTTCCCAATGCTATCGACCTCTCTCACCACCTCAACAGCGTGAGCAAGTCGCGCTTCGCCAGCCCGCTTAAAGACATCATGAAGTTCATGATGGAGGACGGCATGATCTCGCTCGCCGGCGGGCTCCCCCACCCCTCCCTCTTCCCCTTTTCTTCCATCGACGCTGTTGCCTACCCTCCTTCCGCCGACCTGTCCCTCGACGCCACGCCCGAGCGCGGACTGGTCAACATTCAGCTCGAGAAGTACGCCAAGGTGCCGCGTCAGCTCGACCTCAACCAACTCCTCCAGTACGGTCAGTCGCTTCTTTCCCCTTTCCTCCCTCTTCTTCCGTCAAGCTGACCTGACCCTCGCAGGCTACGCTAGCGGTCTTCCCGCCCTGCGCTCCTGGATCGGCGAGTACGTCAAGGAGGTGTACCCGCCCGCGTACCAAGACTGGGAGATCCTGCTCAACTGCGGCAACACGGACGGCTGGACCAAGGTCGTCCGCCTCCTCACCGAGCCGAACGACCTCATCCTGACGGAGGAGTACACCTTCCCTTCCGCTATCGCCATGTGGACGAGCCTCGGTTGCCGCGCCGTGCCGGTCAAGATGGACGGCAGCGGGATGAGGAGCGACGACCTTGAGCGAGTCCTGAGTACCTGGGAGACGGAGCGTCCGGGAGAGAAGAGGCCCAAGCTGTGCGTCTATTCTCACTCCACCTTTCGTCGCCCTCGCTCATGCGCTTTTCCCATAGCATGTACATCGTCCCTGTTGGCTCGAACCCGACCGGTTCGACCATGCCCGCTGCTCGGCGACAGGAGATTTACGACATCTGCGCGCGGTACGACGTCATCATCGCTGAGGACGACCCCTACTCTGCCCTCCAGTACCCGCCCTTCGAGATCTCCGACAGCCCCGCTCCGCCGACGAAGCAGTCCGGCGAAGAGTTCCGCAAGTCGCTCGCGCCGTCGTTCCTCGAGTTCGATGTTCAGGGCCGTGTCATTCGCATGGAGACGTTCAGCAGTGCGTGCTGATCCCTACTTTTCTTTCCCTTTGCTGCAGCGACTCGCTGACCGGTTTCTTCCCACAGAGACGCTCGCTCCGGGCTCCCGCCTCGGCTTCTTTGTCGCCAATCCGCTCTTCACCGAGCGCCTCCTCCGCGCTACCGAGGTCGAGACGCAAACGCCTTCCGGCTGGTCCCAAGTACGCCGTTACCTCTTCTGCTTTTCCCTTGCAAGCCGTACCGACCTCTGCTGTGCGCGCAGGGCATCGTCTACGAGCTTCTACGCCAGTGGGGCACCTCGGGCTACCTCGAGTGGCTGAGCAACCTCAAGACGCAGTACGAGGAGCGCCGCAACGACCTCTGCGGCGCCATTGCCTCCGTCTTCACCGCGACGACCGCCTCGCAGACCGCGACTGGCATCCCCGGCGCCGAGGGCGTCGCCATCTACCCTCCTGGGACGGACCTGGGCGCGATCAAGAGCGACCAGCTGCCGCTGTTCTCGTTCGTCGCCCCGACGGGCGGGATGTTCTTGTGGTCGAGGCACTATCTTGCCGATGCTCCTCGCTTCCAGCAGCTCGAGAAGGACGCGAGCGTGTCGGACCCGGAGAAGCAGTTCATGACGGAGCTTTGGGAAGCGTTGGCCAAGAACAAGGTGTACGTCCTGACCCACTCCTCTTCCTCGACCCGGGTCCCGCTCACACCATAGTTCCGTGTAGTCTTCTCACCCCCGGTACCTACTACGTCCCGTACGAGGGCCCGGGCAAGGAGACGACCAAGGAGCGTGGCGCCGACCAGAAGATCGGCTACTTCCGCTGGGCATTCTCGACCGCTACAGTACGCTATCTCCCTCCTTCAAGTCTGTGAACCTTTGCTGACCCAGCTCGAACCGGTTCGTAGAAGGAGCAGACTGTCGAGGCAATCAAGCGCTTCGAGCACGTCGTCCGCGAGTTTTGGCAGTACACGTAGACCATTCCCTCCCCTGCCTTCATACCCTTATACATAGACTGAACTACAAGAACGCATGGCGGGCTCGCGGGTGTCGGCCAGAGCTGCCTTTGCGGGAAGAGGGCAGCGAGAAAAGAGGCTGTCTGCTTTCCAGCTCCGCCTTCTACCGGAGCACTCTCCATCTGCTACCCAGCTTCAGCGGGTACCCTGAGCCGTCTTGTCGTGAGTTCAGCACGCACGCCGGACGCGAGCCACGTTCTCCTCCCGGCCTTCGCAGGCGGAGGAAGAAAAACGGCGCAGCTCGCTGCAACCTCGCCCTTGCGCCCGATAAACCAGCTCGATAGTCTTCAGTAACCGCTGTGAGGTGCCTATCGAGTAGGCGCGATCCCAGAGTGCGTTCTCGGGAAGACCGGCGTCTCGGTTGCACTGCGCTCGCGGCGAAGGGTGTCTCTTCCCGCACTCCTCGCCCCTCTTCCTGCTCGTGCGCCAGCTAGGACGAGCAGGAACCAGCTCAGCCTCGCTCTGTATCCCGCTGGACGGCTGATGCCTCGCCCTCGGACACTCACTCCCTCCTCCGCCTCGTCGCTCAACGCACCTCGTTCCTCGTCCACTTCTCGCTCTCTGCGCCCACTCTTGCGCAGGCAGGAGCAGCCTACCACTTCAGGTACGCCCTGCTTCCACTCCTGCTCTCCCACAGGTTGTTCCGCCTGCGCCAGAGCCGTCCTTGCTCCGAGGCTCGCCCGGGTGGTCTCCGTTCCTCATCGGCGCCTTGTCTCGCTCGACCAACAGCTCCATCTGACTCGCCGTCTACATCCGCATCCTCACCGCCCTCGACCACCCCCGATCCTCCTTCTCCCACCACCCCGGCGTCATCGTCGTCAACCGCACCGACCTCTTCGGGTGCGCTTCCTCTCTTTCGCGGCTTTTCCCTTCCCATTCACGCACCTCCTTCTGAGCTGACGTCGACGTTACACAGCGCCTACGCCGTCCTCCTCAGCCGCCTCTCCCGACCAGACCTCCCAGCCTTCCTCCTCCGCCGGCCCCGCCTCCTCTTCCCGTCCCGAAGCAGAGCCTTCCTCGTCCTCTGAGCCCACCTCGTCCGTCGCCGCGCCATCGACTACCTCCGCGCCAGAAACAAGCACCAGTGCACCCGAGACGAGCCAGACAAGCATGAGCGCGCCGTCGAGCAGCGTCGACACCTCTTCTTCCAGCGAGGAAGGTGGGGGAACAACCTCGGCGCCGTCGACCTCTTCCCAGCCGGTCGAGACGACCAGCAGCACACCGGACCCGACGACGACGACCACTCCCGACGGTTCGAGCAGTTCCATTCCTCCCGAATCGAGTTCACCGGGAGTGACCTCGCCTTCTTCCTCCTCTTCCGCACCGCCTCCCTCCACATCCTCAGACCCTACGACGACCACGACACCGCCTCCCTCTTCCTCTCCCACGTCTAGCTCCAGTCCAAGCCCAACGACGTCCGATCCGCCGCCAAGCTCGAGTTCAAGCGACTCTTCGAGTACCTTGCCTCCTTCTTCCTCGTCTCCCTCTTCTTCGACACCCGCGCCGACCTCCTCTTCTCCCTCCTCCTCAGCGGGACCCTCGCCGACGAGCGACTCGGCCTCGTCGTCCGAGTCTACACTCTCAACCATCACCGGGAGCCTCACTTCCTCCGATGGCGCCCCTACAACCTCGACCGCCCAGCCGACGTCTAGTAGCGGTGGTTCTGGATCAGGCAGTGGTACTCGGGCGAGCGACGAGGCAACGTGCGTTTCTTTCTCGTCTCTCCTGAAGCGAAGCCTCACCTTCCTCCTCACAGATCTTCCGATACCCGCCTCTTCACCCGCACCTCCACCTCGCAGTACACCCTCACCACCTCTGGCACCGTCGTGGTCGTGACGTCCGTCATCACGGCCGTTGTGACCGGCGACCCGTCCGCCTCGGCAGGAGCAGGAGGCCGCACCCTGAACGGCTCGTCCGGCAACAGCAACGCCTTCTTCAGCAACACGGGCGCCGTCGCAGGCACGTTCGTCGTCGTCGGCCTCGTCGCCGCCGGCATCGTCATCGGCCTCGCGTTCTTCTTCCTCCGCCGCAAGCGCCGGCGGCAGCTCGACGAGGACCTGCGCGTCGCGGCCGGCGGCGCAGGCGACGGCGGTGCGGGTATCAACCGCTTCGATGATGACGAGGAGGAGGACCTGTTCGGCTCGGGCGGGCCGGGCAGCGACGGGCACGGCTCGGCGTACATGTCGAGCTTTGGCACCGTCGCGCCGCTCATGGCCGGCGCGGGAGCGGCCGCCGCTGGCGCCGCCTCGAACCGCCACAGCGGGTACGGCTTCTCCGACGCGGGCGGGAGCAACGGCCACGGCGGCGGCCGGCCCTCGTTCGAGCCGGGGCACTCGCCCGCCCAGAGCCAGGGCTCGATCGCCGGTTACGGCCAGATCCCGGGGTACAACCCTGCGGCTGTCGCTGGGTACGGCGCAAACGGCTACGATGCCCAGGGAGGGTACGGCGGAGGTGCGGGCATGAGCGGCGCGAGGAGCCACGAGGGGATCTTGCACGACAACTGGGCGAGTTACGTCGAGGAGCTTGGCGCGACGGGTGCGGCTGGCGCGGGAGGAGCGATGATGGCGACGAGGGGGTCCGGGTCGGGGGAGGGCAGCCCGGGAGACATGGGCAGCCAGGAGGGCATGAGTGCGTTCTCTTTCGCTCCTCGTCTCTTCCTTCCCCTCCTTCTCTCTCCTTCGCCCACTTCATCTCTTGCTGTGACCTTCTTGTCCTTCGGTCGCCCTCTCTGCCGCCTTTCCGCCCTCCTTCCGACTTAACCTTCTTCTCCTCCCGCAGTGGGCTCCGGCCTCTCCCACTCCGGCCGCGACCACTCGCCGCACATCGGCGCCTCGACCGAGTCGTACTACCCGACCGACACCGAGACGAAGCAGGACTACGCCGCGTTCCGCAACTCGCTCTACGGTGCCGTCGCCGGCAGCGGCGGCAACGGCGAGGGCCTCGGCGTGCACGGCGCGGGCGTGAACGGCGCCGGTGCTGGCGAGGGCGAGAAGCGGACGGACGACAGGCTCGACCCGAGTGCGATTGGGCATGTCGACAATGGCAGTAACGTCAGCCTCGCGGACGAGCAGGACTACTCGAGGAGGATCTTGAGGTGCGTCTCGGGAGTTGCCTTCTCTTGCCTCTCTCCTTCTCGGCTCAGGTCACAGGGCGGGACTGACGAGACTTGCGGTCTGTAGGGTCGCCAATCCCTCCGACTGAGCCTTTCCTCCTCGACTTTCTCCCGTCAAAACACTGAAAACCACCACAGCCCACGGGCTACTCCCTCCTTCGCCGTACATACCCTTTCACCTTGACTTTCCTTGATGCCCGAAAACCCTCGTTGGCCCCTCTTCCGACCCTCACCCTTCGTTGTGCATACCTCCCCTTCCCTCTCCCGCCTCTCTCCATCTACCGATACACTCGCTTGTCTACATAGCCTACACGCGCTCTCGCCACCCTCCCTCTTGGACATAGACGCTCGTCTCCTTCCCGCTGTACTCCAACTCGCCCGCTTCTCCCCCCTCCTCCCTCTTCGTGACTGCCTCTACCGGCGTTGCAGCGCCCCTCTCTCTTTCAGCTGTCCTACTTTTCGCATCTTTCCACCGTCTTCTGCTTAGCTTTGCTAGCGCCGTCCAAGCCATTTCGTCCTTGTAGGAGCTCGCGTGAAAAAGGCCGCCTTTCCTGGCCATGTCGGGCAGAAAGGGAAGGAAAGAGTATGATAAGGCGTTCATTCCTGCGCAGTCCAGCTGCTGCATCTACCGCCGTGCGCTGTAGTTTTCCTTCTTTTCTCGGTTGCCGGAGAACATGATGGCGAGGGAGAAGACGGCGACGAAGAGGAGGACGACCTGCGGGGGATAGAGGTGTCAGTCTAAGCGGGCGTGAGAGCGGGGGGAGAAGAAAGACGCACCTGCCCGCTTCGCAACGTCGAGCTGTCGTTGATCAGCCTGCTCTCCTCCTCTGCCTTTTCCGCCCCGAACACCGACGTCCCGGCCCGGTAGTGATGCCCCTCGGCATGCGTGCCCGCCGCCCTCCCCTGACTCGCCGCCTGCGCCGCCTGCTGCTCGGCGCGCACCCTCGCCCGGTGCGCATACGCCTGGAAGTGGTCCGTCGCGCTCGCGCCGCTCGTCCTGCCCCTCCGGCTCGCGAACGGGTCCGCGCGCGCCTGCGCCGCGCCGCTCGCCGTCTCGCCTGCCCCTTGGCCGCGCTTCGGGTGCTGCCAGGCGTAGTTGGCGCGCTCGCGGCGCTCGTCGTTGTCCGTCCAGGCGCCGCCCGGACCCGAGCCGGAGTAGCCCATGCCGCCGCTCGCGGCGGTGTAGCCCGGGTGGTGGGAGGGCCGTCGGCGGTGGGGTGGGACGGACGAGCCCGAGCGGGAGAGGTCGTAGGACCTGCGCTGCTCGGGGTCGGACAGGACCGAGTAGGATTGGGAGAGCTTTTGAAAGAAGGCGGTGCGCTGTTCGGGTGTTTCGGACGAGGTGGAAGGGGCGTCGGGGTGGTGCTTCTTAGAGAGCTGTGGGAGGGAGGGAAAGCGGGAGGTCAGGACAGGAGCCGATGTCGGGAGGAAGAGGGGGGGGGGGAGGGGAAGAGACGGACGTCGTAGAACTTGTGTTTGATTTCCTGGCGGGTGGCGGTCTTGCGCAGTCCGAGTACGGCGTAGTGGTCGACGTCGGCAGACAAGGACGGAGCGGCTTGGGAGCGAGTCGAGGCGGAGAAGGGTCGTGTGAGGGAGACGAAGGGAGCAAGGCGAGGACGCAGGGCGGTGCGCAGCGGGGCCGAGGTGGTGGTAAGCAGCATGCTGGTGGTGCTCAGAGTGTACGAAGCTGAGCTGAGCCGTGTGGGCGGAGCAAGAGCTCGCGGTCGGCTCCTCCGTCACTCCTCGTCCTCGTCCTCACCGCTCACTCTGCTCGATCAAGGCTCACGCTGCTCACACACACTCAGCCAGCCCCTGAAACCTCACCCACCGACTCTCGCGCTCCCCCGTCCCCTCGCTCAGGCCCCCGTCTCCCCCACTCATCCTCATCTCCCTCTGGCTCGCCCGCTTCGCCATGGCCATCTTGTACGCCAGCGCCAGCGACGTCCCGACCTAGTGTGCGCTTCCTTCCTCCCAATCTCCTCACCGGGCAGGCTCACCTGGCCTCTCCCGCAGCATCTCCTCCGTCCTGATCGGCACGGACGTTTTCTTCTTCAGCGAGTCCGAGATCGAGTTCGACTCGCCCAACGTTCTCTCCGAGCACTGCGACTCCGCGAACCCGAGCAAGGAGCGCCCGACCACTCGGCAGGGTCTCAACGCCGGCGTCTTTTGCTCCGTCAACCAGTCGAGACCGATGGAGTGAGCGAGCCGAAGCAAGACGAGTGCTGGAAGGAGGTCTTCCGCAGCGTCGAAGCCCTCGACGAAGTCTACAAGGGCATTCTCTGCGCCAACTCGCTCGTGCCTCGCACCCACCTCGCCTACTCGAAGTGGGAGGCCGGGCCCTTCCGCCTCGAGCCCGACTTCGAGTAGGTCACGACGATCTGCCGCACCAGCGAGCGCCTCTGGCTCGACGGCAACAGCCACGCTTTCAATCACGCCGAGTCAGAAGGACCCGTCAAGCCTTTCAAGCCTCGCGGACCTCTCATTTTCGTTTCCGACTTTCCGCTTGCTTGTCCGCTTGTCGAGCCTTACTTTCCCCGACTCGACCTCGACTCTCTCTTCAAGCCCTCCGTACCTACCTTCGAGCTCCTGCATCTCTTCCGCCCGTTCCTTGCGAACGGTGCCGCCCCTCCCTCCTCCTCTTCCGCCTTTGCCCTCAAGCCCTTCGGCGTGATCTTCTCTCGAGTCGATACGGAGCAACAGCCTTGTGTAACGATGCTCGAAATAGTGCTTGCTTCGCGCCTCCGGCTTGCGCGAGCGATAGGTCACGAGAAAAGCGACTGCGAGCGAGAAGAGGAAAGCGAGAAAAGCACGGTGAGCGGGCGAGGGCTCGTCCGCGGTCCCGATGAGCAGCAACGGGAGTTCTCCGCGTCTAGAGGCTCTGCTCGAGAGACGAGAGGACGAGACCGGTCCCTTTTGCTCGGGTCGACTGCGCGCTCAGGTCGCGTTGGCCCTCTGGCTCCTCCCGCGACTCTACCTTGCTGTCGAGGCTGCTCAGGACGCGCAGGATCGCTCTCTGACCTCCCCTCGGCCCTCTGCTGGACTGCCCGGTGCACCCTCGCTCTTCCCACCCACCTTGACCTCCTCCCCTCCATTCATGTCGTCCAGCTCCAACTGCCTCGCCTGCACCGACCCCATCAACGCCTGCCCGACCTGCGACAAGGGCAAGACCTGCGTCAAGGTTGAGCGCAGCTGCACCGCCTGCGCCAAGCAGATCTGCGTCGACGACGGCACCAGCAAGAGCGACTCGTCGTCCGGCGGCGGAGGCTCCTCGACCGGCGCAACCGCAGGCGGTGCAGTCGGAGGCGTCCTCGGCGTCGCCGTCATCCTCGCCCTCGTCTACTTCTTCTGGTGGAAGCCCCGAGGGCTCGCCGCCAGCCGGCGCCGCTACTCCAAGCACCTGAGCCACCGCCAGTCCCGCCAGAACGAGAAGCGCCGCACCCAGCTCCAAGGCGCGGACGGTGCCGTATCGAAGCGGTCGTCCGTGCATCTCCACGTCGGCGATCCGGCGCAGGAGGGCGCGCGGAACCGGCACGAGGGCAGTCCGACGGGAGGAAGGGACCCGGCAACGGGGGCGTTGGTGTCGACGAGGACGTCCGAGGTGCGCTTGTTTCTTCACGCTGCCCTTTCGGAGGCGACTGACCCCTTTGCTTTGTAGGACGACAACCCGTTCGGCGACCAGAACCGCTCTTCCATCGGCAGCTTCAACGACACCGGCTCCGTGCACACCTCCGAGTTCTCCTTCCGCTCCTCCCACACCAACGTCATCCCCATCGCCTATATTCCGCCGCATTCCTCGTCCGTCTCGGTCGCGGATGGCCACCGCGGCGCGTACGGCGAGCCTGGCGCCGTCTCGTCTGCTGAACCTCCCCCCCGCTCGAATGCGCCTCGGGCGTCTATTCCGACGAGCATGGCGAGTCGTGACTCGTTGGCGCTCGCTGGAGCCGAGATCATCGAGCTTCACCCGCTCCCGCCGGTTCTCCACCCCGACACCCCGGCCGTTCCGCTTGGCAGCACCGCCAACGGCGCTCCGATCCGCCCGCCTCGCTCGCCCGGTCTCGACCTTCAGCTGCCAAAGTCGGGCGCGCCCCTGTCTTCTCCCCTCACCTCGCCGCAGCCGGGCTCTTCCAGCGGGTCTCGTCCGACTTCCGGTTTCCCCTTCACCACCTCCCCGCCTTCTTCCGGCTCCCCTTCCTTCCTCAGCCCTTCCCCTACTCCAGGGGGACGCGGCATGTCCATCCTTGCCGACGGTCCTTCTCGCTCTCATCTTTCCACCATGACCTCGCGCTCCGGCACCTCGACCATGTCCTACATCCTCGACCCGCCGCAGATCATCACCCCGGTCAACGCCAACGGTATCCGTCGAGTCGAGTTCTCCAAGGGACAAGCCGCCGTCGTCCAGCTCGGCGTCAGCGGGTCGAGCAGCCCGGGCACGCCGGCGAGCGCCACCGAGGTCCTCACCACGACCGTCTCCTCCCCGCTGTCGTCTCCGCCGACGACCGCCGATCCCTTCGACGACTCGGCGGAGGAGGCGAAGCGGCATTCGCGCCTCGACTCGCAGGACACGGTCAAGAACGCCGGCGCCGGGCTCGACTCGCGCCCGGTCTCGTCCGCGACCGACATCTCGCGCTGGACCGCCTCTTCCCTCGCATCCGAGGGCTCGGACGCCGTCCAGTTCCTTCAGGGTCAGACCGTCACCTTCACAATTCCGAACACGCCCGCTTCCGGACCGAGCACCGCCCGCCTCCCTCAGACAGCCTCGATCGCCTCGGCGTTTGACCTGCCACAGTCGGCGCGCTCGTCCGAGGCCTTCGTCGACACGGGCTCGCAGGTCCGCCCGCTCACCGGTGCGAGCATGAGCCGCTCGTCGACCGCCAGCGGGACGAGCGACGGCAGCCACCTCTCGCTCCTCGAGGGCATCCCGTTCCTCGCGGCTCCGCCGCTCGCGAACGCGGGCGCGTCGACGTCGTCCGTCAGCCTCGGCTTGCCCGTCAACGTCACGGGCAACCTCGACGGCACGCCCGGCTCAGTCCATACCTCCGTCTTCCCGACTCCTCCGTCAGCGCAAACTTCCTCCGCCGACCCTTCCGCTCTGCCTTCCGCCGCTCCCACGCCTTCCGCACCCTCCGCGACACCCGCTTCTCCCTTCGCCGACCCTTCCTCCGTCGCTGCTGAGGAAGACGACCCTCTCCCGGCCCCCTTCCTCCCCTTCGCCGGCCAGCGCCCGACCTCGACCGCCTCGACCACCGGCGCGACCGCCGCTCCCTCCACCGCCGCCAAGCCGGACCGCGTCCAGTCCGAGGCTTTCTCGGTCCGCTCCGGGTTTGGCAGCGGCCTGTCGCAGATCCCGTTCCAGCTGGGCTTCCCGAGCGGGTTCGGCGACGACGGCGCGAGCGAGATGGGCGACCACGACCACGACCACGACGGCGTGAGCGACCGCGGGTCGATGATCAGCTCGGGCACAAGGGACTCGCGCTTCCCACCGGGCACGGGCGCGGCGTCGAGGCCCGCTTCGGCGATCTCGACGGCGGAGGCGGCCGCGGACGAGGACAGCAGGCGGGACAGCTACGCGAGTGACCTCAGGGAGGCAGTGGTGGTCGAGGCGGTGAGGGCCCCAGTGGCGGCGAGCCCGCTCGGGAAGGCTCCGATCGTGGCGAATTCTCCTACAGGTACGCCTGTGTTGCCATCCCCTTCTCTCTCTTCTCCAACGACTGACGCTGTCTCCTTTCCGCAGCTTCCACCCCCGCCGCTCCTTCTGCCGTCACCCCCGCCTCTCCCCCCTCTCCCGCCGCCGCCCAGCCAAAGGCCGACGAGGACGAGAACCCCTTCTCCGACCCGCGCGCCTCCGTCGATTCGCTCGCGCTCGCCGCGCAGCTGTCGGCGAGCCTGGATGCCGAGGCGCTGGGCATCTAGGCGGATCCGGCAGCACCAGCAGGACGGAGCGGGTGCACGGGCAACGCGCGCGAACGCGATAGACACTTCTTCCCTCTTTTTTCCAGTCTCCACTCTCTGTCTTCCTCCTCCGCCGTTCTTTTCGTCTCCATCGGCTCGCTTCGCCCTTTCCTTGTGTAGCATCTTACTTTCTCTTCGCTCTTTATCCGCTCTTAGGGCCTCGCTCGCGGGTGCAGTACTATTCCCGGTTTGGCGCTGGCCGTCGCCTCTTCTTTCCGGTCGCTGTCGAGAGTAGCACTGGTCTGCCTCGCTCTTCTCGTCGTCGAGGAAGAGCCGGAAGAAAAGAGGAGAGACGCGATACAAGTGACAACAGGGGGACGGACTACGACCTATGCACAGAGTACTGAGAACGACAGCATGAGAGGGAGATCTAGATGCGAAGATAAGAGCGGGCGGAAAGGGTGAAGGACTCGACCTCTTCGGGGGTGCGGTAGTAGGGGGTGCGGGAAGAGGCGGCGGAGACGAGCTCGGCGCCGATGTGGGCGAGTTCCGTGGCGCAGACGTAGGAGACGCAGTACAGGGTCGAGTGGGCGTCCATCCAGTGCGGTGCGCGGCCGGAGGGAGAGGCGGCGAGGATGGCGGAGGAGGAAGAGCAACCGGGCTCGATGGCAGCAGGAGTGGGGCAGGTCGGCTCGTCGAGGCAGGCGGTGGTGGTGATAATCGAGTGGGTAGCAGCGAAAGAGAAGGGGAGGTCGACCGGCTCGGGAGTCGAGGAGCGGGACGAGGAGGACGAGTCGAAGGAGTCGTCGAAGAGGAAGGACGGCTCGCTGTCGGCGGTGGAGGAGGACGAGGAGAGGATCGACTCGCTGTCGCTGTCGTCTTCGCGGTAGCTCGAGGTGGAGAGGGAGGAAAGGTCGAACGAGTCGTCCTGGTCGAAGTCGGAACCAGTTGCGATCTTGATGGGGACGGAGGGGTTGGCGACGGCGGTGGAGCCAGGAAGGGAGCGCGCGCAGCCGTCCCAGTACTCGAAGGAGGCCTCGATGGGCGAAGGGAGGGGCGCGGCGAAGCTGGCGAGGCTGAGGAAGGGAGAGCGGCCGTTGAGGGAGAACTGGGGACGGACAAGGACGAGGGTCAGCTTGGGCAGAAGGAGGAAAGCGGTGGGGAGGGGACAGCAGGGCAAAGGAGAAGACTTACCGGCTGGACTTCGCTCGGGAAGAACGAGAAGACGCCGCCGTCGAGGGAGGACGAGGACGGGACGGGAGCCAAGAGGACGGTGGACAGGGAGAAGGCGGCCATCTTGGGTTTATTGCAAGGGTGGTGAGCTCGAGAGGTGGTGTGAGAGTGCGACAAGGGCGAGAGGACGTGAGAGTCGAAGTGAGGACGAGAAAGTGGTGGAAAGGAAGGAGAGAAGGGAGAGGCGAGGACAGGCTGAGGTCGAGTGGGGGGCGAGGTGACTTGAGCGGGAGAGATGGCTGGCTGCCAAGCGCTGCGGCGACCTAGGGGAGACTCCGAATTGATGCGTACGAACGCATTTCGAAGCGGCCAGCGGCGGCGCCGTTGCCTCGGTACTCGCTCACTCTCCCGCCGTTCGAGCAGAAGTTTCGCTTGGTGCAACTGCTCTCTACCGTGTCCCTCGCCAGCGAAAGAAGCACGCCGAGCGAGCCAGAGGCGAGCGAGAAAACAGGGAGAAGCCGGGAAGGAAAAATTCCAGCTTTTCCTCCTGCTCGCTCACCAGGACGAGCAGGGCGGTCGTAAGGCTCGACCTGCTTGTCTGCATCTATAGGGTGCTGCATGCGAAGCACGCTCTGCCGGGGGGAAGATACGAGGAGAACGACGGGTTTTCCTCTTCATGGACCGTGAAGAAGCGCTTGTGCGAGCTGCCACCGCAGGTTTGCGGACTTCGATCGGGCGCACTGGTATTCAGTGACCTAGACTAGGGCGTTGACATGCAGCAGCAAGCAACAATGGGCCCATGGGCAGCTACACGCCGTCCTCTTCCTGAACCAACACCACTGCCACTTCCTCTCAACTCGCCAGCCCAGCTTGCTCAAACGCGTGTCCACCCTGATTAGTACAGCGGAGACGGTATCTTGAAGCAGGATCAGCGGTGTGCGGCGACTGGACGCGAAACGGTCCTCGCCAGGTCGAAGAAAAAACTGGTCGTTCGGCTCGGTTCTGCATCGAGCGTGGTCGTGCTTCAGGCCAAGCCCCTCATCAAGGTGTACAATTCACCTCCCGCTTACGACCGGGCTGGTCCCGCTCGCTAACTGTAGGGAGCGGAGGCAGGTCGCCCTCCCCGAGAAAAACCGGGTTCCCACCTCGACGCTCGCTTCTTGAGGGCTGCGCTTCACACACAATCTCTTTGCGTACTCATAAAAGCGGTAGACGTCTACGACCGCCCTGCTCGTCCTGGTGAGCGAGCAGGAGGAAAAGCTGGAACTTTTCCTTCCCGGCTTCCCCCTGTTTTCTCGCTCGCCTCTGGCTCGCTCGGCGTGCTTCTTTCGCTGGCGAGGGACACGGTAGAGAGCAGTTGCACCAAGCGAAACTTCTGCTCGAACGGCAGGAGAGTGAGCGAGTACCGAGGCAACGGCGCACCCGCCGGCCGCTTCGAAATGCGTTCGTACGCATCAATTCGGAGTCTCCCCTAGGTCGCCGCAGCGCTTGGCAGTCAGCCATCTCTCCCGCCCAAGTCACCTCGCCCCCCACTCGACCTCAGCCTGTCCTCGCCTCTCCCTTCTCTCCTTCCTTCCCACCACTTTCGCGCGCTCACTTCGACCCGCACCCCATCTCGCCCTCACCGCACTCTCACACCACCTCTCGATTCCACCACACCATCCAAGATGGCCTTTACCTCGTTCTCGTGCCTCTTCTCCCTCGAGACTCCGGCGCCGTCCTTCTCTTCCACCGTCGACGGCTGCCTTTCCTTCTCTCCTGTCGAGGTGCAGACTGTGCGTTACTTTCTCCTCGTCTCTCCCTGCCCCACTCTTCCCTCGCTGACCTTGTTCTCCCTCTTTCTCCTCCTTCATCAGTTCCCGTCTTTCCTCCTCTCCATCGCCTCTCCTCCTCACCAGGCGCCTCTCTCTCCCTCGTTCGAGCTCTGGAGCGGCACCTCGACAACGCCCACCGCTTTCGCCGACGACAACAAGCCGGTCGACACTCTCGTCCGCTCCGAGTCCGCCTCGTCGACGTCGACTTTCTCCTCCTTCCTCGTGCGCAAGTCGCGTGTCAACACTCGCAAGACTGTCACCCGGGCCGTGTACTCCACGCCGACCAAGCCCCACCGCGTCTCTCTCCCTCGCGCCGACTCGCCGCTTTCCACCCTCATCGCGACCTTCTCCTCGTCGTCCCCAACCTCCGACTTGGGTTCCGCCTCGTACAACACTTCCGCCGATTCGCTCTTCAACGACTCGGACGCCACCTCCTCCGCCTCCAGCGACTTTGACGAGGACGACTCGCTCCTCTCGGCCTTTTCCTCCCCTTCCTCGTCGACCTGCACCACCCCCGAGCCGGCAAGCCCCGCATCCGCCTACGAGAAGCAGTGGTTCCTCGCCTCCCCTTCCTCCCCGTCTCCTCTCTCCCGCCGCAACGCGACTCGTCGCTCCCCCTTCCTCCCCTCCCCCCCGTTTTCCTCCAGCAAGGAGATGCCCGCCCGCCTCTTCCCCACCGAGGACCGCATCTGGCACTACTGAGGGCCCCAGCACGTTCGTGGTCTGTCTATCTGTGCATAGCTGTGTTGTTGTCGTACTCGGCGTTGGCAGTTTTCCGTTCCTGTTGTAACAACCGGTCTCTCACCTCTCTCGCAGGCGCGAGATCTCGAGATCGATTGGAGAGATTCATTGCGCGCGAGCGAGAGAAGCAGAACTACGCGCCGGGTGCGAGGAAGAAAGGGAGAACAACATCTATGGAGACGAGGGTGGGCATTACGGCGGCGGGATAGAAGCAAAGGTAGATGCAAGCGCAGAGGGAAATAGGGACAGCAGAAGAAGAGACCCCACCCGGCGGCTCACACCGACAACGACCTGACGAACGAGCTCCCCTTCCCCTCACTCCTGACAGTGCCCCGTCCGCGGTACGTCCCCTTCCCGTCCGCCTTCCCAAACACCTCCTCGACGTCGATCCTGCCCTTGCGCGGGTCGTACACGGCGCGCTTTGGGCGCTTGTACGTCCACCCGGCGAAGGCCTGCTGCTTGCGCAGCGCGAGGAGGCGCTCGCCCTCGACCGGGTGCTTGAGGAGCGGGTCGCGGGTCGTGTCGGGCGCGGGAACACCGGGAGCGATCTCGGGCGCGGGAAGGGGCTCGGGAGGAATGCTGTGAGCCAACGGAGCAAGGTGAGCGGGAAGAGCAGGGCAGGAGAGGGAAAGGGTGAAGACGTACTCGTCATCGAAGTAGCGCGTGTCGGTCGGGTCCTTGAGCTCCGGCTGGAACGGCGGCGCCTGGAGGTGCAGGGTCGACCAGTCGATGCCACGGAAGAACGGGTGGCGTTTGATTTCGTCCGCGCCGTCGTCGGCAACACCGCTAAGCGCGCTGCTCGAGCCGGTGGCGGAGAGAAAGCCGGAACGCTTCTCGAGGACGACAGAGTTGGGGCGGGCGGAGGCGGCGGCGCGGGAGCGTGAGCCGAGGCGGTTCTCGGGCTCGCAGATGAGGGAGGTGATGAAGTCTTGCGCTTCGCGGGAGATGCGCGGGCGGTGAGGGAAGCGGAGGGCGCTGCGCCACTGGACGATCTGCAGAAGAGACGGGGTGAGCTGATGTCGAGGGGAGAAAGTAAGCCGCCGGACCTTCTGCTTCGTTTCCTGCCGCGATTTGCTGACGAAGGGCGGGTAGCCGAAGAGCATCTCGAAGGCGATGACGCCGAGACTACGGGCAGATGAGGATGGTCAGTACGGTGGAGCAGAGAAGGGGAGAGGGAGACGAAGGCAGGAGAGGAGGAGGGTTGGAAGAAAGCGCGGACGCACCTCCACCAATCCGCCGCTACGTCATACCCACGTCCCTTGAGCACCTCGACAGCCATGTAGTTGCTCGTCCCGACCACCGAGTGCGCCATCCTCCTCCTCCCCCTATCCCTCCAACCGAGCAAGCTCGGCGGACCCTGCGCATCGTCGTCGCCCTCCTCCGGCTGCGGCGGGTCAAAGGGCAGCCCACCGCGCGCATGAGCCTGCGCTTGCCGGCGGAGCGTGCCCTTCGAGCCGTCGTCGAGGTCGATGCCATGCTTGTAGAGGAGCTCGCGGCGGTGTTGCTCGTAGTAGGCGCCGTCCTGCAAGGAGAAAAGGAGAAATGTCAGTACTGCGGAGCGATAGGAGGGAGGAAGGACACACGTGGAGGAAGTGGAAGTCGCAAGCGAGACCAAAGTCGGCGATGGCGAGGTGGCCGGTCGAGTCGAAGAGGAAGTTGTCGGGCTTGATCTGTGCGCCAGGAACCATCAGATCTATCAGCCTTTCGGTGGTCTGGCAGAGAAGGACGAAATATACTGCCGAAACGCACATCGCGGTGAATTGCCCCGAGGACCTTGTGCGTCTCCTCGATGGCGAGGACCATCTCGGCGAGGTAGAAGCGCGCCATCGACTCGGGGAAGGTGTCCCTTTCGATAAGGAGAGAGAGGAGGTCTGGCGTAAAGAGAAGAGACGGTCAGCCGGGCTGGATGGGGGGAGGGGGGGGGGGGGGAAGGGAGACGGGACGAACCGCCGCCGGACTGGTACTGCATGACGAGGTAGAGCGAGTCCTGCGCGACGTGGAGCTGATTAGGGCGAACTCAGCGGGAAGAAGCGGATTAGGAAGGCAGGTGCACCTGGTCCTGGAACGAGTAAGCGAGCGGGACGGTCCACCTCGTCGACGTGCTGGCGGCCGCGAGCAGGTCCCTCTCGGCCCGGATGTGCCCCTCCTGCCCCTTCCGGAGCATGTCGGCCTTCCGGAGCTGCTTCATCGCGTACACCTCGCCCGTCGCCTTCTCCTTGACCAAGCTCACGACGCCGAACGCGCCGTGCCCGATCGTCTTGAGCTTGACGAACGCGCCCGCTCCGACCCGCGCGCGGAGCTCGCGCAGGTAGGCGGTCTCGGACGCGGCGAAGGCGGCGCGGACGGCGGTGCGGTCCCGGTCCGTGAGGGCGAGGCGCTGGAGCTCCTTTTCGAGGAGGGCTTTGCGCGTCTCGCGCGACTTGGGCTGCTTGAGGAGCGACCAGTACTTCGTCTCGAGGAAGATCTTGGTCGAGGCGGCGCACTCGATCGTCTGAAGAGACGGCTTGAAGTCGGGTGGGAGGGTGACGCCGTCAGTGCTAGAGCGAGAGTCGGCGACGACGGCTGTTCCGCTCAGGTCGGGTGAGGCGAGTGGGGAGGAAGGAGAGAGGAGAGCGCCTGGGCGGTCGAAGGAGAAAGGGGCGCCTGGCCGGGAGAAGGCGCCGGGTGAGAAGCGGGTGGTCCCTGCGGCGGCGGAAGCGTCGAGACGCGGGCTAACTGGCGCAGGGGAGCGAAGGACAAGCGATTCGTTCGACCCGTTCTGCTCGAGGCCGGCAAAAGGGGATGCCGGCGGCTGAAGCTGGTCCTGCTCGACGCCCGAGTCGTCCTCGACCGCGGCGCCCGTTGCGACGCTCACGTCTGTTGCGTCGCCGTGCCCCTCGGCGCTGCTGATGACCGAGTCGGGCAGGCCGTTGACGACCTTGAGGCCGCTGCCGTCCTCGAGGAGCTGCTCGCGGGCGTAGTGGACCTCGCCGACGCCAGCGCCGACTCGAGCGGCGCGGACGGCCTCCTTGATCGGCTGCGCCCATTCGGGACCTGGGAATTAGGGAGGAGGGGAGGGTCAGCGAGAGTAGATAGGAGGGAGGGAGGGCGGCGAGCGACTTACGCCCGATCTTTCCCTGCCTGTCCTTGTGCCAACGCAGCAGAAGCGCCTCTGCCTGGTCCGCATCCGAGGCGTGGACGGTGTGTCTGTGTAAGAGGGAGGCCAGTCAGGACTGATGAGACCTCGCCGCGTCGCGCCACGCTGATGAAGGCGGACTTGGCCCCGAAGAGAGGGCAAGAGACTGAACGCACTGAAACTCCTTTGGCCGCCCGACCATGTCGACGCTGATGCGCTTCTTCTTCTTTGCCGCCGCGGTTGCGCCCACCGCTCCGCCCGGTCCTCCCGCTGCGTCGACCTCCCCCATCGCCCTCGCGAACGGATCGCTCCCGCCGGTCGTGACAGGCGTCCTTGGCGTCCCCGGCGGCCCATTCGCCAGGCCCGGCGGGCTGTGGATCTTGGACGGCGAGTAGAAGCGCGCGTTTGCCGCCGCGAGGAGCTGGTAGAAGCCGGAGTGGACGAGGATCGACGACGAAGTCGCGAGCGGGACCTTGGTCGTCGCGCCTGCGGCTTCGGCGGAGGTCGTCCCGATGATGACGCTCGGCTGACCGGGGAGAGGAAGCGGACGCGCGCCAGGCGGGAGAGGGCCGGGCGAGGTGGGTTGGGCGTAGGAAGAAAGTGGGGGAATGGACTGAGCGGGTTGAAGAGGACCCTGCGAGGTCATGGGCGGGATCGGGAAGGGCTGTCGGTTCCTCCCCTGGACGGAGGTGAGGCGCTGAGTGCCGCTGCCGGAGACGAAGAAGGTGGACCCGCGAGGAGGAGGAGCCGAGTAGGCGATGGAGGAGGGAGAAGAGGGCGAGGCGAGGCCGTAGAGCTGCTCGTGAGCGGTGAGGGCAGTGCGTTGCGGCTGTTGTTGCTGTCTGAGTGTGGGTGGCGACGCAGGCGGGGTGGGAAGAGGTGGACGAGTCCTCGGTGGGGACGGGGAGGAAGAGGAGGCCATCTCGGGAGGACGGGCGGTGGCTGACGAGGCGTCTGAGCGGTGGAGCAGATCTCTGAGCTGCGTGTTGAGGGATGGTGCGGTGCTAGAGGTGGTTGGTGCGTGCAGTGGCCAGCGAAGCGAGGAAGACGACGACGACGACGAGGAGAGGGGAGCGAGCGGGGCGAGCAATGGAGGCACCGGCACTCGCTTGCCCGGCGTGCGAGGAGGCGTCTGCGTCGTCATCCCGAGCTCGACGTGCGCTGAGGAGGGCGAGCGGGAGCGAGGGTGCAAGAGGAGCAAGAGGAGCAGACGCCAACGGCGACGACCTCCTTCCGCATTGTGCACTCCTTCGCAGGAAGTGGTTGATCGTCACGATGCTGAAGCGATTTCGGTGCCCAGCTCGCGCCGCTCCTTCATCGAGGGAACGGCGTCGACTCTCTTTTCTCGCTGTCCGGCCTCGGCCATCTTCTTCTCCATTGCGCGAGGCAGGACCTACTGCACCTGCACATCGTACACCCTGACGCTGTGGTCCTCACTCCCACTCGCCAAGCGGACGACGCCCGCCGGGAGCTGCTTGGCGGGCGGGCAGAAGGACAGAGTGGTGACGGCGAGGATGTGGGCGAGGCTGCGAGTCGTCCGCGGACTCGTCAGCACTCTGTACGAGAGGAAGCGAGCAGGAGAATGAGGCAAAGATTACGCACGAAGAATCCAGGACGACCCTCTCCTCCCACTTCCCCTCCGCCTTCTTCGATGCAAAGACCCTGATCTCGCCGTTCTCGAGCCCGATGGCGAGGACGTGCGTCTCGTCCGCGAGCTGCGTCGCTGCGACCGAGGTGGCCGCTTCGGGGAACTTGAGGGTCGCAACGCAGGGGAAGGAGGTGGAGGAGGAGTCGGGCGAGGGGGTAGGGGCCCAGAGCTTGACCTGCGGAGCGAGGTTACATGAGTCGACGTAGGGAGGGGAAGGGACTGGGAGCGAAACACACCGTCTTGTCCCTCGAAGCGGTGGCGAAGAAGCTCGCATCGGCGGCCCAGCACGCGTCCCAAACGATGCGGGCGTGCGCTTTCGGCGCGTCGGCGTGCGGGCGGTAGAAGCCTGTGCAGAGGGGGGCGAGTAGTACTATCAGTACACTCCTGGCGCGGCCGACGAGATCTGTCTGAAAGAAGAAAAGCTAAAACGCACCCAATCCCTTCTCATCCTCCCGCTCGTAGATCCTCCAAGTCCTGTCCCTCCCTACACTCAACAGCCACCTGTCCCTCGTCTCTCCTCCCTCGCGCCCAGGGGAGAACGCCAACCTGGTGATGGTCAGCCCGTGCCCAACGAGCACGTCCCCGACGGGACGCCACGAGTCGGTCGAGAAGAGGCGGATGACGGCGTGCTCTGGGAGGGTGGCTTTGCAGGCGGTGGCGATTAAGGGGGCGGAGTGGGCGGAGCAGACAGAGACGAGCTCGAAGGCGTGGCCGTAGAGCTTCTCGGTCTGCGGGCGGTAGATAGGGGAGAAATAGCATGAGCGAAGGAAGGTAAAAAGCAGGGGAGAAGGAAGCGCACCTCAGGCCAGAGCGTCGATCCGAGCAGCTGCTCCTCGAGCGGCGGATGAGGCGCGACGTCAAAGTTGACGGCCGTGACAGCCTCGAATGGGTCGTTCGAAGCGGGCGCGAGCTGATCGGCTTCGGCGGTGGCTGCATCGTTCGTCCCCGGTCAGTTCTGCGCTGTCAGCGAAAGAGTAAAGGGAGGTGGACGCACAGGCAATAGCTCGGTTCGACAGCCCCAACGGCGGCACATTCGCCGCCATTGGCCGTCCCTCCTCGCCTCCCTCGACCTCGACGCCGCTCAGGCCCTTCAAGCTCTGCAAGAAGACCCCCGGCGCGTCGAACACGCGCACGACCTTCTCGTCCGCGCCGGAGACGAACTGGAGGCGGTTTTGGCGTGGCGAGAAGGAGAGGGAGGAGAGCGGGTAGCCGTGGATCTGCGGGCGGGCGAGTTCTGCATCATGGCTTCCGACCATCAGCTCATTGCCTACCTGAACAGAAAAAGCGGAAAGGGAAAGAAGCGGGAGGAACGCACCGTGCCAAGTCTCCACCTTCCCCTCGTCCCTCCTCCACGGCGCCCATAGCCTCGTGCTCATGTCCGCCGCGCAGCTGAGCAGGTACTCCCCCTGCGGCTCCCACTGCACCTGCCTGACCGCGCCGAGGTGGCCCGAGATCGCGACCTGCGGCTCCCACTCAGCGTCCTCGTCTCCCGCCTCGCCTTGCTGCGTCCAGACGTGCCAGCTCCCTCCCCACCCGCTAGCGAGTACCGTTCGTCCCTCTCGGCCCCAGAGGGCACCAAAGAAGCCCAGGTTCGTCTGCGAGGCGAACTCGCCGAACCGCCGGGTCGACGTCCAGAGGTAGGAAGAGGAGGAGGAGGTCTTCGAGTAGGCGGAGGTGTCGATCGCGGTTGAGGAAGCGGCGGTGGAGGGGTTGAGGGGCGAGTCGGAGGAGAGCGGCTCCCAGAGGATGAGGGAGCGGTCGGCGGAGGTGGAGAGGAGGCGCAGCGCGGGGGAGGAGGGCGAGACCGGCGCCCAGTTCAGGCCCGTCACCCATGCGTCGTGGCCGAGGAGAACAGCCTCGCTCGCGCAGGAGAAGGTGACCGCTTCTCCCCCTTCGCCCGCCGAAGGAACGGTAAAGTCGTGCGCCTTGACGCGCAGTTCCTCCTCGCCGCCGACTGCTGCCTCTGCCTCGGCAAGCGTGCGGTCTAGCTCGTCCATCTCGTCGAGACCGGCGCAGGTGGAAGAAGAGGGAGCGGCGGAGTCGCAGGAAGAGGAGGTCGGGACGCGGGAGAAGCGCCAGAGGCGGATGTAGTTGTCTTGCGACCCGGAGGCGAGGAGCACCTCGCCAGGCGAGATGTCGTAGGCGAGAGGAGAGGAAGGAGTCGCGGAGGTAGAAGCGGCGGGAGGACCGGGGGCGGGTAAGGGCGTGACGAAGGAGAGGGTGCGAACCCAATCGGAGTGGCCTTCGAGGGAAAGGGATTTGGTGAACTGAGGAGGGAACGAAGGGTAAGCAAAAGCGGGAAGACAGAGGGAAAAGAGCGGAAAGGACAAGAACGCACATTGGGCTGGATCGCGGAAGGGGAAGTGTAGAGCTGGATGCGCGTCTCGGTACCACCGATCACGAGTGCGAGACCTAAGGGAGGGGGAGAATGAGCTCTGAAAACGGAGAGGAAAAAGGGAGAAAGGCAGCACGTACTGGAAGAAGCCGGCAGATAGCTCAGCGCCATCTCGAGCGGAATCTTGCCCTTCAGTTCGAGCTTCTCAAGCAGCTCAGCTATCGGAAACAAACGTCAGTTCTCCTCGAAGACAGGGAAGAAGGAAGAAAACGGAAAACGCACCTCCTCCCGCCGCCGAAACGCGCCAAACCTGGACTAGGCTGTCCGATCCGCCCGTCAAAACGAGCAGCTCTGTCTCTCCCGCGCCGTTGGACAGCTCGAGTGCCTCGACGGAGGCGACAGAGCCGATGTGGCCCGAGAGAACGGCCAGGGTCGACCACTTTCGGGAGGAAAAGGTTAGCTTCGCATATCCTTTGACGGACCACAGTGGGCGCACCTCTCCGTCGACCTCCTCCCAGACCCTCGCCACACCCTTGGCGTCCCCAGAGACGAAGTACGCGCTGGTCCTCGTCCCGTTGCCGTTCCCGTCGTGAGCAAAGTCGAGAGCGGTGACATCGCCCTGGTGGCCGGGGAGGGTGCGGTGTACTCCTTGATGGTGTTGGTCCTGCAGATGAGCGAGTCAGAGTGGCCCTATAGAGCGTGAGAGAGTGGAGAAGGACGTACTGCAGAATGCCAGAGGGCGACGGAGTGACCGGCAGCGAAGACAACGAGGCCGTCCGAGGTGCGCGCAGCCTGAGCGTGGTTGCGGCTGCTTCCGGTGGCGGTGAGCACCCGCTTGACCGTGTTGTTCGCCATGAGCGGTTGGTGTTGAACCTCCGCTTCGTTCCTTCTCTCGCTCTTCCCTCCCCCGCTCTCCTCTGCTTTCCACTCGAGACCACCCATGGCACAACCACCGCAGCAAGCTAAGGGCGTACAGCCTCGCCGAGTCGTCAAGAAGGGCCTGTTCGCCAAGGACCTCGCCTCGATGATGTACGGCTTTGGCGACGACAACCCAGCACCGGACACGATCAACCTCATGGAGGAACTCGTCATCGAGCACATCACCGACATCGTGCGCCCCCTCTCCCGCTCCCCCTCGCTCACCTCGCTGACTTGGCCTCGTCGTCCTGCATGTCCGCCCCACTTCAACCCCCTTCTCCCACCTCTTCGCGCTCCAACTTCGTACCGCTCGAACCGCTACCCATGCCCAGTGCACCCAAGCGCACCAAATCTCGACCAACCGCGGCAAGATCAAGGTCGACGACTTCCGCTTCGCCCTCCGGCGCGACCCCAAGAAGCTCGCGCGCCTTGACGAGCTGCTCTTCATGCAGGAGGAGATCGCGCGCGCACGGAGGGGGTTCGAGGACCCGACCATGTTTGCCGGAGACGATGAAGGCGGGGCGGGCGGAGGAGGGGCGGGAGGAGGACTGGGAGGAGGGACGGGGCAAGCGCCGCCAAAAGGGCTGATGCTGCCCGGCGGCGGCGGTGGCGGCGGAGGAGGGGGAGGCGGGCAGAAGAAGAAGGACAAGGGGAAGCAGAAGGCGTGAGCGCGGGTCGTCGGCGTTCTTTTCTTCCTCCCTCTCTTCCTCGTACTTAGCTGTGCCCTCCTTGTTGTGCAAACACCGCTTGTTCTTGCCTCTCTTTCTCTCAGTAAGGCTCGCGCTCGCTCACGAGAGAGCCTAGCCTACCGAGAGAAAGAAGGAAGGAAAAGAGGGGGTATCAAACGATGTATTTTCAGAACGAGCAGCGCACACCGGCAAAACAATAACGTGAGAGTATAGGTCATGATGAGGAGGGGGCGTAGGAAAGACGTGACAAAGAACGGAAGAGAACGGCGGAAGAGTACCTGCGAGAACGTGCTCCCCTCCTCCCTCCCCCGCCGCCGCCCCTTCTTCCTCACATGCATGCGGAAATAACGGCACGTCGCCTCCGTCTCCCTCGTCCACCTCACCCTCTCGTCCGTCATGGACCGATCCGCTCGGGTGGAGGAGCAGCTTAGGTCGCGCTGTGAAAGCCGGGGCGGTCAGTTCCTCAATCAGGAGAAGTCGAAAGAACACCTCTTACAAGACACCGAACAGCTTGAAGCGCGCGTGGTCGATACCCGGCTGGCCTTGAAGCTCGCACACGACGTAGTGCGGGCCCTTCGTCACGCCTTGGTCGATCTGCGTGACGCTGTTTTCGGCGAGATGCGGCGTCAGCAGTGCTCAGAGAATAGTCGAGATGACAGGGGGGAGGAGAGAAGAAGGAAAGGAGAGGGTAAGGAGAAACAGGGGAGAGAAAGGCAGGAAGAACGCACGTCGGCTGCCCGTACTCGCGATCCCACGAGCCCTTGAGCTCGACCGCGCCCTCGACGTTGTCGTCGACCCAGCAGAGCACCGTGCCCCAGCCCTCGGCCTCCGGCCCGCGGAGGTAGTACACGGCGATGTCGCCCGCGCCGACCTTGATCGGGATCTTGAGCAGCGAGCCGGGCATGTCGGTGTACCAGTAGTGCGTCTCGTCCTCGTCGTCCGGCCGCGGCTGGACCGGGTTCCAGCCAGAGCCGGCAAAGACGGACTGCGGGAGCGGGTTGATCAGGTCGTTCGCCGACGCGCAGTTGGGCTTGATCTCGCGGAAGTGCGCGAGCGTGTGCGGCTTGTCCGTGATACGGAACGGTGGGATGCGGAGGTACGACGAGCGCGAGCCCGCGCGCGAGGACTGCGCCGTGTCGGCGTCCTCGGCGTCGAGCCCGGCGTCGGCGGCCTTGCGCAGGCCCTTGCCCGAGAGGAGCGACGGGTAGTCGTCGCCGATGTTGAGCGGCGAGATGGGCGCCTTGGAGCCGCCGAGGAAGGCGAGGTCCGTCTCGAGCGCGGCCTGGTCCCAGACTTGGCAGATCTCCGACTCGAGGTAGGCGATCAGGGTGTCGGCGAGGAGCTCGTGGCCCTTCGAGTTGGCGAGGATCGGGTCGAGGAAGTACGACTGGCGGACCTTTTGCGGGTTCATGAGGTACTCCTCGTAGAGCAGGCCCTTGACACTGTGCACGAAGTAGCAGGATCAGCTCAGCTCGCTCCGAGAAAGCGCATCGCCGACGGACCTGAGGTGGACGACGTCGTAGAACTGGGCGACGGCGCTGTGCCAGACCTCGGGACCGGCAAAGCCGTGCTCGCCCTGGATTTGGGGCGAGAAGTGCCCGAGCATGATGACGGCGGGCTGGTCCGGGCGGAGGAGCAGCGAGCGGATGAGCAGGTCGGTGGTGGAGAGGGTCGTGGCGTCACTGTAGAAAAAAGAGAGCAAGGGTCAGCTTATCACACGGCTCAGACGGGATGTGGGGGAAAAGGCGTACTGGGGGTCCTCCGTGTCAAACTCGACGATGACGAGGTCGACGCGGTCGGGCAGGTGCATCTCGGAGCAGAAGCCGAAGTAGGAGGTGCCGGTACGCCTCACTGCCAACGAGAAGAGCGTCAGATCAGGAAAGAGACGAGGGGAAAAGGCTCGACTTACGAGCGCCGTTGGTGAGCTCGTTGGCCGGGTGCGGGAAGACGTCGTTGAGCCAGGAGAAGAGCCTATGCGGGTAGCAGTTGGGGCCGACGGGGTTGCCAAGCGGGTGCGCCTGCGTCGCATCGAGGCCGTGGCACGAACTGACACTGCCGCCAAGGACGCCGACGGTGATGGGCAGGCCGGCCATGGCGCGCTTGATGACCTTGCGCACGCGCTCCGAGGAGCCGACGTGCGCGCGCGTCTTGAGAACGCTCTCGTGGCCGTAGACGTTGCCCAGCTCGTCGCCCGGACCGAACGAGGGACAGAAGGTGAACGGGGGCGGCTCGGAGAAGTTGGCGGGGCCGTAGCCTCCCGTGCCGCCGTGCGAGATGGCGGCGGCTGCGCGCTGCTTGCGGGCTGCACGGACGAGGGTGTCGGTGCGGCGGGAGGTGGAGTACCCACTCCTGGACCCGAAGCCGGGGAGGGAGCGCCCGCTGCGCCCGGTGGTCGAGTCGGAGGGTGCGGAGAGGAGGTGGAGGAGGAAGAAGAAGGCGGCTGCTCCTCCGACGAGGTAGATGAGCTTGCGTCTGCCTGCCTTGTCCGCTGGCGACGAGCCGTTCAACAGTTGAGCGAGGCTGCCTCCGCTCGACGGGGCTCGCCGGTCGTGCAGCGCGGGCTGCGGCGACGAGCGTCCGTCTGTTTCTGGTCGCCGTCGCTGGTACATGGCTCAGGCGAGGAGGGCAGGAGAAGGACGTGAAGGGTTCCGAATGAGGCGTGGCTTGTGGGTGGACGGCGAGGCGAACGAGGGCGGGCAGGGCGTCAAAGGGCGACCAACAGGGCAAGAGTGCAGCTCTAGACTGCTGGCACTCGACTGCTGAGCGGGAAAGCGGTGGGAGCAGGCGAGCAAGAGCAGGACGTCCGCCCCCTGCTGTGATGATCTCGAAGCGGAAACGCGACTCGCTCGACTCGCATCGCAGCAGTAGCGGTGCAGCGCAGAGCAGTGAGAAGGCAAAGGTCAAACAGCAGCGCGCACCCTCCACACCGAAGGAGGAGCACGAGGCTCAACCGCAACTCCACCTCCTTTTCCGCTTTTCTCGCGACGAGCTGCTGAAGGAACGGCATCTAGACTGCAAGCGAGTGGGAGACGGAGAGGGAAGGCACAACGAAGAGACGGTACGAAGTAAAGCTACAAACGACAAGCGAGGACAGACGAGGGACGGGGAGGAAAAGGGGGAAAGGGGGAGAAAAAAGCGATGCAAAGCGACGACGACCACCACAACCTCCATGCGCGCACCTCCACCCACCTCGTACACCAGGTACTCACCCAGGTAGACGCTGAGGCGCGCTCAGTACCCGCGGGCGACCTTTTCCAGCTCGGGCGGGACGGTCCAGCCGTGGGTCTGCGCCGCGCGCTTGAAGCCGGCGATGGCCTCTTCCATCTGCAAGCCAAGAAAGTCCACATCAGCCTCGGTCGTACGAAAGAGGAGAGAGAGAGACGGAAGCAAGCGCACCGAGTAGGTCGAGTTCCACATGTTGGGGTCGAGCCTGCCCGGCCTCGGCTCGAGGTTGGACATGGCGACGCGAATCTGGAGCAGAATCGCCTCGATCGAGTAGATGGACGACCAGCCGTCGTTGGTGAGCAGGTCTGTGCGGATCAAGCGCAAGAGCTTCTATCAGCCTCTTCCTTCGGGCAGCGGAATGGAAGGGGGATAGAGAAGGCGAGGCCGACACGCACCCATGCAGATCGAGCCGCCACCCGTGACATGACCGCCGCCGCCATGGATGAAGGGGAGGAAGCGCGGGTGGACGACACGGAAGAAGGGCGGCGAGAAGGGGTAGCTGTGCGCGGGTATAAAGCGCTATCAGCGTCGTTTCCTAAGGAGGAGATGGAGAAACGTGAAAGGAGGGGGAAGACCCAGACGCACCTGTCGCCGAAGCGGATCTCCATCAGGATGCTCTTGACGTCCTTGGCGACCATGTCCTTGACGAGGGGGATCTCGGGATCGAAGCTCTCGCGAGGAAGCTGCCGCAGGAGAGAAGGGGTGAGTACCGAAAGAAGTCGCGGCTCAAGAAGCGGAAGTAAGGGGCCGACGACCCCAGCTCCCGCAAGCAAGACCGCCTCATCTCGGTAGAAAGGACTGACCTCGACGACCCAGTTGAACATGTTCCCGTCCGACCTGTCCGGGTCGAAGTAAAAGCCCGCCTCGATCGGCCCCTTGGCCTCCTGCACCCTGACCATGTCCCTCATCTCCCTCTGCAAGTGCGCCAGCGCGCCCTTGTTCGGCTGGACCGGCGGCGGGAGGAGCCGGACGAGCTGCAGGCGCGTCTCGTCGCACGGGACGAACGTGTCGGCGTCGCGCTTGCGCCGCTCGGCCTCGGCGGCGGTCTCCTCGCCCGAAGACTCAGCAGCGGCGGCCTTGCCCTTGCCCTTCGAGCTGCTGCTCGAGCCGGTGACGCCGGAGAAGGCGCGCTTGAGCTTGCTGAAGCGCGACCCGCCGTTGCCGTTGCCGCCGCTCGAGGTCGCCGACCCGCCGTTTCCGCCGCCGCCACCGTACGAGGACGACTGGCTGGCCTGCTGCGACTCGGCGAAGATGACGCTCGGCTCCTTCAGCAGCTCCGTGTCCGAGTCGTTGAGCTCCTCAGCCTGGTCGACTAGGCTCTCCTCAATCTTGCGGAGCTTGTCGGCGACGTCGGGGATCTGGATGCTGGCGTTGTTAAGGGTCAGAGGGTGAGCAGGGTCGAGCGGGAGGTGCTTGATACTCGGCGTGGGCGTGGCCGACGTCGAGGCGGAGGTGTCGGTCGCCGTCTCCGTGTAGTTGTAGCTCGTGCCGCGCTGGACGATGAGATACCTGTAGGGCGGGAAAAGTCAGCTTTGTCGAGGCGGACGAAGATGGGACTGTAGCGTACCGGCACTGGATCCAGTCGAGTTGGTTGACGACGAAATACGGGTTGTTCGACCTGGAAGGGCGAGAGTGTAAGCGAGAAGAGGAGGGAAAGAAGCCCGCCGACCTACACAAACTCCTTCGGCAAGTTGGTGATCTCGCAGATAGCCGCGAGCTTGGCGATAGCGAACTCGGCGTTCTGCGCGTTTGACAAACGAGTCAGTCGAGGGGTTGAGAAGGAAGAAGCGAAGACGAGACAGCGTACCTTCCACATGCTCTGCGACGGCTGCGCATAGTGGCCGAGCGAGACGTCGCCCTGCTTTGCGAAGTAAACGCCGTGACCGTACGCCCTGCCGTTGATCGTCTCCTTGAAGTGAAGACCCTGGCGGAGGCTGCAAGTTGCCGAAAGGAGGGGGTCAGTTAGGCTGTTCTTCCTCAGGTAGGGCAGGAAACGTGCATCGAGTGGAAGTTCTTCGTCGACGAGCCGTCTGACAGTACGGAGGCGTGACGGTCAGTGCGGGGTCTAGCAGGGAGAGAAGGAGAGAAGGCAAACGTACGCCAAGCATGCAGCGTCGGGTACTTGGCCGCGTTGCTGCTCTTCGCCTGCGCCGCCTTGATGCTCTCGGCCTGGAGGTGCTCCTTCGCCGGGCTGCCGACGATGAGGCGGAACTGGCGGTAGTCCTTCGGGATGCCCTGCAGGAGCTCGTCCTCCTCCTCAATGAGCTTGAGGTGCGACGTGTTCGACGCGACGATCCACTGCAGGAGGCGCCAGGCAGAGGTCGAGATGCTGCCGTTGCGCATCTCGGCGAGCTTGCGAGTGCGGTTGACTGCGAAGCAGGTCGGGGGGAGAAAAGGTCAGATTACAAGGGAAAGAAAGGAGGAAAAATCCGAAGCGTACGCATGCGCTCGTCGTCGGTCATGTCCTCGCCCGTGAGCCAGACCTTCATCTCCGAGATGGGCGGCAGCTCGAAAATGAGAGCGGCGATGCCCTGCTGCTTCTGGGCTTCGGTCGGGAGCGAGTCGAAGTCGACCGTCTCGTCACCGATGACCCACGTCCCGTCGAGCTTGTCCTTGGGAACCTTGAGCTCAAGACCGGTCGGGAACATGTCGCCCTTGAGGCCGCCCTCCTTCGCGGCCGTGTAGCACAGCTGGACGAGGAGGTCGACCGCGGGGGTGTTGGTGATGAGCTCGTGCTCGAGGGACGGGCCGAGCCCGAGGGCGATGAGCTGGAAGAGGCAGAGAGGCGTCTCGCAGACGAAGGGTTTCTGCGGAGAGTAGAGGTCAGCGGACACTTTGTCGAGACGATGGGGGAAAGGTGACGTACGAGAGCTGTGATCGTTTGGTCGCAGCGCCGGTAGCAGTTGAGACAGAACCTTGGGCACATGATGAAGCGGCGAAGGGTGTAGGCAAAGGCGAGAAGGGGGAAGTTGTTGGCGGCCTTGTTGTTCGAGGACGACATGGGATCGGCCGGAAGCTGCGCACACGGACATCAGCTCCTCGTGCCTAGAAGAGAAGGGGGGAGAGCGAGCAGAAGAGTGCGACTTACCGTCTGCGCCTGCGCCTCAGCCGTCGCCTTCTCCTCCTTGTCCGCCGTCTTCGCCGCCTTGCGGTCGATCTCCATCCCGGTCTTCTCGATGCCGAAACAGTGCTGCTCGGCGGCGGCCCAGCCGCAGCGGTCGTTGCAGCGGCGCGTGAAGAGGATCTCCTGGAACTTGTTGTTGAGGAGCGCGTCGAGCGGCGCCGAGAGCGAGATGGCCTCGAACTCGCCCTTCGTGTAGGTGTTGGACGAGTGCGAGCGGAAGGCGGCGCCGATGGCGGCCTTGCTCGGCTTGTACTTCGGGCTGATGCCGACCTTGAACTTGACCTGCCCGCTCGTCTGGTTGTCGAGGTCGACCGGGTACTTGCTGCCGAAGTTCATGAGCAGGACGAGGTAGACGACCTCGCCGGTAATGAGCTGCGAGTCCCATGCTTGCAGCGCCCGTGCGGGGACGCCGAGAGAGCCGACCTTTTTCGAGACGGAGACGACGAGGTCGAGCTCTGAGAGGCGGGTGTAGCCAGGACGGTAGCCCGCGGCGATTAGGTCTTTGAAGTCGCTGCGAGGGAGAGAGGTGTCCGGTGAGCGAGCGAAGAACACCAACGAAGGTGAAGAAAAGGCGTACCTCCTCAGCGCCTTGAGGGTCGCGCTGTCCTGCCCGACGCTCGCGTGTAGACCATAGAGGTCGTCGTCGTCGTCGATCACGTCGTCTTCATCCGTGTCCTGCGTCTGCGAGTCGTTCTTGGCGTAGGGAAAGGGAAGACCTTGCACGAGGCGGTGGGTGAGGAACTCGACGATGCCGTTGAGAGAGCGGTCGGCTTCTTTGGGGAGCCTGTACGAGAGGAAGGAGCACCAGGTCAGCTAGAAGAGAGAGGCAGAAGATGGACCGAGACGTACGCCGCGACCTCGCCCATCACTCCTTCGACCACCGGTCCAATGTCTTCGTTCTCGCTGAAGCACATGACCTCGTGCGAGTTGGGGTAGCCGGCGAGCTCGGGGAACATGAGGCAGAGCTTGAGGCCGCGCGGGAAGTCCTTGTGCTTGAGCGAGAAGCGGATCATCTCGTCGGCGTCGTCTCGGCGGAAGTCTGAGAAAAGAGACGAGGGGGAGAGGGAAGGGCAGGAGACGGCGGGAAACGGTCAGCTTGCGCTACAGGGAGTAAGAGCGACGGGTACGCACTCTGGACGGCATCGTCGCTCGACTTGCCGAAGCGGAGCTGGGCGTCCTGGACGTCCTGCTGGAACTGCTTGCGGGCGGTAAGCTTGCCCTTGGGCTTGGCCTGAGGCTCGGGCGGGGCGCGAGTGACCATCTCGTCGTCGGTGTCGGAGAGCGTGAGCGTCTCGACGTGGCTGTCCTTGGTCTGTCCCGTGCGAGAGCCCACCCCCACCTCCGAGTCGCTCAACTCGTCCACCTCCATCCCGTCGTCCTCCGCTTCCGCACCGGGGTCCTCGTCGAAGCTCTCGTACTCGAATCCGCCCTCGCCGTCGTCGTCGGAGGCGGTGAGGTCGAGGTCGTGACCCTTGTTGGCGGTCGAGGTCGAAGCGGGAGGAGGCGCGGCGGCAGCGTCGCGCGCAGCCTGCGAGCGGGTCTGGCGGCGCTCAGAAGCGTCCGAGGGCATCCTGGGTCTCTTCTGACCGGAATGGGAGGAAGACGAGCTCATGGTGCGGGAACAAGGCGAGAGGAGTACTTGGAGGTCGAAGAGGGTTCAAGCTGGTTTCGCTCTCTTTCCTGGCAAGGGCCTCCACAGCCAGCTGTAGCCTTTCCCTCGACCTGGTCACGCTCCTCAAGCTCTCCGGCAGGCGAGAAGAGCGAGGTCGAGTTGACCTCCTTTCTTCGCGTCGCAACGCTCCGGCTGTCATTTCCGGTCGAGCGACTGCTTCCTTTGCTTCACGGCGCACAGCAGCAGACCGTGTAGGTTGAGGCGACTGCAGGCGAGGCAAGCAAGTGGGAGAACGCCCTGTTTGGGCGACCCTCTCCTCGAGTCCAATGAAAACCGGTAGCATGTCCCTTTTTGTTGCGCTGCGCATGCTCAGTAGTACTGCTCCGCCATGACTGCGAGCGAGAGAGGTGTCAGTCAGTTAGGGAAGGGCGAAGAACGGGCAGGGAAGAGACGTACTGAGGGTGACGAGACTCGTCCATCCGGTGAATGGGTCGCTGCGGGCGGGAAGGGCCACCATCAGCGACAAGTGTGCGAAAGAGAAGAGGAAAGGAGACGCACCTCCGCTGCCCCTTGCCCGTGACGGCGTTGTACTGCTCCCAGACCGTTCCCGTCCGCTCGTACTCCTGCTCTCGTCAAGACTCGTTAGTTTGGTCGGCCAGTAACATGTGGTGGGGCGGGCGGAGCGCACCTTGTAGACGTTGCTGATGACGTTGTCGCGCAGCTCAGCGTAAATCTCGGCGGCGCGGACCTGATGAGGCCCGGGTTCTTTGGCGTAGACCTGGAATGAGGGGGATTAGGGTGAGCTCGAGCGCTTCCTTTCTCGTCCATGGTTGGAAGAAGGCAAGCGACGAGGCAGACGCACGTTCTTGAGCGCCGCGAGCGCGAGGTAGTTCATCTGGATCCAAATCGGGCCACGCCAGTAGTCCTCGCCCTTGCCGAAGAGCGGGTGCTTTTTGCTCAGGCTGCGGATGCCGAACGGCGACCACAGCTGCTGCTCGTCGCGGAGGAGGTCGAGCGTCGCGCCGAGGTGAGGGGACGACGGCTCGACGAGCTGGAGGAGGAAGGGGAAGAGGGAGACGTAGCCGGGGTGGCAGACGTGGATTGACTCGTCTATGCGGAGGCCATCGTGGTCCCAGAGAGCAAGGTCAGCCGGCATCACCAACTGGATAAGCTCGAGTCGGGGGGGCGAAACGCACCGTCCTCGTCCACCGACGCATCACAGTACATCCTGCTCTCCTCGCTCCAGTGCAAGTCCTCGATGTTTCCCCGGATGTTCTCGAACTGCTCCTCGAACTCGTCGAGGTCCTCCTCCTCCTCGAGGAACTCGGCGACGTCGCGCATCGTGCGCGCGAAGAAGCCCATCCAGGACGCGAGGTCGACGTGCAGCTCGCCGAGGTGCGGCGGGACGGCGCGCGGGTAGTCGTCGAGGCCCGAGGTTAGGACGCTGCGTGGGCGAATGAGGCTTAGCTTGAAGGGGAAGAAGGTACGGAGGAGAAAAGGCGGCGTACTGCTCCGCATCCCTGCCCCTCCAGCGGTACGCCTCGCTTCTGCTCCTGCTCTTCCTGCCAAATGCGCGTATCTCGCCCCGTTGCGTCCTCCTGAACCACTCGTAGTGCCTCTTGAGCGTCGGGTACACTTCGCGGAGGTAGCTCGCCGCAAGCGCGGGGGAGGTGAGGTGGAGGGACGCGAGGTCGGAGGGCGTGGGGGCGAAGGAGGACTCGGGAGGCGTGTCGAGCGAGGAGAGCGAGACGCCGGCGGACTTGAGTCGCGAGATGAAGCCCGTGAGGCCCATGATGAGGGTAGGAGGGTTGCCGTAGGCGGGGTACTGCGCCTGGAACTGGGCCGGAACCTGCGCATCTCTAGTCAGCTCAGCGCTGATGAGGCCAGAGAGAGGCCGAGGTACGCACTCGACTCCTCGCCTCGTCGCCCAAGATCTGCTCGCGCCCGATCCACCCATCCTCGTCCACGAGGTTCATCCAGCTCCTGAAGATCTCGAGCGAAAGGTCGTTGTCCCATGCGCCGATGAGCGCGAGGTGGAATCCCTCGTCCCAGTAGAACCCGCGAGGGAAGAAGCTCCTGCTCGGCGTCGCGGTGAGGAGCTCGAGCGGCTCCGTCTTCTGCGGGTTCGGCGCGCTCTTGGTCGAGCCCTCGTTGTCCCATTCGTGTGAGAAGGTGCGGTCGACGATCGACTCGCCCTGGAAGTAGCCGATCCCGCCGACGAGGTTGGCGGTGAGAACGCGAGCGAAGGCTTGCTGCGAGGGGCTGAAAGTCGAGATGCCCGGGAAGAGAGCGGCGAAACGCTCCTCGTATGCCCGGGAGGAAGCGTCGAGCGCGGTAGTGAGGGCGGCGTCTGCGGGGAAGGGCCCTCAGTATATCGCTTTGGTGACGGCGGGAGAGGCAAGATACGCACAATCGAGCCCGGACGGCAGCTCGTCCGCGTCAAAGAAGATGTCCACGCCCCACGTTCCCTGATACGTCTTCTGGAAGCTGAACAGGCCGGCGTTTCTCCGGACCTCGTTCGGGAGGGCGAACAGGACGGCCGGATCAGGCGGGCTCTGCTGGCCGTAGGAGGACATGAGATCGCGCGCTTTGGGGACGATGGTGTTCATGATGGCGTCTGAAGAGCACAAGGTGAGTATCGGAGGGTGAGCAAGCAGTTTAAAGGAGACGTACTCTTCGCCTGCCAAGTCTGCCCGTACGGCAACGGAAGGCCGAGGTACTGGGTGCGGTGGATGCGGTTGCCAAAGTCCGAGGCGTGAGGACCTTCGTTGATCTCGTCATTGGTCTCGTCTGCGTAAACGGCCACCAAGAACGGTAAGAAAAGGGAAGGCCCGAGGAGGAAAAGCGAAGACGTACGGTCCTCGATACGGATGCGGTAGCTGCCGAGGCCTTGCGTCTTGCCCTTGAGCGTGATGGGTCCCTCGAGGCCCTGTATTGAAGCGCGGAAGAGTGAGTCCACGTGACGAAGGCGGAAAGGCCAGCAAGTCAAGACGCACCTCCTTGCTCTCCTCGTTCTCCAGCTCGAGGTAGCTCAACGGGCCATCATTGCCGAAGTAGTTGAGGAGAGAGACGCGGGAGACCTTGTCTGCTCACTCGACGAGGTCAGAGGAGAACAGGGAGGAAAGAAAAGAAGACGGACCAGCGTGGAGCGGCTTGCCCTCGATCCGAACGGCCCAGCTTCCGGCTACATGAGCAGGAGGTCAGCGCGGTCACGATGATGCAGGAGAAAGGACACGCACCGCTGTCCTTGTCGAGCACCTTGAGGAAGTTGACCGTCAACTCGACGTTATTTCGCTCGTCCTTGATGACCTCCTTCGCCGCGCTCCTGCCGTCGTGCTCTGTGTAATGGTACGTGAGCCCGTCGCGCTGGTCGCACTCGTGCCGGACCTCTGCACAGAGGAGAGGAGGATCAGCTTCGACCGCGTGCAGCTCCACCTGGCTTTCGACTGGGAAGAAGAGCGGAATGCACGGTGGAACGACTCGTAGTCGGCTGCGCCCCACCACATCATCCCGGACATGAGCGTGTTTGGCTTGTTGGGCCTGAGCCCGAAGTAGAGGCCGGGTCGGTAGGTTGACAGCTCGAGGGAGGACTGCGCAGCGAGAACGGCATCGCTCCACGGCTCAGTGTCGCTGGCGAGCGCTGTGGCTGCTGAGAGTGCCAGCGCCGCTATCCGGAGCAGCATGGCTGAGGTTGAGAGCGAGAGCGCAAGTTGGAGGAGCGAGAGGGAGGATGTGGTGGGGAGCGAGCGGCGCCTCCTCAGCGCGAGGAGAAGCGGACTGGGGCTTCATGGACAGGGCTACCTTTCACTGTGCGCGCCCGCTGCCGCCAGCATGGGTAGAAGAGGCAACTTCTTCCAAGTCTCGCTTTTCCGACGAGAGTCTGCTGGCGGAATCAATTTCTTCGTACAGGTACAGAACGCGTCTAGGCCGTCTTCCCTCGCAGCAACAGTACCGCCTCGTCGAAACGCTCGAGGGTGCCGGATGGAGGGTCGGAGGAAGAGGAAGACGCGGTGAAAGAGGAAGAATCTCGAGAGCGGAAGACGGCGAGTTCTGGGGGAGCCAGAGAGTCAGTGGGTGGAGACGGTACAGGAGAGAGGAAAGTGATGTACCTTGGCAGGCCGCGAGAGGGAGCGGCTCGACGTCCTTAAGGTCCCTCCCCTCGTCCTCCTTCGCGTCGAGCAGCAACCTCACGACGTAGTCGCCTCGTCCTCCTCCTAATGCAGTACTCATCTCGCCCGAGTTCAGTAGCGCCCTCATCGACTTGTTCTCTCCGACCGCTGGCAGCTTCTGCCTCCCCGAGAACGCCGTCGACTGAGAAGAAAGGAGCGCGACGCCTCCTGCGCTCGCAGAGCCGACGAGCGTAGGCGCGACGACCCCTTCGCTCGCGCGCCGGCCGAGGAGCTTGCGCGTCCCGACGGTCGAGCCGGTGTAGTATGCGGCCGTCAAGGCGGCGAACGAGGGTGCGCGGTGGATGTAGCTGCTTAAGGACAGGTTGCGGGCGGGCCCTTGTAGCAGGATCGCCTCCGCTTCGTCGCGGGTGATGAGGTTCGCCTGAGGGGAGGAAATGTCAGCTTGGTAGCGGGGAAAGTGAGTGAGAAGCAGGGGGCAGCGCACGAGGAAAAGCGAAGCGAGGACGAGGTGGGTCTCCTCGCCGTCCGACACCCTTAAGTAGAGCCACTGATCCGTCAAGCCCATGTACGAGTTGGCGACTCTGCCCTTGAGAGACTCGTCGGGGATCTTGCCCAGCTCGACGGCCCACCTCCTCGCCGACGAAGGAGAAGAGACGACCCGGAAGCCGTAGACGACGGGTTCTCCGGGTGCGGCCGGGTAGCGACAGGGCTGGATGCGCGGGAGAGCGGGCCAGTGGAGGTGCTGGACGACGAGGACGCCGATGAGAAGTTGAAGGAGGAGTCGGAGAGGAGAGGACCAGGAAGAGGACGTGGAAGCGCCGGATAGACCGACAGGTGGTGCAGGTTGTAGGTTGTCCTGTCGTGGCTTGTCTGTGCTCATCGAGAAGCGAGAAGCAGGTTGTAGCGGTGCAGAGCGGGGGCAAGAGCTGGTGGGGCCGCCGAAGTGAAGGTTGTCGTCGTCCACTCCGCTCGTTCTCCTCGTTTCGCTTCTCAAAACCGTCGAGGGCATTGGATGACAGCGGTGGAAGGTATGGCAGGGCTGCTGGACTTGCCGGACGAGGTGCGCTCGTCTCGTCCTTCTCCTCCCGAGCAGGCTGACCGCTCCCTTCCGCAGCTCCTCCTGCGCATTGCTGGTCATCTCGGCAGCGACCTCAAGACCTACTCTGCCCGGGAACGGCAGACCGACCTCGCGCGATTGGCACCAGTGCGTTTTCCTCCTTGGCGTCTTCCACTTTCCTCCTTTCCTGAACCTTGAACACCTGTTTTAGGTACACAGTACCCTCTGTTCTGTCGCACGGACACTACTCTACGGCTCGCAAGTCACCATCCGCTCAGCCGGCCGTACCGTCCTCCTCAACCGCACCCTTTCCGCCAGTCCCGAACTCGCCCTCCTCGTCCAGCACCTCGTCGCCAAGTCGGAGAACGACAACGGCCATCCCCTATCCCTAGTTCACATCCTGCAGAGCACCGACCTCACCTCCGTGACCCTCTCGGCCCTCTTCCTGACCAAACACCCCACCTCCTTCGAGCTCTACTCCGCCCTACAAGCGCAGCGGGACCTCCTGTCCTTCTCGTACGGCTTTCATGGGATCGACACGCCTCTCGCGCCCATTGCGCCCCTCCTCCAGGCCTGGCCAAAGCTGCGAAACCTCGCCCTCGACCGCGTCGGCGCTGCTGAGCGGACCGGAAACGTCGACTCGTTCGCCCTTTCGCGCGAGATGAGGAGCTGGGGCCCGTCACCAGGATATCAGCTCAAGAGCCTGGCGGTGGCCAACTGTCGCATCATCGACACCGTCGCCTTCCCCCTCGAAGCCTTCAAGTGGCTCCTCGGCGGGTCGACGCGGCTCGTCGTCCTCTCCCTGGTCGGCTTCGACGGCCTCTTCGACCTCCACGAGCTGTTCGCTCTCCTCGCGTCAAGAGGGTGCGACGAGACGCTCGGGCGGCTCGAGATCCGCAACTTCCGCGATGCGAGGGAGCGACATCTGGACGACGACGACGCGGTTTTCTCGACCGCCTTCGACCCGAACGCCCTGGCGACCTACTTCCCGCACCTCTCCTACCTCTCCCTCGCCAACAACGACGACGAGACGTGCTTCTGCGTCCCCTCCCCCTCCCTCATCCTGCCGCCCTCCCTCCGCATCCTCGAGCTGCACGAGGAGCTCTTCCTCGACTGGCGGCTCAAGCAGTCAGTCGAAGAGGGCGTCCCCGCCACACTCAAGAAGATCAAGCTCGTCGGGCCGTTCCCCTCGGACCCGGACGTCAAGGCGCTGAGGGTGGAGTGCGACGAGCGAGGCGTTATTTGCGAAGTAGAGCGGTCATTTACTTCCCTGTAGACCTCCTCTCCCGAGACGAATCCGTAGGAATGCTAGAATGCGGTGCAAACGAGAATGCTATCGACGCTGCGCCTCCTACTGCTGCATCGGGATCACGGCGACGAGCGCGCCGTCCTTCGCCTCCTTGATCCGCATCCACCTCCCCATCCTCGGCTCCTTCGACGTCGCGGCAACGACCACGAGCGCCTTCTCCTGCTTCTTCTCCTCCGCCGCCGCCGCCGCGTCGCCCTTCTTGCCCTTCTTCGCCGCGGAGGTCGGCGGGAGGAGCGACTCCTTGACGGGCCGCATGGCGGGAATCGTAAGCTGGAGCGAGTTGACGAACCCGGGCGCCTCGATCGTCGTCAAAGCCGAGAAGGACCGCATCCGCTCGTCGATCTTCCACAGCCGGACGACGCCGTCCCACGAGCCGGACGCGAAGACGTCGCCGTAGGGCAGGCAGGAGAGCGCGGTAATGTATCGCGGCGTGCCGATGACGCCCTCCGTCTCCGAGTGGTGCTCGTTGAGGCCGTGCGCGAGTTGCTGGGTGAAGACGGGCTTCTTCTTGGTGATCATCCAGAGGCAGATGGACCTGTTGAAAGGAAGGGGTCAGTACCGCTGGGGACAAGGCGACGAGAAATGGACGTACCCGCTGTCTCCCCCGCTCAGCAGTGTCGAGTCGTCGACCATCGCGACGCAGTCGACGCTCCCCTCGACGAACTTGACCGGCCCCTTCTCCTCCGCCCTCTTCCGCCTGATCTTCCTCTCCTCCTCGTCAATCCCCTCGTCCTCCATCGCGCCCTCAAGCACGTTCCGGAGCCGGCTCGCCCCGCCGCCGCGGAAGACGAGCTGGCTCTCCTCGGTGACCTTCCAGTACCGGACCGTCTTGTCGCGCCCGCCAGCCGTAACGCACAGTTCGCCCCGGAGCGCGTCGATCGACTGGATCTGGTCCTGATGGCCGAAAAGGGTCTCGATGTAGGAGAGGGTCGAGAGGTCGAAGAGCTTGACGGTGCGGTCGAAGGAGGAGGAGTAAAGCTGCTGGGTGCCGAGGCGGAAGGCGATGGACTGCAGGAACAGCTCGTCAGCTCGAGAGGAGGAGTGGAGAGAAAGAGGCGACGCACGCCAACGACATCCTTGTGTCCTCCGAGTCCCCTCACCCACTTCCCTCCTTCGCCCGACACGTCCCAGCACCCAATGACCTTATCCCGCCCAGCGCTTGCCAGCGCCTTCCCGTCCGCGCTAATCGCGAGCTGCAGGATCTCGTCCGTGTGCCCCTGCGGCAGCTGCTGCTCCTTCCCCTTGCCCTTGTCCGTCGCGAGGACGCGCCCCTGCTTCTCCGCTTTTCGCAGCTGCGACTCGGAGGGCGCCTTGGCGAAGTAGGCGATGCGGGAGATGCGAGAAGCGGGAGAGGCGGAAGAGGAAGAGGAGGAGGCGGTGACGGAGGAGAGGTCGTATTTAAGGATCGCACCGTCTTTGCTGGCGGTGTAGAGGTAGCGGCCGTCATGGGAGGCGACGGCGGAGGTAACAGCGCCGCGGTGGCCCTTGTCGGGAGTGCGGAAGATGGAGGTTGAGGGGATGGGGAGTTGGAGCTGTAGAGAAAAGGGTCAGGAGGTGCCGAAAGAAAAGCGAAAGGGGAGGACCTGCAGTCGAGCCGATGTTGAGGTGGAGCTTGCCGGTGTGCTCGAGCTGTGGAGAGGCGGGAGTCAGCGAAAGTACGCAAGGGAGGAGAAAAGGAAGGAAACGCACGACATCCTGCTGCAAGCGCTCGGCGATGATGTCGCGGTCGAGCTGTGCGGCGTCGATGCCAACCTCCTCTGCACGTACAGAAGCCGTGAGTAGGCTCGAGAGAAGCGCAAAGGCGAGGGAGAGGCGGACTGACCCTCCTTGTCCTTCTCGAGGCTCTTGAGGTACATCTGCGAGAGCCTCAAGCGCTTCTGGGCGGGCGTCTCGAGGTCATCCTCCTCCTCCGAGCTGACGTCGTCTGCGCCCTCTGCCTCGTCGCTGCCAATCTCGTCCGAGTCGAAGTGGTCTCCGCCTCCCTCCTCGAGGTCGTCGTCGTCGTCCTGCCGCCGCTTGCCCTTGCCCTTGCCCGCCGCGCCTCCCCTGCCATTCGCGCCACCCTTCGTACCACCGCGAGCGCCCCCTCGTCCGCCCCGTGCGAGTGCGGTACCGCGAGCGGAGGTGCCTTGACGGCCCGCCTTGGAGGACGAAGGTGCGGCGCCGTCGTCGCGCTTGCGCTTGCTGAACGGCCGCTTGCCGCTGCTGAAGAAGGCGTCCGACATGCGAGCAACTGGCCAAGCCGAGCGAGCGAGTGAGGAGGAGCGTTGAGCGAAGGCGGCACCCGAGCTGAGCTTCGACTTCGCCGTGGTGGCGGTGAGCGAACCGGTCTCGCAACTTGTACCGATAAACTGCTTCTTTTTGCTTCTCACATCTACGGGTCCACCTTGGAAACATCCGCGTACAGGTCGAACCGGCGCTGCGCCGTCACTGGAATGCCCTGCCGCGCCTTCTTGATTGCCTCGACGTCTGCGAGCAGAAGTGGCCGTCAACATGGCTGTTCGGCTCCTTGAGCAAGCCCGTGGTACCTCCTCCGCGAGCTGAGTCGTGAGGGGAAGCGAGAGAGAGAAAGCGGCGGAGGAGAGATAGGAAAACAGGGAGGAAAGGGAAGAAAACGCACCAACATCGACGAAAAGGATGCCCTCCTTCTCGTCCAGCTGGCCGACCTGCTTGCCCCTGTGGAGAAAGCGTCAGTACATGCTCATGGGCAGAAGAAAGAGGAAAGGAAGAACGCACATCGGGTCCCACAGCCCGGAAAAGCCCCACGCCTTGTACCCGTCGCCCTCGGTCGCGCGCGCGGGCGAGCACATGCCGACGTAGAACTGGTTGTCGACCGCGCGGGCGCGCTGGAGGAGGTCCCAGTGCAAGGGGCCGGTTGTGAGGTTGAAGGCGGCGGGGTAGAGCATCGCGATGGCACCTGGAAGGGGGTCCGAAAGCGTCAGCTGAGAAAGTTTGCTCGCAGGGAAAGCGAGAGAATGGCTGTACGTACCCTTGCGCGCCGCAATCTGCGTGAGCTCCGGGAAACGGACATCGTAGCAGATGCCGACACCGATCTTGCCAAAGTCTGGGTGCATAAAGGGGCGTTAGTGCGGACGAGCACACATGTAGGAATCTCAGAGCACGTACCAGTGTCAATCAGAGTCTGCCAGTCACCACCGGTCAAGGTCTCGCTCTCCTTGAAGGTGATGCCGCCTGGGATGTCGATGTCGAAGAGGTGGACCTGCAGTGATCCGGTCAGCACGTGTTCGCATCACGCAGGGAATGCGACTGACCTTGCGGTGAAGGGCGACGAGCTTGCCGTCAGGAGAAAAGGTCGGGGAAGAGTTGTACACCTTGTCGTCGGGAGAAAGTTCCGGAATGGAGCCTGTCTCTCCCGAACTTCGTCAGTCCAACGCCCCCAGCGGGATCAGAGAGACAGTACGCACCGCCGATAAGCCAGACGCCGTGCTCCTTCGCGATCTCGCTCAGCAACCGCACGCTGTCGCTCTCCGACTGCTCCACCTCGAAGCTCGCCTTGTTCTCGGGCGTCCAGCCGATGCGCTCGGCGTACTTGCGGAACATGCCTGTCGCGTACGGCGAGTTGAAGATCTCCTACGAGCGCGAAGAGGGGACGAACCGGATGGCGTGAGTGAGCGAGGTGGGGGGAGCTGGGTCTCGAGGGCGAGAGCGAAGGGCAGGGAGCGAGACGCACGGGCAGGATGACCATGTCGGGTTTCTTGCCCTCCGCACCGCCCTTGACCGCCTCTGCGATTCTGTCCTTGGCATGAGCGAGGTTGGCGGCCTTGTCCGTCCCGTCTCCCGGCGACGCGAGCTGCACCATGGCGAGGCGGAAGTTGCGGCCGACGACGGGCTGAGGAGCAGTGGACATGGTGCGAGCGAGCTTGAGGGTGGACGAGCTGAGCAAGCGAGAGAGCATAAAGAGCGGGAGGCGAAGGAGCGGGCGAGCCGTCGGGGGAGAGGTGAGCAAGGCGAGCGAGCTTCCCGGGGCCCTCAGGCGTGTCCTGTGGAACACGAGAGCGGCTGTGCGGGCTACGAAGCAGAAAGGGCGAGAAGCGGGCGGAGAGGGAGGAAGAAAAGCGAGAGGAGAGGAGAAATGGCGACGACGACGGGAGGGGAGAGCGCGACCGGCGTGGCTTTTCAATGCGAAAGGAATACTAGCTCGATAACGAGGGTGAAAGGGGCGAAGGGGAACTACTAGAGGGTGAGCTAGACTAGACGGTACACTGGACGGCAGGAGGAAAAGAGGTGGTTCGTACAAGGGGCACTATACACGAGGCGGAAGGGAAGAGACGAGAACAACAGGAAGTACCTTGGAGATCTAGATGCCGTGATTAACTTACTCCGTCGGGAACGAGTCCTTTTCGACCTTCTGCTCCTCCTCCTCACGGGTCCGAGATCCGTGGCCGGCCGCCTCCTCCAGGCTTGTGCGGCACACTCCAGTACCGCAGCTGCCCCGGTGTCCGCACCGCGTCGCGCACGAGGCCGACAATCCAGTCCGGCGAGTAGACGGGCACGCCCTCGGGGAGGTCGGCCGCCTGCGCCGCCGTCATCGGGCGCGGCGAGCTCGGGCCGGCCTCGTCGTCGTCCTCGTTGTTCGACGACGTCGAGTAGACGGAGCCGCGCTGGCCGCTCGGGCCAGAGGGAGGGGGAGAGACGCTGGAGAGAGGGTGAAGGGAGGAGGAAGGGGCGGAAGGGAAGGCGGAAGAGGTGATGGGCGCGGCGTTCGAGGTGCCGAAGGGCAGGTCGTTATCGAGGAAGTGGTCGGAGACGCTCTGCTTGCGCCCGCCGCTCGTCTGGCTCGACGAGCTCCATCCGCCGCCGAACCGCGCCGACTCGACGGCAGAACCGCCGGTGTTGGGCCGAGAAGGGGCGGTGGCCGAGCCGGACGCCTTCGAGACGCACTCGCTCTGCGCCTGGTAGAGCGGGAACGGCAGCCAGTTGAGGCGCGGGCCGGGGAGGGTGACGGAGGAGGGAACGACGGCCTTGAGGCAGACGAGGTAGGAGTCCTTCATGAGGCCCTCGTTGCCGTACAGCGGGCCGTGCCTCGCCGTGAGCGGGATGATCTGCGGCGCGATCTGGATGCGGGCGAGGAGGACGCTGAGGTTCTCGTTGGTGAGGACGCGCTCGAGGTACGGCCGGAGCTGGTTGAGGATGGCGGTGCGGATCCGGGCGGCGGGCTCGTTCGGCGGGTACGACGAGTTGATGAGCTCGAGCAGGGACTGGTCGCCGAGGTCGTCGAGCGCCTTGACGACGTCCGAGAGCGAGGTGGTGAGGTGCGGGTACGAAGCGAACCGGGCCTTGTCCGCGTTCGGGTCGACCAGGGCAGCGATCTCGGTCATTGGGAGCGAGTGATGCTGGCGCTCGTCGACGACGACGTGGAGACCCTCGCCCGGCAGGGCTTGGAGCATGAGGAGACCGCCGTAGAGACGTCCACGGTCGAGGCGCTTGACGATGCCGAACCGGGTGAAGCGGTAGACATCGCGGAAGTAGTCGAAGACGCGCTCGGCGGGAACGGCGTAGGCGTTCGAGGTCGTGCGGGATACGGCGTTCGGCTCGGCGAAGACGAAACCGCGCGCGACGAGAGCCTCGCGCTCGGCGTTGTTCTTGAGCCGGCGGGCAAGGACGAGCATCTGGCCCTGCGTGACGGTGAACTTGTCGCCCGACGACTTGTTCGCGACCTGGAAGTGGCCGATTTTGAGGATGTTGTCGTACATGACGCCGAGAGCGCGGAGGTCACTCGTGCCGGTGAGCTGCTGCGCGATCTCCTCGCTCGCCATCTCGAAACTGAGGACGCTCCGGCGCATGATCTCGGCCTCGGAGCCGGTCATCTCGTCGTCGGCTTCCGACATGCGCGGCGTGTTGACGCCGTTGCCGTCCCGGTCGTCCTCCGCCGAGTGCGTGCCGCCGTAGGACGAGCCGTTGTCGCCTCCGCCAGCTCGCGACTGGGCGTTCTCGCCGGTCTTCTCGCTCGCGCGGCGAGAGCGCCAGCCCCACGAGAGCTTGAGGAACTGGATGAACGCCGGGTCGGAGCGGGCGAGCTTGAGCTTGCTGGCCTGGAGCGAGAGGCGGTTGCCGATGCGCAGCATCTGGAGGATCGAGACCTTCTCCGACTCGTTCGACTTGGACGGGTAGATCTTGGCGGAGGGAAGCAGGCCGGACTCGGGCTGGACGAGGAGGAGGCCCTGCTGGTCGAAGATGGCCATCGAGAGGATGATGCGGTGACGGGCGAGGCGCTGGCGCAGAATGCGCTGCTGGCCGATGAAGGCGAAGATGAGGAGGAGGATGCAGCAGACGGGCGCGACGACGCAGATGAGGACGACTGTCAAGGAGAAAGAGGTCAGTCGGGCGAGAAAAGGCGTGAGAGCAAGACCAAGGCATACTGATGAGCGTCTTCGTCGCCTTGTCGCTGTTGTCGGACAGAGTCTGACCCTCGACGGCCCAGTAGTGCGTACCGAGGAGGGCGACGAAGTGCATGAGGGTGACGCCAACGCCGAGGATCATGGCAACGATGACACGCTTGTACCAGCTGTGTTCGAGCTTGGGGCGGAAGATGACGAAGAGAATGTAGAGACCGACGGAGACGCAGGCCATGGCGATGAGGACGGAAATGAGGACCATGTACCAGTCGTTGGTGACCCTCGGGACCGAGGAGATCGAGACCTGGCCGACGTAGTCTGCGGAGGTAAAAGGCGAATGAGGGAGATGGACAGAGGGGGAGAACGGAAGAGAACGCACGCATGGCGGCAATACCTCCTCCGCAGATCACTCCGGCAATGAGCACCTTCGCCGCGCCCCACCACGACACCTTGGCCGCGTAGATGCCAAACTCGCCACCGTCGTCCGACTCATCGTCGTCGTCCTTCTCCTCCTGCGCACGCTGCTTCTCCTTCTCCTCGGCGGCCTTGGTCCGCTTCGGCAGCGTGACGTTGAACGCGGCGCCGGCGAGCGACATTTTGCGCCCGGCGGGAAGGTTGAAGCGGGTCTGCTGCCGCGTCGTGTCGACCTTGAGGTCCGGGTCGAACGCCGCGCCCGTGGCCTCGAGCTCGGGGCTCTTCTGGTCGGCGAACTCGTCGACGCGCTCCTCGCCGTTGAGCTCCTCGTCCGAGTCCTGCGAGACGCCCTTCTCGCTCCCGCGCGACGAGCCCTGCTCCTCGTCGGTGAGGCGTGCACGCCAGCGCGGCGCGCTGAGGCGAAGACCGATGAAGGAGAAGGCGAGGATCATGGACAGGCAGGAGACGACGAGGGAGAGGATGGTGTAGCCGGCATTGTAGGAGAGAGGGACGCCGCGACCCTCCCAGGGCGAGGGGAGACTGAGGGTGACCGACTGGTTGCCGACCTGCAACAAGTGGGAAAGAAGGAGTCGGCGTCAGTGGGGGAGGAGGGGCTTCCGACGAAGGAAACGAGCGTACGAAGTGCATGCCAAACGTCGCCGTCGAGCCGAACGCTATGCCGGCACCAATGAGCAGCCAGAAGTTCCAGGTGCCGGTGCTGCCGGTACGCTTGAGGAGAAGCTCGAGGGTGGACCATGCGCCAACAACGGACACGAGGTAGCTGAGGAAGATGTAGACGCCATTGTAGTGCGCCGTCAACTCGATCCAGTCGCCGTGCGCCATGGCGAGGGAAGCGCGAGCTGCAAGTCGAGGGCGAGAAGGAGGGGAAGGGCGGGGCGACCAAGGAAGGGCGATTCAGGCGGTCGAGTGGGACGTGACGAGGGGTGCGACGGCTACGAGGGCGTCGCTGGGAGTGTGCTGTCGACGTGCAGCGGTCGCAGGCGGGAGAGAGCTCGACTGACGCAGGCGGGAAGGCGAAGGGAGTGCTGGAGCTCGAAGAGGTCCGACGTCGGAGGTGCGGCGAGGGTATGGGGCGCAAAGGTGCTAACGTCCTGCAGCTGCCGGCGGGGAGGCTGCGGCGTCGGGAGGAGGACAGGCGCAGAGGGAGCGAGCGGAAGGAGGACGAGAGGCGGTGGCGGCAGGACACGACGAAAGCAGCGGGACGACAACGAGCCAGGAAGGCAGGCAGCGCGAGCGGGAGGTCCTCTCTCGCCTGGCCGCGTGCAGCTCCAACTCACGGGAACAGCAGGTCTCAGCGAAAAGAGCCACGGAATGAACGAGTCTCGACCGTTCTCTCCTCGCGGTCCCTTTTGCCCGTCGCTCTCTTCTCGCTGCCGCGCCTTGACATATCGCGCTTGCATGTTCGTCCAGACGGCTTCTACTTGAGGTCCTAGGGCAGACGTCGGAGGTCACGCTGGCGGAGAGAGCCTCGCGGACGCGAACCGATTTTTTCTTACCCCTCGCCGAGTTGCCATCTCCTCGACTTTGCGCTCGATCACTCCGCTGCGGTCGGCGCTTCCTGCTCGCGCAGGAGGTTCCGATGCCTGTGCCCGAAACTTGAGCTCCTCCTCCCCGTGCTGGCCATCGTCGAGGAAGGGAGTAGTGGACAGCTTCACGTTCGACGGCGGCCGCGAGAAAAGCCCTCTTCTGTGGCTGTTCTGGTCCGAGCGGGCCAGCAGCCTCGCACAGCCGGCAGAATGCCCATTACCAGGCCATTGTGCTTCATTTTCCTCGCCTCAGACGCTTCTTCCTCCTGCTCGATGTCGCCCGGGCCGCCGGAAACCCCGCCGTCCTGCCTCAAGACGCCGTTGTGAGCGTCGCGTGGACGTACGAGCCGTCTGTCAGGTGGAACGGGGCAGTGGGCCAGGAGGGCGAGGAGGCTGGTCGAGGTGCTTTTCCTCCTTCCTCTTCCGCCGATCCTGCCTCGCTGGCCCCTTCTCGCCTACAATGAACTGCCCCTTCGACGCCACGCTAGCGTGGCACGCACCGCGAGGCTTACGCGGTCCTGAAGGGCCAGGTCGACACCACACGTTGATCCTCTTCCTCTCGTCCACAGCCTGGTGCCGGGGCCTTCTGATTGCGGTGCGACGGAGAGAAGACGGCCCTACGCTGCCGCCACTCGTCTTCGCGGCCACCGCACGGGCTCAACACCTCCCCAGCTTCCTCACCGCGACCTCCTCCTCGTCCTTTCTTCCTCCCTCCCTCCCTCCTTCGCTGACTTTCTGCTTTGACCTTCTCCGCGCCTTCTCTCGCCTCCTCCCCGCCGCTGATGAGACAAGCGACCCTCTTCGGGGCATCTCCTCGGGGCGACCACCTCCTCTTTCGGTCGGGCGGCCGCTCGTGCCGCTTCAAGCTGCTCAGCTTGCGCTTCCACGCTGCTACACGCTCCAGCTTGTGCATCCCGCTGCCCCTCCAGCCATCCTTCCCGGACGAGCGCCTCCGACTCCTCCTTCCGCCCCCTCCTCAGTGTGCCCCTTTCGTGCCCCGTTGAACCGACACCTGGACTGACCTCTTCCGCCTCGTATCCTACGCGCCCTCAGAAGCTCCCCTTTGAGCCATGGCAGAGTCTATCTCGGCGCTCGTGGTGCGCCTCCTCCCCTTTTCCTCCTCCTTCGGCTTCCTCCTCCCGCTCGTGCAAACCGCCGCCCTCTTCCATCTCCGCCCTCTCTTTTCCAATCCCCTATCGCCGCACAGTGGCCATTCCCGCCCTGCTGATCAACTCCACCTGCTTGCAGAGCGACATCCTCCAGCACCTCAGCAGCGGCGCCAACCCGTGGACGCTCATCCGCGAGGCCTTCACGTCCGAGGTCAGGCCGACGCTCGAGGACTCGCTCATCGACCAGCTCTACACGAACCTCGCCCTGCTCGCCCTGACCTGCCTCGTCCTCCTCGCCTGCGTCGTGGTCAAGTGGCAGACGGGCACGTACTGGCTCTTCAAGACTTACCGGGCGACGGGCGGTCTGTACGTGATCGTCCACTACTCGTCGACCTTCGTCACCTTCGCCGCCATCTTCTACGGGTGAGTCTTTGCGAGTTTGCCTTCCCCCCCCCCCCCTTTCCTCGATGAGCTCCGTCGCGCTGTCGCCCACTGCCTCATCGCTAGGCTCTTCCTTCGAGATGCTGACCATGGCCTTCTTCTGCAGGCTCATGCTCGGCTATACCTGGGAGACGGTCCAGTACCTTGTTTCCTCTTCCTCCTCCCCCGTCTTGCTCCTCCTGTAACGCCTCCTTCGACCACTAGGTACGCCCAAGGCAACACGGCGTGGAACACGGCGCTCTGGCGTACGCTCGTGTGGTACCCCGGGTGCGTGTCTGCTCGTGCACGGCAATCGAGCGAGGAACCCTTCTTGCGCCCGGGCATTCCCAGGCTGACCTGTTCCTTCCTCAGCTTCTTCACCTTCTTCTGCGCGACCTGGTCCCTCTGCGTCAGCCACATCCTCCACCTCGACTCGTCGGGCCGACCAGCCCGTACCATCTTCGCTTCGGCATCGTTTCTCAACTCGGCAGCGATCCTCTTCGCCATCGCGGCGGCCGTCGCTGTCGCCCTCCTCGGTAGTACAGCACACCACTACTACCACCGAGCAATTAGCAACTATGCCGTCATTGACGCGGCTTTAGGCGCATACGAAGCGAGCTAGTACGCATTTCTTGCTTTTCCATTCGTCCCGCTCCAGCTCACCCTGACTTACCTACTCCTCCGTAGCAACGGCACCTTTGACACCACAGCCTTCACGACCGGCGAGGGATTCGCCTTGGCGGCGAGCTTTCTGAGCGACTTGAGCGAGTTCGGGCGGTGCGGCTTTTCTCCTTCTTCCAACCCGGTTCGGGCTGACACACCTCATCGTCGCAGTTATTTCCGCTGGGTCTTCTTCACCTACCTTATTTTCTATGCCGTCCTCGAGATCCTCCTCGTCGTCTCCGCTTCGCTCCACCTGAAGGAGCTCCGAAAGACCCTAGACACGCTCCGCCTCGCGACCACCAAGAACGAGGCGACGCAGGAGCAGGAGCGGATGCTGCAGAGCAGCTACAGGGGTCTCGTCTGGGTGTGAGCAGCATTCCCTGTTTTTCCTTCTCCTGAGCTTCAGGCTGAGCCCTCGTTCTTCGCGCAGCACCTACTTCATCATCACGACTCTTCTTGCTGTCATTGTCCTCTTCGCCTTCGTTGGCGGAGCAGGTACGTCAACCTCCTCCTACTCAAGTTGGCGTGCGCGAACTGATTCTCTCCCTCTTTAGGTCGCAAGGTCATCTACGACCCGACATACTCCAAGGTCGCCTCGCTCCTCCCGCTGTGGCTCTTCTCCGCCTTCGGCTTGCCCGGTTCGATCCTTTTCCTCGTCCGTGTTCTCCCTTTCTTCCCCTTCGATCTTGCTAATCCTCGCCCCCGCCGCCTACTGTATAGATTCGCCTCCTGCGCAACTCCCCGGCGCCAACGCGTTCCGACACCCGCAGCCCGAAGAGCAGCAGCAAGATCAGCCGGTTCAGCAAGGCGAGCAGGTCGAGCGAGACCATGGCGACCGCCTCAGCACCATTTTCTGACCTCTCCATCGGTACCGACAAGAAGAGCTCGGACGTCGAGGAGTTTCCCATGACCTCCGTCTCCTACGGCTCCTACCAACCCTCCTCCGCCTTCGACTCGCCGAAGCCGTCCAGCCCGGCTTTCAGCCAGACCGGCTCCGAAGCCGGGCTCGTGCAGCAGTACCCCGTCGCCGCTCCTCTCGATCAGCCGCAGTATGCGAGCTATGCGTCGCGCGAGGCCGTGCGTGGAGAGGTCTTGAGCGGTTCGAAGACAGGACGGAGGTGAGCAGTCCGGATCGAAGGTGTCCTTTCTTCTCCCTGGTTCCTTCCTTCGCACCTTTATTGTTTCTCGTAGCTCTTCCTTCTTCCCTACGCTCGCTTAGAAGCCCTGTCCTGCATCTTTCGTTCTTTCCTCTTCTTTCTCCTGACCGTGAACGGCATCTTCTCGCGAGAAAAGACCCCATTCCACAACAAGTTCGCTACCCATCAACAACAGGAGAGAACCGGTCAAAGGAGTGTTGCAGTCGGCGGCCAAGCCTGGAAGAGCGGGCGTCCGACCCAGTACTCGAGGTCGACCTTCAGCCCTCTCGCCGTCTCCGACCCATGAAGCAACAGAGTCGCCTCCTCGAACGCCTCGCGACACGCCCGCTGCGCTACGTCGTACTTCCTCAGCGACCCTTCGACCTTGACCTCGATGGCCAAGCTGGGGGCGTTGCGACCGGGCGAGGCGAGGAGGCGCACGACTGCCTTGGCGAGCGCTCGCCACGTCCAGAATGCTGGGCCGTGATCATGAGCGGGAGTGTCGGAGAGATGCACGAGGCGCAGGTACTGGAGGTGGGGCAAGGAAGGAAGGCAGTCGAAGACGGGGTCGAGGAAGGCGTGAACGCTCGTATCGAGGCGTATGAGGGAGGACAGGCGAGGCAGCGCACGGTGCATGGAGTGTAACTCGGAGTCGGTGCTCATGAGGCCTCGAAGTCGGAAAGTGAGCGAGAAAAGGCTTAAGGGGCTGCCTGCCGCGAGACGGACTAGGACGTGCGAGCGTTGGAGCGCCTGGTCTGAGCGCAGACAGACTGGTGGAGCCTCGAAGATGTGGAGGTGTCGCAGGGTGAGCCTCGACTCGTTGACGAGCTCTTCGATGAGCACGCCGCTGGCGGTGTTGCCGTGCGCGATTTGCAAGGTCTCGAGGTGGCGCGGCAAGGGAGATTGGGGATAGCCGTAGATATGGGGTAGCCGGAGGACTCGCAAAGACGGTAGTGCCGGGAAGAGCCTAGGGGAAAGTGCTTCATCGGCCAGAAGAACGGTGGGAAAATTGGGAAAGTGGACCTACTGGTCGAGTACACCCGCCTCGACGCATCCGCCTTCCGCTCCTGTGAGACTCAGCTTCGTCACGCTGGGCGCGCACGGAAGAGCGGGAAGGCTGCTCGACCGGAGTCTGAACAGGGCGAGGGATTGGGCTCGGGCAAACACCCGCGATGGGATGGGCGAAGCGCCTTCGAGCGCGCTGTCGAGCACGACGAGCGAGTGCATCGGATCTTCACGGTCCCGTACGCCTGCGCCGCCGGTGTAGTTGAGGCCCGCGACGCCGAACGAGTCGGAGAGGCGCTGGAACCGCTTCGAGACGGCCGCGAAGTTGGCCAGCTGTCGTGCATCGTGTAGGTCTTCGTCTTGTGACTGCTGATCGCGTGCGACGCTGGGCGGAGGTCGTGGCGGCGAGATCGCGAGCTGGAAGATGAGGAGGAGGAGCTCGTCCGGGAGGGCATTGAAGGGGTCGCGCGGACTTGTAGGGGTGCTGGGCGGGTCTTGCGTGCTCATCAGACGTAGCGGCAGCGAGGCGAGCCGAGAAGGGTGGGAGGAAGAGCCGGCGCGAGCGGGACAACTTCCGACGACGGCGACAGTGATGGCGGACAACTTCCCCCTTGGCGCGTGGCGCACGAATCCAAGATGGGTAACAAAGACTGGCTATTGCTTGACAGCGTAACAAGAAAGAAAGACAGAGCGTCCACGTCTACTTCTCCTTTTTCACCTCGACCTGCCCCCGTTCGTTCGTTCCCCTTGTTCAGCAGATCACCATCTTCATCGAGTCAGGCAGGGCAGCGTACTGAGGGCGGCGCTTGCCCTTGGCCGTACGACCCGCACCACCCTCAACCGGCGTTGCGCCCGCCGAGCGAGACGGCAGAGACCCGGTTGTCGAGGGAGGACGAGGCGGCGCCGCCGCCTGCGAGCGGAGGTCGGCCGACGTGGCGGAGCGGCTGAGAGGCGGAGGAGGCATCGTCCCGGCGCGGGGCATGGGCGGGACGGGCGGCGTCTGGCTGTCGAAGCGAGGCGGCGCTTGGCGAAGGGCGCGACTCGGAGAGGCGGTAGCCGCGCGGGGAGGGGGAGTCGGGGCGGGGGTCTCGTCGGCGCCCTGCGGAGGAGAAGGGTCAGCGGGAGCAAGAGGGAGAGGACGAAAAAGAGAGCGCACCTTGCCGTTCTTGAACACCCACTTGCCGAGGTCCTTGTCAAAGTACGAGCTGTTCTGCTCGCCGAGCTTGGCGCGGACGGGGCCAGGGCCCTGGTTCGGGCTGTTCTCGCGCTTGAACCAGCCGCCGAGCCAGCTCTTCGACGGCTTGATCGCTGCGGGATGGTGAAAGAGTCAGTACGGGAGAAAAGCAGGAAAGAGCGGGAACAGGAATCACCCGGCTTGTCGTCGGCGCCTCCGGCCTTGGCAGGTGCGGCACCCGGCGTAGGTGCGACGGCAGGAGCTTCGGACGAAGGCCCAGCCTCGGGCATAGGCCTCTCTCTCTCGGTTGGGGTGATACCGCCCTCCTCAGCCTCGAGCTCCTCGTCGAGCGTGTCGAAAGCGGGCTTCTTCGACTTGCTGTTGCCGATGCCGAGATCGGCGAGCTCCTCAGCCGTGGTCATGCGGCGGTGCGTCTGCGTCTGCTGCTGGGGCGGACGAGACGAGGCCGAAGCGGGCGAGACCGAAGGCGTGAACTGCGCCATCGGGTTGATGAAGCCCGAGTCGTCCTCCTGGAAGCTCTCCTCAACGGCGGCGAACTGAGGCGGACGACGCGCACCGTTGGCGTCGCCGTTGAGGTCCTGCTTGGGCGAGGCGGTGAACGCTTCATTCGCTTTGGCCTCGCGGTGCGTTGTCTCCCACGACGGCCGAGCATTTGGGTTGTACTCGTAGCCGGCGAAGGCGCCGAGGGAGGATGAGCGCGCGTGGTGACCCTTGTACGGCGGACGCTTAACGGGAGGAGGGCCAGGAGAGGGATGAGGCTGAGTCGTCGGCGGGTTCGTCGCCAGCGGCGACGTCGGACCGGTAGCGGAGAGAGGGCGAATAGGCGGGACGAGAGCCTGGAGGTGGTTCGTACTGGCGAGGTCGCTGGAAGACTGGGTACGGGAGAGGGTGCCGGAGGTACTGCCAGGCGAGATCGAGCTGTAGTGCGAGAAAGGACCGACAGGCGCGCCGTTTGTCGTCTTCGCGACCTCGGCCTGAGCAGCAAGCTGCTGGGGAGTCGGCTCGCTGTCGCCGGCGACGAACTTGTTGAAGCCGCCTTCGAAGGTCGACCACAGCGAGTTGACGGTCGGGCGAGGCATCTTCTTGGCGATCCACGACCCGGCCTCCTTCTGACCCGGAGCAGCTCCGAGACGCTCGGAGAGGGAGCGGATCTGCGCGAGAAGGGCAGGGTGGTAGAACGGCGAGGGCTTGGTCGCGAGCTTGAGCGTGTTGAGGACGGCCTCGGTGTACCTGGTGTGCGGAAAGTTAGCACGGAGAGAAGGGCAAAGAGGGAGAAGGGCGGAACTGACTTGAGCGCCTGCGGGATCTGGCCCTGGTCGGCGAGGACCGAAGCGTGGTGGATCCGGTACGCCTGGAGGTGCGGGAAGCCGAGGAACGGCTCGTGGCCCTTGGCGGTCGGAATCAGCGAGAGGGCGAACTCGACGAGCTCGGTAAGCTTGACGCTCTCAAGATCGATCGCGGTCTCCGAGTTGAGCGGGCTCGAGCCGACGAGGGTGATGCGCGAACCGGGCGTGCCGAGACCGGAAGAGAGAGACGTTTGCGGAGAGAGGAGATAGCTGCAAAGGAGGAAAAGGTAAGTATTGGAGCATCGAGGAGAACGGGGACGGGACGCACCAGATGTGCGCAGCCGTGGTCCAGCCGTTCGCGGACAGAGCGTCACCGAGCGCCGTCAACGCCGCCGAGTCGCCGGCGGTGCGGTTCGCGATGATCATGCCGACCGTGTCCTGCCACTTGTCGAGCGTCGCCTCCGACAGCGGCTGCGAGGTCGTCTCGGTCGGGATGCGCGAGAGCGGCGCCGAGGCGAGGCCGTTGCCAATCTGGGCAGCGGGCAGGAGGGATGAGGACGACGGACCCAGAGAGCGTGGCGGGAAGAACTGTTGGACTGCAAGCCAAGCCGGGCGAGAAGGGTTAGCTTTTGACGGAAGGAAGAAAAGGAGAGAAGGAGCGCACTGGACTCGGCGCCCAAGCCAGCAAACATCGAGTACGCGACCCTCAAGGCCTCGCGACCTTCCGCCCCACCCTCAGCGATCTCGGCGTTCGGGGTCAACTCCGACCGCAAGAACTCGACCGTGACGTCCTTCCAGCAGTCGGTGTCGACGCAGGACGCGATGATGAACGCGTGCGCCCACATCTTGTTGTCGAGCGCGAACCGGACGGCTTCGCGGCGCTCGCCACGAAGGAGGAAGGAGGACATCTGGTCGAGGTGCGCCGGGGACACGCCATAGGTGACGAAGGGGACCTCGGATCCGGTAGGCGGCTGCGAGGAGGACGCAGCAGCGGCGAGCTGGTCGGCAGTCGGGAGCGCGTCGGTGTTCTCGGACGAAGGGACAGAGTCGGGCGCGAAGATGGCGCGGACGGCGTCGTCGACCTTGGGGCTGTACGCGGATCAGGATCGTCAGTCTCAGCAGGGGAAGAATGAGGAAGCCGAAGAGGACGTACGAGCCCGTGAGCTTGCCCTCGTTCTCGACCATGACATGCACGAGCTTGAACAGAATAAGCTTGCTCTCGGCCTTCCGCCTCCGCTCCTTCGCCGCCTCCGCGCTCCCAGCAACCTCGACCGGGGAAGCCTGCGCCGCGTACTTGACCTCCTGCTCGATCTCGCCAATGCGCTGGACGAGCCACGCGACGGCCTCCTTGCGCTTCTTGCCCGCGTTGGCCTTGCCGCCGTCGAGGAAGATCGGGCCGGGCCAGACCGCGGTCGACGAGCCCTCGTCGCTGGCGGCGGAGGAGGGGACGACGTCTCCGAGCTTGCGGACGTGCACGGTCGAGCCGGACGATTCCTGCGCAGCCGAGCCATACGGGTTCGAGCCGTCGACGGAGTAGCCCTGGGCGGAGCGCGGGAAGACGAGCGCGATGCGGCCACCGAAGCCGAACGAGACGACGGGCGCGGTGCAGCGCTCGAGGCCGAGGTCGGCAGCTTCGCCGGCGGTGAAGGACGCCTGGCGGGACAGCGCGGGCTTGGCGGGAGCGGCATACGGGTCGTACGGCTTCTGCTGCTGCTGCTGCTGCTGAGGTGCGAAAGAGCCGTAGGCCGCCGGAGCGGTGAGGTTCCCGTCCGCCCTCGCCGAATACGGACCGCCTTGACCAGGCTGAGCCGGGTAGGGCGCGTACGAGTCGGCCGCCGTTGACGGAGTAGACGGTCCGGCGCCGTATGAGCTGGCGCGCGCCATGGGCTGCGACGGCGAGGCGAGCGGCTTTGCCCCGGGTTCGCCGAACCGAGAACGGGCAGACGGCGAGGCGTAGGCGTTCTGGCCGGGAGGACCGCGCTGCTGAGCCGGAGGGGTGAAGGTCGATTCGCGGGACGGAACGTCCCGGGGAGCGTAGGTGTCCTGCTGCGACTGAGGCGGAGCGGGAGGGCGGGTCGATTGGGCGGAAGGGGCGTACGGATCGCGCTGAGCAGGGGCGGAAGGGGCGTAAGGGTCGCGGCGCGGCTGTTGCTGAGCGCCGGGCGCGTACGGGTCGTACGGCTTCGGCTGCTGCTGCTGCTGGGCGGTCGAAACGTGGCCCTGCGAGACATAGTCGTACCCCTGCGTATTCTCGCTGTCGGCCTTCCAGTCACCGCCGCACGCCGAGCTCGGCGTCGTCGCGCCCGTCCCTTCCAGATCGGCGCCGTTCTCCGGGTGCGGCACCTCCTGGTGCTGCTCGTGCCCGACGAAGTACCCGCCCTGCTCCTCCTGCGCCTCTTCCTCCTCCGGCGTCTCCTCGATCCCGCTCATCGGCTGCGGCGTCGAGCGGCCGTAGCCGTACTCGCCGCCGTGGGAGGGCGCGGGAGGAGGAGCACCGCGCTGCGACGGCGGTGGAGGACGAGGGTCGGGGCTCGGCGCCTCGAAGTGGAGCTGCGGCACCGCTCCTCGCTCGGGCGTTTCCGGGATGTTGGTGGGCTGGTGAGCGCGAGGCGGCTGACCGGGGGGAGGAGGAGGCTGGTACCCTTGCTGCTGCTGCGACGGAGGAGGTCGCTGCTGCTGAGGAGGGCCGCGAGGAGGGCCGCCTCGAGGAGCGGGAGGAGCCGCACCGGCCTGCTGAGGGAGAGGGCCCTGCGGACCGCCACGAGGAGGCGGAGGTGCACCGGCGCCGCGAGTTGGAGGAGGAGCGCCACCGTGCGGCTGACGAGGCGGCGGCGGGGCTTGACCCGCCTGGGAGGGAGGAGGCCCGCGAGCAGGAGGGGGAGGTTGCGACTGGGGAGGCGGAGGAGCGGGCTCGTTTAGCGAAAGCTTCTGCTCGAACTCGTCGGCGAAGTCCTGAGCTTGAGGCTGTTCTTGAGCAGGCGCTGGGGGTTGGTCTGCGAAGGAAGGCGAGTCAGTCGCAGAAAAACGAGAAGCAGAAGAGGGGAAAGCAACCCGTACAATAAGGTCCCGGCGGCGGCGCCGTCGCCTGCATCCAACTCGGCACGACATCCTCGGGCCTCTCCGGCTCCACCTCCTCCTCCTTGACCTCGGGCTTCTGCTCCTCCTCCTCTTCGTCCTCCTCCCTAATCTCCTGTGGCGGCTCGTACGAGCTCGTCGGCGGGCCAGTCGGAAGCGCGCCGTACGGCGAGTCGCTCGCGAACGCGGACGCGCCGCGCTGGTGCGGTGCCCGACGCTGAGGGGGCATCATCGACCCGCCGAGGGGCGCGGCCTTGCGCTGCGAGGGCGGGAGGACCGGCTGGGAAGGCGCCGAGTACGCTTCTTGCGGCGGGGCGGCCGGTGCCGGAGCGAAGGGAGCTGGTGCGGCCGCGGCTGGAGCGGGTTCCGGCGCGGGAGCCTGGGAGGGGAGGGGCTGAGTACGCTGCTGAGGGGTGCGCTGCGTGGGAGGGGCGGCCTGACGGGGAGGGGGAATGTCGAAGGCGGCGCCCTTCGAGCCAACAGGAGGCTGAGTGGCGCGAGGAGGCGGCGCGGCGCCCGCACCGTTAGCCCGAGGAGGTGGTCCAGCGGCCTTCGGCGGCGGGGCGGCCTGGCTTGGCGCCTGCTGCTCGGGCTGAGGACGACGAGAGGAAGCCGTGCTGGCCGCCGACGTCGAGCGAGGCGGGGGAGAGAAGGCCGAGCGGGAGACGGGCGGCGGGGACGCCATGCTCTCGTACGACTGCGCAGGCTGCCGGGGGAGAGGAGCGTGGTGAACGGGAGGCGAGGTCGGCGGCGGGGCTTGCTGAGCGGCGTACGGGTCGTACGGCTGCTGCTGCTGATTCTGCGGCGGCGGTCGCGACTGACGTTGCTGTTGCTGCTGCTGCTGGCCTCGCGGCGCGTACGGGTCGTACGGCGCGTTCTGCTCTGCCGGGAGCTGCTTCGTCGAGCTCGCGGGCGAGTACGGGTCGTACACGACGGACGACGCCGTTCCGCTCCGCGCGCGCTGCTGCTTCGGCACGGGCGCGTACGGGTCGTGCTGCTGGGCGGGAGTCGGCTCGGGCTGGCCGAAGGCGGCAAACGAGCTGTACTGCTGCTGCTGGGGCGGCGGCGAGTAGGCGTTCGAGCGCGACGAGGCCGAGGCGGGAGGAGGGGAGAAGGACGAAGAGCGAGCGCCTGCAGGCGCGTAGGGGTCATACGCCTGCTGCGGTTGAGCCGCTGGCGGAGCCTGCTGAGGCTGGTAGCCGCCGTACGCTCCGCCCGACTGACCCTGATTCGAAGGAGTATAAGGGTCGGCGTGCTGGGCGGAAGGAGCGTACGGGTCGGCAGCTCCGCCCTGCGAAGCTCCGCCGAACGGATCCTGCGCCGCCTCGTTCGCGTACGGGTTCGAGTCCGCAGCGTACGGGTCCTGCTGCTCGGGCTGCTGACCGTAGGCGCCTTGCGAGTGCTGGCCGTACTGGGCGGCGTAAGGGTCGGCGTTGGAGGACTGGGCGTAGGGGTCGGAGTTGGCGGCGGGCTGGGACGAGTAAGGGTCGGAAGGAGCGGGATGCTGAGCGGCGTAGGGGTCCTGCTGCGCCTGATCTTGCGCGTACGGGTCCTGCTGGCCGTACTGGCCGTAGAAGTCGTCCGCGCCGGCCTGACCTTGCGTCGCCGGGCCCTGCTCGTAGCCCTGCCCGCCCTGCCCGTACCCTCCATAGTCCTGCGCTCCTCCCTGACGGCCCTGCTCATACCCTCCGTACGCACCCTGATCCGCCGCCGAGCCGTCCTGAGCCTGCGCCTGCTCCTGGCCCGCCTCGCCGTCGCCGTCGCCTTGGTAGTTCGGGTCGGGGTCGTACGAGTTGGTCGAAGGGTTGTAGACCCAGCCGGGGTAGACTGGGACGTCGAACTGCTGGGTCTGCTGGGTGTCGGCACCCCCTCCCGCTCCGTTTCCTCCAGCAGCGGCTTGACCGTAGGCGGACTGGTCGTAGCCCTGCTGCTGCTGCTGGGCGTAGGGGTCGTACCCTCCCTGCTGGTCGTACCCGCCGTACGCTCCGCCGTGCTGCTGCTGCTGCTGCTGCTGCCCCCACTGCTGCTGGTGGTGGTGACGGCCCAACTCGGGCGATGACGCCGGCTCCTCCTCCTCGTAGACGGTGTTCATGCCGTGGTCGCCCTGCTGGTAGTAGTCGGGCTGGGAGTCGTGCTGTTTTTGTGCAAACGGGTCGTGCTGTTGAGCTCCTCCTCCGCCGTGGTCGCCGGCTGGCTGTCCGAAGAGCGAGGAAGCCTGGCCGAGCGCGGGCTGGTACTGCCCGTGGTAGTAACCTTGGCCAGGTCCGCTCATCTGGATCGTTCAAACGGGGAGAAGAAGGCGGGCGAGGACGTCAGCCCAAGGTGGATGGGGGACGAGGTGGGAGGAGCGAAGGCAGGTGCGCGAGGGGCAGGAGAGCACCGGACGCACCGGGGGTGAGCTTGTGGGTGCGTGTGAATGTCTAGGAAGCTCGGAGAAAGCAAAGCAAGAAGATCGAGCGGACCAACTCTCGAAGCGACGTGGACGAGTTGGGCGACAGCGGCAGCGGACCCTCTCGCTCCCGCGCATCCCTGCTGCTCTCGAGGCGCACAGAGCACACAGAGGCACGCTCTTCCCAGCTCGTCTCGCTCGCCTGGCTCAGCTTCCGCTTCTCCCACCGCCTTCTCTCGCTTCCATCTCTCCCACTCCGCCGCCCGATCGCGACAAAACGGCGCACCAGGCGCGCATCCTTTGCACCGCTACACGACGTGCCCACAGCAAGAAGGGAGAGGGAGAGAAGTGCTACAAGCGACCGAGCGTTCCAGACGCCCTTTTTCTTCCTCCTCGATTCCTCCTCAAGCCCACCTCGCGAGCCTCGCCTTGCGGCCAGCTTTGCCCTTCCCGGTGACGTTGATCGTGCCCTGGTTGATGTTGATCGTGAGGGGCCCTTGGACCTGCACCCCCGCCGCCTTGAGCTGCTCTTGCACCTTCGGAGTGAGCTCGCTCAGGGCGGTGGCGGTCGCGAGCGCTGCCGCATCGGCGGCGTCGAGGGAGGCGAGGGTCGCGGTGGCAAGGCCGGTTTCGTTCGCAGCGGCGGCTAGCGGGAAGGAGAACAGTGAGCCCGGTTTTCCTCCACGACGAGAAAAGGCAGTGGACGTACCGTCGGCGGCGAGTCCAGCGGTCGCGACGGGAGCCGCAGCGGTAAGAGTGGCGTTGCCAGCGCCAGCAGCGGCAAGGTCGGTGGTGTTGAGGGCAGCGGCGTCAACGGCTGGGCAGGGAGGAAAAGGAGGAAAGGGTCAGTCTCGGTTGGGGAGCGAGACTGAGGAGTCTGTAAGTACCCGGAGCAGTCGTGGCGATCGGGTTGCCAGCGGCATCTGCTCGAAACCGGGAGAATCAAGAGGCAGAACAGGGTCAGCTGAGAGTGACCGGAGGAGAGAGGAAGAAGGGTAGAAGGCGTACCGACAGTGACCGTCTGCGTGACCGTGACCGTGGCCTGAGCGGCACCGGCAGTGAGGGCGGCGTCTGCGGGAAAGAGAATGAGGAGGTTAGCCTCGAGCCGAGAAGACGAAGGTCAGCGGGGACGGGGGAAAAAAGGTATTGAGGTCGCACCCGTAGCGTTGGCGGCGGCCGTGTCGTTCAGGGTCAGCGCGGCAGCAGTGGCTGAAGGGGAAATCGGGAGGAAGTCAGCCAGCGTTGGGAGGACGAAGAGGCAAAGTGGGCGCACCGTTCGCACCGGCGTCCAACGCAGTCGCGTTCTGAAGGAGAGAGTCGGCGGTGACGTTCTGAGCGGCGAGGTCGTCGGCTGTGTGAAGGGAACCGGGTTCAGAGTGGAGAAAAAAGAGCGAGTACTGGGGTAACGAACCAGCAGCGCCATCGGCAGCAGCGCCAGCAGCGGCAGGAACTGCGGACGACGAAGAACTCGAGCTCGTCGTCGAGAAAATCAAAAGGAGGTCAACGCACGAGGCAAGTCGCCCAGCGCTTTCCCCCTCCCCGCGCCGCCGGCGGGACCAGCCCCAGCTCCACCGCGCCCAGCGCCGCCAGGGAGCCTCGCCGGACCACCCCTAGCACCGCCGCCGCCATGAGCGCCATCGGGACCGCCAAGCTGCTGCACGTCGCGAAACAGCAGAAAAAGGTCAGCTTCGGCCGATCCTGACGAGTCGGAGAGAGATGCGGCGCACCCTCTTCTCGTAGTGGCGGCCGTAGAGCTGGTTCCAGTCGTGGGGGCTCTCGAGCTACGGAAGAAGGAAGATTAGCGGGCGAGTCGAGGGGGGAGCCGAGCGGAAAAGGCCCACTGCGAACGCCGAGATGACGAGCGCGAAGAGGGCGGTGAGGCAGAGCGAGGCGGTCCAGCCGACGGTGGTCTTCATGGTGCGGTACTTGCGGTGCGGAGGGTGAGAGCGAGTGCGAGTTTGGATGATGGTGCGCTTGCCTGGCAACGGGACAAGAGGGAGGTCAGCGGGTGTGGGAGTGCACGGGAGGGCGAACGGCGCACCAGCAAGCGCGGTAAGAAGCGAGAGGAGAGAAGCAGCGGTGCGCAAAGCGGGGTGAGGAGGAGAGGGAGGAGGGGAGGGAGGGAGAGGAAGCGAGCGAAGACGACCTCGGCGCTCTCGACAGCTCGGAGCAGACCCCTCTCGACAGCATGAGGCTTGCGTACGTTGCAGCACATGCTAGATCAGAAGGGAGAGAGAGGGGGACATACCTCGAGGACCGAGGAGAACGGGAGGAAGAGGAAGGAAAGGGAGCGAGAAAAACCAGGTGAGGAAAACGCAGTGCTGTTGCGCTTCTTCATACTGGTTGTTGAGGGACAGAGCAGTCGCCGGAGAAGCTCCCTCACACCACAAAGAAAAAGCACCCGGCAGCGACCCAGCAGACTCGGTCGACGCGCTCTTCGCGCTCTTCCTCCCCATCGACCGTTCTTCCCTGCTCGGCCTGCCTGATCCCGCCGATGGTCGTGGTCGCGAAAAACGCGCAGAAGCCCAGAGAGTAGCCACCTCGACCTCTCCTGCCCGTCGGGCGTGAGTCTGCAAGTCGAGAAAAGCCTCCCCGAGTCTCCCTCCGACGAGTGCTCCTCCGCGAACGAGACGAGAACACCGTTGACACCCCCCTTCGTACTGTACACGCAAGACATCGCTCCACCACGGAAGAGCCGCTCCACCGCTGCGAGACACCGCTCGCTGTCTTGTCCCGAACCGCCTTCCTCCTGCGCCTCTTCTCCTCAACAAGCGCGACCTCCTGGGCGTCCATCTCCTCGATCGTCCGAGCGCTCAAGCGCGTCCCTTGCCCTTCCCGCCGGCGCCGCCACTGCCGCGGCCGCCCTTGACGCCCTTGACCACCTCCCTGAACATCCCATCAAGCGCCTTGAACTGAAGATGGTACGGCACCGAGCGGACAATCTCGCCCACCTGCTTCTCGACCTCGTCCCTGGGCACGCCGGCCTTCTGCGCGTGCTCGACCGAGAGCCGGAACATGGCGAGCACGGCGAGCGAGACCTGCGTCTGCTGGTCCGGGAACGGCGCCGAGAGCGTCGCCGCGAGGGCGCCGACGGTCGCGGGCTGCTGGTAGCCCGAGGAGGAGGAGTAGTGCGACGGACCGGCGCGGTCGCCGCGGGTGAGGCGGAGGAGGATCTCGACCACTGCCAGCACGAAGCAGAGCGACCTTCAGTCAGCTCGCTGCGTTCCTCTCTCTTTTTCCCTGGCCGTATGGCACTGGAGACGTCCTCAAGAAAGCGAGAAACGCACCGTTGTCAATGTTGGACATGTGCGTCTTGACGAATTCCTTGCGCTCGTCGAGGGTGCCGACATTCGAGCTGGCAGCCCACGAGTCGAGGGCGTGCTGGATCGTAGGAGGCTGTGCATGGATGATCTCCAATGATCAGCCTGGGTCCTGTCCCGCACACACGACCAGGAAAGGGAGAGAAGTGATCACCCAGAAACGCACCGGATCCGGATCAACGACCTTAATCCTCCCCCTCCACTCGCTTAGCTTGCTCTTGTCCTTCGGGTCCGCGCCGTTCGAGATCCCGAGGCTGAGGATCCAGCTCTCAACCTCGCCCGTCTTGACCCAGCGTGCTTCGGTGAGCGGATTCGCCTTGTCGAGCTGCGCCGAGAGCGTGAGGGTGTCGTGAGAGAGGGAGAGGACGGGCCCGTCGGAGGAGGAGGGAGAGGAGAGGAGGCGGTGCAGAGGCGGGAGGAGCTCGTCGTGCGACGCAGGCTCGGCGTCGGGTTCGCCAGCCGTCGAGGAGGAAGAGTTCGCCCAGGCTTGAGCGAGCGCCGAGCGGTCCATGACGATGTAGTCGTCGGCCTCGGGGTCGAGGGCTTCAACCTGTGGACGAACAGGCAGATAGAGGTCAGGAAAGAAGGGGAAAAAGAGAGTAGCCGAAAGGACTCACCAAGACGCCCTTGCAGACCCGGAACTCGTCCGCCTTGGCCTCCTCTCCCCCGTCCTTCTGAGCGAGCACGGCCGGCTCGCACTTGACCACGACCTCGACGCGCGCGTCGGCCCGGTAGATCCGGACCGCCTCGACGACCTCGGCGTCGACGAGGATGCGGCGCGTGTTGCGCGCGTACGAGATCGAGATGCGGTCCGGGGCGGGCTCGGGAGGCGCGGGGTGTGCGGGCTCTGCGGGCGTTGCCTGATCGGAGGAGTCGGCGGGGGGAGCAGGGGTGTCGTCCGCCTTGGTGACGACGAGCTCGCCGTCGTCGTCCTCATCGTCGTCGTTCTCCTCCTTGACCTTCTCCTCCGTCTCGGCATCGCCGTTGACGGACGAAGCGACAACCGGCTCGCCATCGACATCGACCTCCTCGCCGTCAATGTCCTCACCATCAACGTCCTCCTCAGCCTCGACGGCAGGCTTCTCCTCCTCGACCGGTGCGGCAGGTTGCTCGAGAGACGAGTCAGCCTTGACCTCCTCGACGATCGCCTCGTCGAGCTTATCCGCCTCGACCGGCTGGGCGAGCGCGGCGTCCTTCTCCTCCGCCTTGCTGCCGTCAACAGCAGGCGTAGCAGTCGGCTCCTTCTCGCCCTCCTTCTCCTCCGCAACCTCCTCCCTGACCTCCTCTTTGACCTCCTCCTTGACCGGCGGCACCGACCCGGCCTTGCTCGCCGCCCTGCTCGCCGGCACCGTAGCGGCGGGAGCAGCGGCAGGAGCAGGCAAGGTGTAGCTCGACGCGGGCGCGACGGGCGACGAGAAGTAGATCCGGAGACGCGAGTTCTCCCGCGGCGCGGCTGGGGCGGGCGGAGCGGGAGGGGCGGGCTCGGCGGGAGGAGGGGCGCCGGGCTTCTCCTCCTTCGCCTCGGCCTCCTCCTTCGACTCGACGACGTCCTTGACCTCGACGTCCTCCTTGTCTTCCTCCTTCGAGGGCTGGGGCAAGACCGGCTCCTGCCCCTCGACCACGAGCGAAGGAGGCGGCTGCAGCGCCTCGCCGCCCTCCTCCTCCTCCTCCGCGTCGTCGTCGGCCTTGCGCGCTTCCTCGACCCGGACCTTCTTCGCCTCCCTCTCGGCGTGCTCGTGCGCGCGCTCGACATGGGCGTCGGGCAGGACGAGCCCGTCCTCCCCGTCCCCTGTGGCCTCCTCGCTGTGCGAAGCGGCCTCGTCGTCCTCGTCGCGGCCGTGCTTGCCCTTGTGCGGCTGAGGAGCAGGGGGAGGGACGGTGAGCCGGGCGGTGGAAGTCGGATCGGAGGGCTCGGCGGGAAGAGGATCGGCGGCGGGAGGGAGGGGAGCGGAGGCGGAAGGCGAGGTAGGGTCGGCGGGAGGAGGGATTTGGTCGATCGACATGTCGGCGCCGTCGACGTCCTCGTCCTGCTCCTCGGTCTTCGGCTCGTCTGTCGAGGCTTGAGCGGGAGCGGGAGCGATGGCGGTCGGGTCGGAAAGGGCCTCGGAGGCAGAAGAGGGTGCGTCTGCCAGTTTGAAGGCAAGAGTAAGCTCGCGGTCAGGAACCGAGAGGATCGAAAAACAACGTACGTCTTCCCTCCTTCTCCTGCGCCTTGCTCTCGAGCTCCTCCGCCGCTCGCCTCATCTCCTCCTCGACCGCCTTCCTCCCCTCCGCGCTCCACTCCCAGCCCAGCTCCTCAATCCTGAGCGCCTCAATCCTAAAGTCGGTCAACGTCCTCCGCGCGCTCGTATCGTCCTTCTCGCCCTCCCTCTCCTTCGCCTTCGAGGAAGGAGGCGCGGAAGAAGAAGAAGAGGCCGAAGCGCCCCACTTGCGCTCCTTGCGCGGCGCCTGCTGGTTGACACCTACTCGCGCCGCCGCGCTCGCCGCCTGCGCCTGCAATGCGCCTTTCGGGCCCTTGGGCGCCGTCGGCGCGCCGGGCGGCGCGGCTCCTCCCCCTCGCGGACCAGCAGGTCCGCCGCCGTACTTGCCCGAGCCGGGCAGACCGGACATCGGCCTCCCACCCGCGCCACGAGGCGGCGGGCGGTCGTCCATCCCGCCCCTCGCCCCTCGCGGGCCTCGCGGACCGCTCGGCGCGCCGTACCCCCCTCCTCCGCCAAACCCGTCGTTGTAGCCCCCTCCCATTCCCATCGCCTGCATCCCCGGTGGAATCCCTCTCCCTCCGCCTCCGCGCGGACCCATGCCTGGCCCGCCACCGCGTCCGCCTCGCCCGCCCCCGCTCATCGCCGCGCGAGGGTTCGAGGGCAGGTCGTCGAACCGCCCTCCTCCTCCTCCTCCGCCGCCATACGAGTCACCGTACCCTCCTCCTCCGCCTCGAGGTCCGCCACGCGGGGGCGGCGGCCCTCGGCCGCCTACGGGCGGGAGAACCCCAGGAGGGGGCGGCGGGCCAGGCGGGAGAGGCGGCTGACCCGCGATCGACGGCGGCCCGGGTTGGTCGTACCGCGTGCGCTTGTACGGCGGCGCGCCGGGCGAGGCAGTCGGGGGCGGCGGGCCGGGCGTGAGGGGCGGAGGGGCGCCGTACTGCGCTGTCTGGGCGTAGGGCGACGAAACGGCGCCGGCGGTGCCGTACGGCGAGGCGGACCCGGCGGCGGCACCGGCGGCAGCGGCCTGCTGCGCGTAGGCGGCGTAGTAGGCGGCGTACTGGTGGGCTTGAGCGGCGGCGGCTGCTGCTGCGGCCGCGTTCGGGTCGGGAGGGATGGAGACGGAGGAGTAGGGTGTCGCGCTCGACGCTGCTGGAGTTGCGGCCTGCAAGAGGGAGAAAAGGATGAGTGTGCACTCGAGCAGGAAGGGAGGAAAGAGGACGCACCTGGCCGTAGCCGTACCCGGGGTACTGAGGGTGAGCGGCCATGGTCGCTCCTGCCTGCTGCTGCTGCTGTTGAGGTGCCGGTGGTTGAGGCTGGGCGCTGTAGGTGGCTTGCGGGTAGGCGTACTGCTGCTGCTGCTGCTGGGCGTAGGCGGGAGGGGGAGGGCCAGGGGGCAGCGGCGGGGCAGACGCGGCGGGTTGGGTGTAGGCAGCGGCGTAGGGAGACTGCTGAGTGAGGGTGGGAGGGGGCGCAGGGTTGGACGAGTTGTACGAGCGCTTCATCGGGAGGAGGGGAGAGGTCAAGACGAGGAGGAGGAGGAGGGGAAGCGGGTGGAGGTGGTAGGGCTGGCTGTGGGTGGCTCGTAGCAGCCGACTGAGTGGGTGTGCACTCTCTCTCAAGCCGAGTGAGCCTGCGAGCGGTGAGTGGAGACAACGAGAGAAGCAGCTTGGCTTCCTCCCGCTCTCCCACTGCTGCCTGGACAGCCCTTGCACCCGCTACCTGCGTCTCATTGCCTCTGGCTCAGCGCTCCGACAGCTGCCCGCTTCTCCCACGTGTCCCGCCCTCCGCCTGGCCGGTCGAGCTCTTCCTCCTTCTCGCTCCGATTACGCTGCACCACACGCCCGTGCAGCGTGTCTGGCTTTTCCGAGACGGACGGACGGCTACGGTGTATACGAGGGAGGCAAGGCTTCGCTCGGAACGGGGGTGTGTCCAGTTCTTCTCTCCGTCCCCGTTCCGCTCACCCCTGCTAATCTCCCCTTGGCTCGGCAGTCTGCGCTCCATCGACCCTCTCCGAGTCTTTGACCGTCTCTTCTACCTCCCAGGACCGCTGCATGCTGTCTGGGAGCTTTTGGCACCATCCTGCTCCTCCTCGACCGAGCCCGTCCTTCCTCCGGGCGAAATCTACGACATAGGACCGCTGCCCAAGCGTCGTTACACCGCTCCTACGGTGCAGAAGGGCGCATGCAGCCCGCCTCAGTGACGTCCGTTCAGCTCCAAGGCGCTTCGTACCGCTCCCCGTGCTTCAAGTTGTTCTTCGCCTCTTACCCTGCCTCCGAGCTTCCAGCATGAGGTAGTCGCTGCTGGTGCTGCTCTCTCTTTCTCGCACCTCGAGGGCGTCCATCGCAGGCGCATGCAGGCCCGGCACAGCTTAGCAAGGGCATGCGGCGTGCTCGTCGGCCAGCGCTCTTCCTGCTTTTCTTCCTCGTTTCCCGCTCGCGACCTCGCTCGTTCTCCCTGCCCCTCCCGCCCGACGTGTTCCTACACTCGAGCAGGAACGACCGCACGAGCCAGGAAGCAGAACAAGTCGCCCGACAAGCGAAACGGCCGTGACGCTCCTTGTCCGCTCGGGGGGACGCTGCGCCCAGCATCGGTTGGTTCTTCCTCCTTCTGCCCTGCTCAGCTGGCTTGACCTGTCGATACATCCCTGCGATGCTGCCCCGAACAGCAGCAGGCCGTCGTCTCGCTGTCCCTCGCCTCCCTTCCCCCCACCGACCCCTCCTCTCGCTTCGCCTCAGCGCTACACCGCTCAGCAGATCGACACAGCCATCATGCAGTGTTCTCAAGACTGGATCGACACGCGCGACACACACGATAGCCGCCCCTCTCGCTAGCGCACCCTCTCGACTCGACCTCTTCCCCTACCACTCTCGCACCTCTCAGCACCGTACCGCCCTCTCTCCTGGCCGTGCACACACCTGCAGCCCCCTACGCACCTACCACCACACCTCGCACCGTGCGCCGGCCAACAACCGCCACAAGGAGGGCACGACTGGCCCGCCCGGCGCGTCGACCACCTCGAAGGAGGGCGTCGTCGTCCCCGACCAGCACAACGGGATCGCTTACTCGCGCCACGAGCTCGTCGCGAGCTGGCACGAGGCTGCGAGGGATGTGAGCCCGTTGGATGTCAGGTGGGACTCGAAGGACACGGTGCGTCTTCCTGTTTTCGCTTCTACTGCGGCCCTTGCTGAGGCTTCCTTTCTCCAGATTGAGGCGAACTGTGAGCTCTCATCGCTGTGCTCAAGTCTTCCGTCGCTCTGGCTCGTCAAGCTCGAGGAGCTGATCCCTCTGGTCGGTGATGATCGTTCACAGACCTCGTCCTCCGGCAAGACGGCACCATCGAGCAGCCCCAGGACAAGCTCGACAAGCAGGCTGTGATCGAGCAGTTTGGGCTGCTGGTGCGCCTCCTCTCCTTTTTTCCTTCCCCCTCCCCAACTTTCGCTGCCAGCTTTCCTTCATTGACCCTCCCGCAAATAGCCTCGAGACCTCCGCTCCCTCGACGCCCACATCCTCGACGTCCGCCCCGCACTCATCGTCGCCGCCCGCTCGCTCATCTTCTGCTCCCCATTCCTGCGAGCGATCATCGCGCCCGAGATGTCCGTCCCGTCTCTACCTCCCACCCTTCTTTCCTTGCTCTTTGCCTTCCCTTACTCTCCCACTGACCGTCCTCGCCCGACCAGGATCGTCCTGATCGGCACGGACAAGGCGAACCCGATCTGCGACGAGGAGCAGAGCCGCAAGATGGCCGAAAGCGTGCAGAAGGTCATGCAGTACCTCGAGATCAGCGGGAGCTCGGCGGGGCCGAAGAGCAAGGCGCCGTTCGAGTTGCGGTGCGTTGCGTTGCGGACGCTTTCTCGTCGTTCTCTCGGGTTAAAGGGCGAACTGACGCTGAGCTTTCCGGTTCTATGACGTACAGCGCCCTCGAAGCCCTTCTGCTTCTCACCGTCCGTGGCCTCAAGGACATTTCCACCAAGCTGCAAGAGCGAGTCTGTGCGTTTTTCCTCCTCTCTCTTCCCCTTCGTTCCTGTCCCTTCTTTCCCTGCCCAGCCGCCTGACGACCCAATGCATGCGCCACAGACAACACCATCCCGCAGCTGCGCTTTGGCGTCTCGCCCGCCGAGCTGCGCGACCTCCTCGAGTGCAAGCGCACCGTCGAGGACTGCCTCATGGGTGGTCGCGCGATGCAGAGCGCGCTCGCGAGCGTGCTGGCGGATGGTGCGTCTCTTGCCTTTCTTTCATTTGGGGAGGGGTAGGCTGATTGAGAGTGGGATCGGGCAGACGAGGACCTCGCGCACATGTACATCTCGGACCGGATCACGGGCAAGCAGCGCTCGGTGCAGGACCACCAGAGCGCCGAGCTTCTCCTCGAGTACTGTGCGTCGCTTTCCTTCTCCCTTCCCGCCTGCTTATAACTGACACGGCAATGCGGACCAGACGAGCGCCGGCTGGACGAGACGAGCGAGTCGTGCGAGCGCCTCTCGTCCCTCCTTGCCGAGGTCGACTCGAACATCTCGCTCGTGCTCGCGAGCACGCGCGTGCGGCTGCAGAACCTCGAGCTGCAGGTACGCATTCGCCCTCCCTTCTTTCTGACAGAAGGAAAGCTGACCGTGCTCCCTTCTTTTTCTCCTTGCAGACCGCCATTGGCACCCTCGCCCTCGGCGCCGGCGCGACTGTCGCCGCCGCGTTTGGCATGAACTTGTCGAGCGGGCTGGAAGAGCACCCGAGCGCGTTCTACTGGACGTCTGGGGCCTGCGTGGCGATGATGGCCGGTACGCTCCACAACCTGTCCTTCCCTCCTCCTCTCTTTCGACCATTTCTTCTGATCCTCTCTGGGCGCGCGACAGGCATCACCGCGATCGGCTACGTCCGCCTGATGCGCGCGCGGCGCTCGCAGCTCTTCCTCCGCTCGGCCCTGCGGCCGCGGCAGGACGAGGAGCTGACGCCGCACTGGCGCGCCGGGCCCGCATCCGCCAGCTCGACCTCGGCGAGCGGATCAGGGGCGGGAGCCGGGGCGATGGCGCAGATCGAGCAGGGGAAGGCGGAGGAGGCGAAGGAGAGGAAGGCGGAGGCGGACGACCCGAAAAAGGAGAAGGTCAAGGGGGAGGAGGAGGTTGAGGAGCCGATGAAGAAGAAGGACGGGTCGGAGCTGTAGAGCGGCAAGAGGGCTACGACTTATCCCTTTTCTTCGCGAGAGCCAGGAGGAGGACTTGCTTAGTCTTCGCTGTACGTCTTCCGGCTACTCGATGCGGTCCTCATGCAGCCTCAACGAGGCCATTCCGACCCTTTGTGCGCCGTCTGGTTGCCGTAGACGAAGAAGCCGGAAACCGGAGCTCTCGTCGTCTTGCCGGTCCGCTCTCGCTCTTCTTCCTCACACCGCTATGGCTCTCACAGGCGCCCAGATCGAGCGCACCTGCACACTCACTCAAGGCCCTCTGCTGCCGCTCCTGCCGCCCAAGCCCATCTCGCGCTCTCTGCCCCCACTTCCCGCTCGCTCTCCTCCGCCTTCCCTCCTCCCAGGCTGGACCTGCGACACCTTCACCCTCCCCGCCGCCTTCCCACGCTCTTACAAAGGCAGCACCAAGCGCCCGACAGCCCCCCGCGCGCCGCTGCCGCAGCCTGGACCCGACGGCCGGGTCAACAGCAAGGAGGCGTTCAGGGTGCTCGTGAAGGCGCAGGTTGACGGCTTCAGGCAGGAGGTGAGCATGGAGGATAGGGCGGAACTGGATGGGCAGGAGCAGCTCCAGGTCGTCGTGAACCGCTACCGCCCGAAGCGGAAGCGGAGCGATGAGGACGGCCAGCAAGGGCTCACGCTCGTCTTCTCGCATGCGAACGGGTTCTACAAGGGTGAGTGCGACTCCTCCGAATCGAACGAGGGAGCGTACTGACCCCTGAGCGAAACAGAGGTCTGGGAACCGACCCTGGCGGCTCTTCTCGCCCAGCTCGAGGCGGACGGGACGGCTCTTCCGGTCGACGAAGTGTGGGCCTGGGACTGCGTCAACCAGGGCGATGCGGCCGTGTTGAACCAGGACGTGCTGGGCGACGTCTGTGCGTTCTTTCTTTCCATCTCTTTTCCTTCCTTCTGATCCTTCGTGCCTGCAGTCAACTGGGCAGACCACGGTCGCGATCTCCTCAACCTGATCATCTCCTACATCGACTCTCCCTCCCTTTCCTCGCCCACTCCCTCTTCCCCTCTTTCCCCCGCCGCCACTGTCCCGCCCTCCCTCCTCTCCCTCGACACCACCCCTCAATCCGCCGGGCCCACTGCCGCCACTTCCCGCACCTACCGCTCCCGCCTCATCGTCGGCATCGGCCATTCCCTCGGCGGCGGCGCGACGGCCTACGCCGCCTCGGCCGTCCCGTCCCTCTTCTCCTCCGTCGTCTTCGTCGACCCAGTCCTTCCCCAGCCCGACATCGACACGCGCACGATGGAGGCGCTCTCGACGCAGGCGCTGCTGAGGAAGGAGAAGTGGGCAAGCCGGGAGGAGGCACTGGGCGGGTTTGCGAAGAAGCCATTCTTCCAGGCGTGGGATCGCAGGGTGCTGGAGGGGTATGTCGAGCATGGGCTGAAGGAGGTCGAGGGAGGGGTGACTTTGAAGTGCACAGCGAGGGACGAAGCGGTGCGTTCCCCTACTACTCCTTCTCATGCTCGCCAGCTTCCTGACCTTTCTCCCCTCACTCAGCTCACCTTCTGCGACCCCATGGCGATCGCCGCCCGACGGGCCACGACCCGCCTCTCTTCCCTCCCCTCCGCCCTCCCTGTACACTTCGTCTTCGCCGACCACGCCCGCTCCGTCCTTGCCGAGCCGCAGATCGACTACCTCCTCACGAAGGCGGTCCCGCATGCGACGCACTCGAGGGTCAAGGGCGCGGGGCATCTCGTCGTGCATGAGAAGCCGGACGAGACGGCGAGGCTTATTGCGGCGTTCCTCAGGGTGACGTATCCGAAGAAGGGGGAGAAGGAGAGGGCGAAGCTGTAGTAGACTGAAGGTATCGATAGGTTCTTCCGTCTTTCCTCTTCTCGCGGAGAAGCAACATTCAGCAGCGCAAACCGTTCGCGGGAAAGGTGAAGCAGACAGGTGGAGCAGTCGTCAAGAACGCTTACTTCTATCAATGCGGCAGCGAACGTAGAGAAGCTCGATGCGCATTCGCCTCGTTCTCGGCGTTGTCTCACTCCACCTCGTCGCTCGACGGCTCGCCTCGACCTGCGAGAGAAGAGATGCGGGTCAGTAAGGCAAAAGAGGAAAACGAGCAGAAGAGGAAGAAAATCGTCGACTTGCCTCAATCGTTATGCCACGCTCTCGAGTACTTCCATCAGCACCGACGAGAACGAGGCGGGCGCCTCGCCCGCGTGAATCCTCGCCCTCGTAGTTTTCCACCCCTCACTCGACTTGACCGCCTCCCAGTTCTCCTTGACGTACTCGACGACCTGCTTGCGGAGGGCGTCGTAGGCGATGGAAGTGTCGGAAAAGAGCTCGTGCGCGGCGTTCGAAGTGGTGAGGAAGGAGCGGAAGGCGTCGAGGCTGCGCTTCTCGAGGTCGGTAAGGCCGAGGTAGTGCGCGAGCCTGTAGACCGACTTGGGCGAGACGGGCAGCGGAAGCTTCGGGTTGTTCTGGCGGGAGTGCTTGAGGAACGCCGAGCGAGAGTTGCTGGGAGAAGTGGAGAGGGAGGGGAAGGTCGAGGAGAGAGGGGTGAACTGGATGAAGCCGGTGTCGAGGTAGACGAGGACGGCGTGATAGGTCGAGTACGCCTCCTGTGTGATGTTAATCTGGCGGTACGAGATGTCCGGAATGGAAGTAGTCTCGGCTGCAGACGAGTCGGAGAGGAGGAACTGGTCCGTCTCGTCGTCGGAGTCCTCGAAGTCTTTTTCCACGGTTTGGTGCAAGATCGAATCGTCTCGCCCAACGGACTTGCCGGCTGCGCCACGCGCGACGGACTCGGCAAAGTCGCCTGTGAGGAGGTCATTGAAGTAAGGAGAAGATTCGGCGAGCAAGTTGCCCTTGGCCCAGAGCTCGACGCCGCCCATGCTTGCAGGAAAGATAAGCCGGACGTCGTAAGGTGCCTGTTTGGTATGTAGGCCTGAGGAGCAATAGTCAGCGGAAGAACGGGATCGACGAGCACGAAGAGGCCATACCCGCAACTCGCTCAGCAAAATGCTCGCTTTGCTTGTCGAGGAGGGTCGAAGAGGGTGCGTAAGACTGCTCGATGTTGGCGACAAGTCGGTAGGCTCGGTGTGAGGCCGGATCGAACTGCCCGCCCGAAGCTGATGCATCCTCGCGCCATTGTTGAGGCTCAACAATAACTACACGACCGGTGTAAAGGTCGCCCGGGACAGCAGACGCGTCCTCGTCAGACGCCAAACCCGGCAACGGTCCCTCGTACTTGCCCTTGTCGATGCAGTGCGCCAGGCCGGCTGAGTCGAGCCAGAAAAGCGAGAGTTCACAGGTGACGGACGTGCCGAGCGCCCCTTCCTTGAGGCCATCACCGTGATCAACGCTGATCTCAACATCGCCGCTGCTCGCTTTTTCCACCACGACCGACCATGCACCCAGCAGGGGAATGCTCGGGCATTCTTGCTCCAGACTGAGGTTCTCCGCCGTGATGTCGAACTCGAGGTCCCAGGTGATGTTGAGGCGGTAGGAGGTGGAGGCAGTCACTTGCTTGCTCTTTGGAGCGAAGGAGGTCATGGTGAAGAGGGGACTTGAGGAGGCGGAGGAAACGGTGGGGAAAGAGTGCGGGAGGGGCTGGACGGCCGTTGGGAGGGGACCGAGGTGCAGAGCAGTCCTGTGAGTGTGTGAGAAGCGGAAGCACAGCAGCGAGTCAAGTTAAGGAGAGCAAGCGTCGACTCCGGCTCGCCCGCGATGAGGTCGACTCCGTCCCGTTCACATCCCTCAGCTCGTGCTGCGCAGGATGAGCTTCTCCACCTGGCCAGGCTACCTCCCTGGCCACCGCTGGGCGAAAGAACTAGCCCCACCCTTGTCGTCGTCCTCCTCCCAGCAAGTTCGCCATCGCTACTCTCGCCCACTCGGCCTCCTCGAGCACAAATTCGACCAAGCGACACAGCGACATGGCCAGAGCGACACCTTCGTCCGTCTCCTCGTCTCCCTCCCTTCCCCCGACGCCCGCCTTCCAATCCTCAGCCGCCTGCTGCTCGCCTGGACGGCCGCCAGGGCAAGTCATCCTCTGCTTGCGAGCACGATCCACGACGTCCAGGACGACACGGTCGAGTTGGGCATCCCGGGCGTCAAGCCGCGCAAGTTTCGCTACGAGGCGCCGACGTCGCCGGGGGAAGCGCTCGCCGAGGCGAGGGAGAGTTTCCTCGTGCACGAAGCAGCGGAGAGCGAAGCCTTGTCCGCAGCGACGGACCACGTTCAAGACGTCTTCCTGAACGGGCCTCGCACCCTCCTGGCTCAGGACCGCTGCCTCGCCCGCCTCGTCCTCGTTCGAAGCGAGAACGATCCGACCCAGCTCGGTTTCTTCCTTGCCATCTCGCATGTCGTGCGTCGTTCCGCTCCGTCTACCCGCTTCAGACTGTTGCTGAGCGTTGCTTGCGTGGCAGATCTCGGACGGCCTGTCGGTCTTCAAGCTCGTCAACGAGCTTTTCTCCCTCGCCTCTTCTTCCTCCCTGCCAACTCCCGCCTCTCCGCCGAGCTTCCGCTCTCTTACCGACTTCCTCGCGATTTCGGCGCCGCTCGCGGCCTGGCAGCTTTCTCCGTCCGTCCATAGTGCCTGGGAGACCACCCTGCCGGAGGACAGCCTTTTCTCTCGCCTCCCGCTCGCCAACGAAGAGCACTACCCGCCCATTCCTCTCTCTTCCGCTCACAAACCCTCGTACTCAGCGCCGACTTCCATACCTCCTTCCACCTCTTCGACTCCTGCGACACCTCCCGCCTCCGGCCCCTCCCCAGCCCGCCTGCGCTGGTTTTACGCCATCCACCGCGTCCTCCTCGACGTCCGCTACGCGCGCTTCCCGCGCACGCTGCACATGCCGCGCGCTCGGTACCCCGTCCCGCCGCCGCAGGCGCGGAACAGGTGGCCGCAGATGCGGTTCGGGCGGGAGACGAGCGCGAGGTTGTTGGCGTTCTGCAAGCGGAACGGGATCAGCCCGAGTACGTCCCGCCTCCTTCTTGTTCTTTTCGACATGCACTGACTTGGTGTCGATGGCAGGCATGCTGCTCTACGCGCTCATTTCGCTCTCCGTTTCCAACATCCTCTCCACCGCGCATCCCTCGGCGCCCTACCATCCCGTCATCCTCGGCTTCCCCTTCTCCTTCCGGCCCTTCCTCCTCCGCCGCCCTCCCTCCTCTCTCCACCAACCCGCCTCCGCCTCCGACCCAGCACCACCCTGCAGCGACCCCTCCTCCGACCTCGCGATCCGCATCACCTTCAACCAAATCCAGCTCCCGCTCCTCCCGCTGGACCCAGCCGACCCGGCGCAGGCAGCGCACATCAGGGCGGCGGCGCTGCGGGGCGCGAGGATGGCGAAGAGGCAGTTTGCGGAGCGGTTGAGCCCCGAGCCAAAGACGAGGAGTTTGTTCTTGGCTGAGGCGTACTCGCTCGTTATACAGCGGTTGCTGTGCGTTCTTCCCCTCCTGCTAAGCTCCTTTCCTGGCTGACTGAGCCGATGAGCAGGAACGGCGCTGGCCACAACCCGATCCCGGTCGACGAGCCAAAGACGGCGTTGAACGCTAGCAGTACGTTGCTGCTGTGCACGACCCCTCTTCTTTCACTGAGCTTGCTCTCCCGCAGTGATCGGCGACGTCGACCGCCTCCTCCCGACCTCCTTCCCCCTCCCGCCTCTCTCCCCTTCCTCTTCCTCGTCTGCCGCAGACAACCCAAACGCGACCTTGCGCCTCTCGTCCCTCCTCCTCGGCACGCGCCTGCACAACGGCGAAGGCATGCTCCTCGAGGCGTTCACGTGGGACGGCATGGTCACGGTCTGCCTCGGCGTCGACGACGAGGTCGTCGATCCGCACGTTGTCGAGCGGCTGCTCGAGGGTGTCAGGGCGGCGGGAGAGGTGATCGTGAGTGAGGAGGTGTAGACTTGGCGGCAGAGATGAAAGTAGAGCCAGTATGGGCGAGCCGACGCGATAGGCCCAAGCAGCAGAAAAAACAAAGACACCTCGAATTGCGCCTTCCTCCTCCCCGATAAGCGTAACCTGTCGAGCAACCGGGTGGAAGAAGCGGAAGCGCAACAGCCGACTCGCCCGCTCGCTTTACCTTTCCTTCGCTCCCTCCCGCACCTCAACGCTTCGTCCGGAAACCTATGCAATGCAGTCGACCCCACCCCTACTTCTAGAGGCGAGTTTACTGCTTGCGACGGAAGGAGCAGCCCTCGGTGAGACGGGCCTTGCCGCCGGTCTGCGAGGAGGAACCAGGTCAGTTTCGGGTTGGTGAGGCTGGAGAAGGGAGAAGGGAGACGGACCGGCTGGCAAAGGACGGTCGAGCAGGAGCCGCAGAGGACGACGGTCTGCGCGTGCGAGAAGACGGTCGTAATGTTGAAGCAGCCCGGGCACTGGGGAGGAGAAAGCGGGTCAGTCGTCGGGTCCGAGATGTGGGGCCGGAGAGGGAGCGGGAGCGCACCTTGACGTCCATGAAGTAGGAGTTGGGCGACCTACGGGCGGGAAGGGCGAGGGTCAGCGGGTCAGATTCGGGAGGTAGAGGTGGGGCAGGGGAGACGTACTGCACAAGCCTCTTGAGCTTGTGGGTCTGGGCGGTCTTCTCAGCGGACGGGTTGAGGAGGTCAACAGCGAGCGACTGCACGGCGGACGAGCAGAGGGTCAGCACCGCGATCTGAGAGGAAAGTGGGTGCGCACTGGTGGTCCTCCCCGCCGGGCATTACGACGCCCTCCCACTGGCTGATCTGCACCTCCCTGACCCCCTGAAACCGCACATGTCCCGCTCCTGAGCCCTTCCATGCCATCCGAGAGCGTTGCCACCCGTTCACTGCTCGTCTCGCGTGACCCCTTGCCGCTCGCCTGCGAGGGGTCCATCTCGCCACCGCGTCCCCGTGCGAGTCCAGTTCAAGTTTGTGCGTGCGACTGACCATGATGACTGTTGAACGGAGGCGGTTGCAGGGGTGCAGGACGAGGGGAACAGGCGAATCGAGGGGGGCAAAATGTCGAGAGGGGGAAGGGGGGGAGTCAGGTCGCGAGTGGCGTCCAACAAGGGCGTGGAGGGGCGGGCGGATGGTGGGGGCAAACGAGTCAGTGCAGTTTGGGGAGAGTGGCGAGGTCTGGTACGCACCTCGGGTGGCCAAGCGAACACAGACGAAGAGAGCAAGAGGAGGACGAGCGCGACCTCCTTCGCCGCCCTCTTCGCACGACAACGCCACCCTGCTGCCTACTTGGACCTTGCTAGAACCTTCCCACCACACTACAACCCACCTGAGCCGGACAGAATCGCCCGCACCGCGCCGTGTCTCCCTCCTTGCCTCCCCTCGACCGCACCTCTTTCCCACCGCCTCTCCGTCGACTCGCATTCCAAGCGGCGCAGTGCGTCGGGCAAGCCTGTTGTGCTGTCTAGAGCTGGCCCTTGGCGGCCCCACGACTCGCTCGCAAGCTCTTGCCGCCGCTCTCCTCCTCCTCGACCTTCACCTCTTCCGCCCGCCCCACTTCCATCTCTTACCGCCTCCTGCGCCCCGAAGCCTGCCAATCTCAGCAAACGCCAGCACAAGACTTGAGTCACGCTGCGGTCCGTCCAAACACCCGCGCTGCTGCTGCCCTGCCTTCTCTTCCTTGCCACCACTTCCGCCGCTCGGCCTTCTTACTCGCAGAGCGCTGTCTGGTGATTATGGCCCTTCTTGCGCCTTGATACCACCCGTGTTCGGCGGGAAGGCGTCGCAAGTCCGCGCCTACAAGGTTCTTGCTTTTCTTCCTCGATCTCTCCTTCCCTCCTCTCGCTGGCTGCTTCTCGCTTCTGCTTCCATGTCGTCTTCCGTATTGCCAATCCGCCTTCCATCACAGCACGTCGAACGTGCTACCCAAAGGTTCGCAGTCGTTGGTCCAGATATCTTTCGGTCGTCGCACCCATCTATTCCTTTTCTACCTTCCCCTTCACCGCCTCTACCGCCGAATCTGACCTCGCCGCTCGCCACCACCTCTCCCATTCATTCTGGGGGAAGGCGAAGAGGGTTTTGCGAAAAGGCACCAACAGGGGCAGAGCGGGCGGCTGTTTCGTTTCTCCCCTTCTTCCCGCGCAGCCGAACTTCTTCCTCTCCCTTTCGAGCTCCCTTGCACTCGACTTCAGGAGCTGCGACTACGCAGGCGAGATCGAACAGACAACAGCGCACGGCGATACAGACCTAGGCTACCCCCCGTCCTCCCTCCGTCTCTACAGCCTCGCCAGCAGCCCCTTCCTGACCGGGCTGACGTACTCGCCATCCCAGACGTCGCGCTCGAGCGCGCGCGCGTTGACCATGCTCGGCACAACCTCGGCGAGCGTGGTCGCGCCGAGCAGGCGCGTGTTCTGCGCGAGCTCGTCCCGGAGGATCGAGGCGACCTTGTCGACGCCGGCGTCGCCGAAGGCGAGGGAATACATGACTTTGAGCGCGGAGAGAGGGAGGCGATGATGCAGTCACAGAGTCAGCGTGCTGTCCAGGAGTAACAGATAAGGTGCGGGAGAGGAACGAGGGAAGAAAAACGCACAGGGCCTGCCAATCCCGACCGCCTTCGCGCCCAGCCCGATCGCCTTGAGCACGTCCGTCCCCCTCCTGAACCCGCCGTCGCACCACACCTCGACCTTGTCAAGCACCTGCGGCTCGAACCTGCGGATCTCGAGCAGCGTCTCGAGGCTGCTCGACGCGTTCTCGAGCTGCCTTCCGCCGTGGTTGCTCAGGATGATCGCCTGCGCCCCGTGGTGCGCCGCGAGCGCCGCGTCCTCGGCGCACTGGATGCCCTTGACGATGATCGGCAGGTCGCCCGAGTGCTCGCGCACCCACGCGAGGTCGGCCCAGGAAAGCGTCGGGTCGACGTAGCTGAACATGGCGGACGCGATCGAGCCCGAGGCGGGAGCAGCGGACGTGTCAGGCGCGGGAGGAGAGCAGTATATGGAGGAAGAGGAGGAAGGAGCTTAGGTAAGTAACCCGGGCAAGAAGCGGAAGAGAAGAAAGGGCAGGAACAGCGAGAAGATGCTCACCTTCCGAGCTGCTGTGCGATGCCTTGCGACTGGTCGTCCTGCGGGCCGTCCGGCGCATCGGGACCGGCCTTGGCCACCGCCTTCTGCATGTTCGGGTCCGACTCGGCCTCGGTGTCGAGCTTGGTGCGCTCGTCCCGTTCGCGCTTGCCGGCAACGGGGGCGTCGACGGTGACGCAAATGGCCTGGTAGTGGCGGAGCGACGGGGTCAGTGGTTGAAGAGAAAGAGGAAGAGGAAGAGGTAGGGGAAAGAGGGAATGCACCTTGTAGCCCGCCTTCTTCACTCGCCGCAGGATGTCTTCTGACTTTGAGCGATCGCGGTTGACGTAGAGCTACGAGGATGTGAGGGTAAGCTGAGCGCTACAGTAGAGAGGATGGCACAGGGCGGACCTGGTAGAAAAGGGTTTGGCCGTTCTGCGCCTCGGCGGCGATGTCTTCGAAGCTGACAGAAGCATTGGCAGAGACCTGCAGAACGACCGGATCAGCCGTGCATCCAAGACCTTCCGAGGGTTAGAAGGCAACGGGAAAAGGCAGTCTGGAACGCACGATGTACGGAATCTGGTGCGCTCCTGCCACCCTCGCCAAGCACTTTTCGCCCTCCGGATGCGCGAGTCGTCCCATCGCTGCAGGTGCGACGAAGACCGGCATGGACGACTTGTGACCGAGGAGGGAGGTTGTGAGGTCGACGGCGGTCACGTCGCGGAGGACGCGCGGGCGCAGGCGGACATGCGAGAAAGAGGACCGGTTCTGTGGGAGAAGATCGAAGGTAAGAGCAAGGCGGAGCGGAATGACAAGAAAAAGGTGGGCGAACCCAGTCGAAAGCTGGAAAGGAGGAGAGAAAATGTAAGTAAGGCGCCGCAGGATAGGAGGAAAAGGAAGACGCACTGCGCTCGTCGTCAGCTGCAGAGCGGTAGTATGCTGTAGCCGGGGCAAGCTGGTCAGCGGGTAGGCGAAGGAGAAACGGCTAGGGAAGAGAACGCACCCCACGCCTTCGGCTTCAACAGCCTCTCCGCCGCCTTCTCGATGTCGTCCAGGTTCAAGCACGCGCCGAGCGTCATGGGCGCGTCCGCCGACGCAGCCGGTGCGGGCGCCTCCTCCTCGACGACCTGCTGGCCGGCCTCGAGCGAGTCCATGTCAACGTCGCCGAGGTGCTTGTCCGGCGAAAGCGCCTCCTCGATCGTCCCGGGCGGGTGGATCGGATCGTCTGTGGGCGGTGGAAGCAGGTCAGAGAGGCAGGAAACGCAGGAAGGAGAGAGCGGACGCACACTCGGCCGTGGCGTCTTTTCCGGCGTACTTGAGGAGGATCTTCATACCTCCCGGGTGCGAAGGGGCGAACTCGGTCAGGTCATAGACCTACAGTACCATCGCAGGATCGACAGAGAGCGCAGTAGAACGGGAAGGGAAGAGGGTTAGCGCGAGAAACGAAGGGGGCCTCATTGGGCGAGGGTAGGTCGACGGGATGAGCTGCGAGAGCGCGGGACGGACCTTGCCGTGGATGATCATCCAGAGCGACTCCTTCGAGTCGTGCTTGGCGACCTCTGCGCCCGTGAGCACCATCTTCGAGGGCGTGGGGGTGTGGGGAAGACGAGGCGGCGAGAGAAGCGCGAACAGGCGGCGGGGCGGGATGCGAGGGTGCTGTGCGGGAGCGAGAAGGTGCTGGGAGCGCTTGGTGGACGCTGCAGCGCGAGCGATGTTCTGTGGAGGACGCAGAGCAGCTCGGCCGGTTCGCAAGCTCCGCGCTCCGCCGCTTTCGCAGAGTTGGTTTCCGAAGGCTCTCGAGGGCCCGCTGAAGTCTCTCTACAGCCTTACAGCAACGATGACAACAGTCTAGGTCTCCTCCCCAGCCGAATCTACGCCTCTTTCCCCTCTACCGCATTTTCCTCCTCCTCCTTTTCTCGCCTCTTGCGCTCCGCGACCGCCTTGCGCAGCTCCCACCCGCCGGTCCAGCCGACCCACTGCTTCGTCGGGCAGTGCGGGCCGCGAAGGAAGAGGATGCAGACTGGAGAAAGCGCGAAGGAGATGAGGGGAGGAGGGGGAGGAAGAGGTCAGCGGGGCGCAGAGGTGGCATAGCTGGATAGGAAAGTGAGACGCACGCATCCACCCGACGAACCCCAGGCACAGCCCGCCGCTCGCGCGGTACCCGTACTTGAGGTACACCCTCGTGCCCGCCGCCGTCCCGACGAGCTGGCCGGCGAAGTTCCACACGATGAAGACCGCCGAGAAGCGCGCGCGCGCGGCGTCGTTGATCGCGAAGATGCGCGTCGAGTTCGAGACCTGCTGGAGCTGTTGGCCGATGTCGAGGACTGCGCGAAGCCGGAAGGCAAGATGAGCTGGAAGAAAACGGCAGGCAGGGAACGAGAGAAACTCACGGAGGATGACCACACAGAGTGCGGCAATGTGTACACCCGCAGCGGCCGTAAAGACCGCCTGCGAGGCGAGGAGGATGAGGAGGCCGAGGAAGACGCCCACCCAGGAAACAAGGCTGTCGATGAACCGGCCGATGAAGGGTGCGGCGAGGACACCGACGATGCCTATCAGAGCGAATAGGCCGATCTCGAGCGAGTTGTAGCCGTACGAGTCGGAGAGGAGGAAGGTCGAGGACGTCCAGAAGCAGGTAAAGACGGCGGAGGCGGGGAGGGTGATGAGGCAGGCTTGGAGCAGGACGGGCTCGGTGACCATGTACTGGAGGAAGACGTGGAGGGTTACTGCGAGGAACGGGGACGGAAGAGGGAGCAGGAAGGCTTACCTTGACCATGGAGAAGAGGATCTGGAAGTAGTGCAGGTGCTTGTTCTTCGCTGGGTAATCCGGGACCTGCAGGAGAGGGAAATAATCAGCTGGGACACAAGGGGAAGACTGCAAAGACGGACCAGGAGGTAGATGAGGACGAGGATGAGGCCCTGCAAACGAGTGCGGTTAGTCTTGCTGCGACTGAAGAGGCCGGCACAGAGAAAGAGACGCACCTGCAGACCCGCAGACATGTAGTACAACGCGCTCACGCTTGCTTTCTCGGCGATCAAACCAGCCAACACCCTCGCGGCCAGGATGCCGAGCAACAAGCCGGAAAGGACGATGGCGAGGGCCGAGGCGCGGCGGTCCGCAGGTGCGAGGTCGCCGGCAAGTGGAAGGAGAGTCTGGGGTGTGACGGACGCGGCGCCGAGGAAGAACTGTCAACGGGGAAAAAAGGGTGAGCGGCTCGAAAGGAGGAGGAGCGGGCTGGATGGACGCACGGAGATGGCTTGGAAGGCGACGACGTTCGGAACGAGGGCGAGAACGCTGCGGTCAAGTTGAGTCAGTGTTGAATTGAGGGGCGCAATGGACGGCGGCGACGTACAGGGAAAGAATGGTGGAAATGGTCACGAGAAGCAACAGCATCGGCCGCCTCCGCACGAGATCACCGCACGGGCATATCAGGGCAAGACCAATGGCGTAAGAGGCTTGCAAGAAGGTCGGAATGTTGGTGACCTCGTCATCTGCCAGGCAAGCAGAATTAGGAAAAGCTCGGGGTTAAAACAGAGGACAACGCACGCGACACGTTGAACTTGTTGGAAAGGAGAACAAGGATGGGCTGTGGGTAATAGAGATTGGCTGAGAGGTGGAAGGGGCCGAAGAATCGCATAAGAGGTCAGGAAAGAGAAACGGGCAGACGGCAGGCAGAAGACACGAGAGGCGTACCAACAGCTACAGGTGGAAGGTTCGTAAGCAAGGGCTAAGGAGAGAGAGCACACATGCCAGAGGACGCACTGAAGGTAGCGGCAAAGCCAAAGAAGGCGTTCAGCAGCAGCGTGAACTGGGGCGGGTCGTCCGGATCCCACTGCAGCCGCTTAGGGATGGGCAGGAAGCCAAAGTCCTTCGTGCCTCCCACCGTGATCTCCACCGGCGTCTCCTTGTGTTCCTCCAGCTCGTCCACAGCAGCGGGCGACTCCTCGATGGTCGCCGTCGCAGAGGAAGAAGCGGACGAAGGCGCGTCGACCGGCTCGTGTGCGGCTGTCGGTGAGCCAGGGACAGGCGCAGAGTCAAGTGCGACGACGGCGGCCGTCTCTGCGAGCGCACGAGGGGGAGAGAGGCTTGTGGGCGACTCGGCCGGCTCAGAGGAGGGGGAAGGAGGGGTCGCTCCCGCTGGGGGGTCTGGCGAGCCGGCAGGCATGGCAGTCGTCCTCAGCGCCGTCGAGCGAGCCGTCGCAGGTCGTGAGAGGTAAGCAGGCAAGATGAAGCGAAGTGGGGGAGCGAAAGAGGTCAACCACGGCTCGAGTTGCGTTCGACCAGATCGCACTCACCGGCACGCATCTCGACTGCCGCGGCGTCGTCTCACAGCACGATGACGAGCCTAGAAGGCGCACGGAGCCGGTTGCGGGCAAGTACAGCGGAATGACAGAGAGATCGCGGGCCGCTTTCCGGGACTTTCTTGCTGGTGACGGGGGCAAACAGCAAGGACCACCCTCCCCGCCGTAGGAAGCACGAAAAAAGGGTAGAGTCCCTGTCGCGAGAGCAGCGCAGACGAAGCGTGATGAACGACCCAGCAGCCCAACCCCTTTCTCGCTTGATCCCTCGTACCCCCCGAAAGGCGCACTGTGGCAAGACCGTGTTGTTACATGCCCGAAGCGTGCAGGCGGGGTTTTATAGGCGACAGAAGGGAAGGTATGCGGCGATGGAAGGGAAAGAGGGCAAGTGGTTGAGATGGTTTACTCCTCCGCTCCCCGGATGCTGCAAGAAAGGTCAAATCAGTGCACGTCACATGATAAAGAAGGTATGAGACGGACTGCAGGACGTTGTTGCACCTGGGAACAAGAACCGAGGTTAGCCTGACTAGGAGAGCGAGTCGAGGGAGAGAGGGCGACGGACCGGATGAAGACCTCGCCCAGCGACCCGACCGACTGCCCGTCCTGGTACTCCTCAGTGTTTGCCAGCTGCATCGCACGAGCCGGTTAGCCTGTCCAAGGTGGGTTGGGGGAGTGAGGGAGAGGGGTACTCGCCTGGAGGTTCATGTAGTTGTCGGTCGAGACGAGGTAGCCCTTGTACTCCATTCCCCACTTGAGGCGGACCATGACGGGCTTGCCGGTGAGCTCTGCGAGGAAGGGCTTGGGGTTGAGGACCTGGCAGCAGCGAGATGGACGAGGAGGAGGAGGGGGAGGAGGTGGGAATGGGCGGGAAGAGCGAGGGGGGTGAGCGCGGGTGGTCAGGGTGGGTCAGCAGGTGCCAGAGAGTGCTCACCTGGAGCGACATGGTGGCAGCAGTGGGTGGGGAGAGCGAGAGCGCCTGCTTGCACTCGCTTGCCCTCCTCCTCATCGCTCACTCCGCTTCAACTCGCCTCGGGAGCGCTTTCCTCTCGCGCATCACCACCACCACACCCACACAAGATGTCCGACGACGAAGGCAGGATCGGCGGGGGAGGCGGCGACGACGACGTCTCGCTCCCCAAGGCCACCGTCAACAAGCTCATCGCAGGTACGCACACCCCGTCGTTGTCCGCTTGCGCACGTGCAACACCACGACAAGAGCTTGTTGACTCCCTCGCGCGCGCGACAGAGCTCCTCCCGCAAGGTTTCTCCGCTCAGAAGGAGGTCAAGGACCTCATCTGCGAGTGCTGCAAGGGTGCGCACGCACGTTCCTTGCCCTTCTCCGCGCCGGGATGCTAAGGAGTGACCTCTGCAGAGTTCGTCCTGTCCGTCTCGTCCGAAGCGAACGAGATCTGCGAGAAGGAGGCCAAGAAGACGATGAACCCGGACCACATCCTTGCGGCTCTCAAGGTGCGCACTCTGCCCTCTTTCCCTCCAGCTAGCTCCTACTGAACAGAGTTCCTTCCGACAGGCGCTCGGCTTCGAAGACTTTGTCGAGGGCGTCCAGTCCGTCCTCGACGACCACAAGGAGCTCGCCAAGGGCGAGCGCGCAAAGAAGAAGTCCAAGGCGGCCGGGAACGGCATGACGCAGGAGGAGATGCTCGCGCTGCAGGAGCAGATGTTTGCCGCGTCGGCCGCGCGCATGAACGAGGGAGGAGCGCCGGCACCGGCGGCGGGCGAGGGCGAGGCGAAGAAGGAGGAGGACGAGTAGGCGCGTTTCCGGGCTTGTTGTGTTTCCTCTCTTGCTGTGTAGTCTCGGGGACGTGAGCTGTCTAGCGTGTTGTACTGCAGAATACCCTTCCCCCACCTCTTCTATGCCGTCCGCTGCTGCAGCTCCTTCAACCGGTCTGCCGGAGACACGCCGTTCCACAGCTCGACGTCCGCATCATCCGCCATGACCTTGGGCAGCCCGAACTGCTCGATGACGAAGGAAGCCTATGGGAAAAGAGTAAGTCGGGGTAGCCGAAGGATAGGGAGGGACGCTCGTACTGCGATCGAGGCGCACTGCACGGCCGTCTTGAGGTCTCCAGAATGCAGCACAAGGCCCGCCATCAGTCCACCCTGCAGTGGGCAGAGGTCAGTCCGGTACTCGAAGGTCAGGGGGACAGGACGGACGAGGAAGCTGTTCCCGGCGCCCGTGACATCCTTGACCTTCCCCGTGGACGTTCCATCTTCGTACGAGTGGTACGCCGGGACCCATACGCCCTTCTCCCCCTTCCTGACCGCATACGCGCCGAGCGGCCCGCTCCGGATCACGACCGCCCCCTTGGCGCCCTCGTCAAAGAACCGCTGCGCGACCTCCTCGATCCCTTCCCGTCCCCTCTTCGCGACCTCCTCAGCCGACACGCCAAAAAACGCCCACGCCTCCTCGTGGTTCGGCGAGAAGACGGCGACGTGAGGGAGGATCTGCCGGAGCGAGTCCATCTCCTCCGGGATGCAGCGGTCCGGGATCGGCTCGTACACCAGGCCGGGCTGCCACTCTGGTGTCGGGTTGACGGGAAGGAGGAGCTGCGAGTTGATGACGAGCGAGCGGGTGGGCGAGCAGCAGAGGTGCAGGTATTGGGAGGTGCGGAGAGGTGCGGGGAGGTCGACCGGCTCGAGGCGCTTGCGAGGAGAGAGGTACATGAAGTCTGTTGGCGGAAGAAAGGTCGGTCAGAACGCAGGCAAGCGAGGAAGAAGGCGGAAGAAAAGCCTACCGCGATGCTCCCCCGTGTACAGGTTCAACGCCCTCGTCGTCGGCTCGTCCGGCTTGTCCCTGAACACCCACATCTCCCTCCCATACGTATCCAGCTCGTCCTCAACTTCCTTCGGCCAGTCGTTGCCCCGGTCGACGACGATCCCGACCCGCGAGGCCGGCAGCCAGACGCGCGAGCCGATCATGCAGTACGTCCCGCCGCCGCCGATGACCGACTCGGTGCGCTTCGTGGTGGTGTACTCGACGGCGCCGGAGGAAGTGGTGGAGGTTGGCTGGCGCCATTCGAAGGTGTCGAGGATGAAAAGGCCCAGAGAGGCGACTTCGACGCGGTCGGAGGGCGACATGATCGAGAAGGATGGCTGAAGTGCGGGGAAGGGAGAAGAAAACTGGGATCAGCTTGTTTGGAACGAGAAGCCGAAAGCGGGTGAGAGGAGGAGGAAGAGGTGTGCAGTCGGAGTGCAACGAGGAGAGAGCGGCTTACCGGGGTGATGTGATTGAGGAGGTGCTTGAGGGCGGCCTCAACTGTCGGCAAGCGCGATCGTGCGGCGTAGGGAGCGCGAGGAGCTCGACGAGGGACGGTTCGTCTTGCGGGCGAGAAGGGCGAAGCCGGCACGGGGCGGCGGACGAGACAGCGTTGGGCGTGCGAGAGAGGGGAACCGAGCGACAGTGAGCTGAATAAGCTTGCAGCAGCGCTGAGAGGGGAGAGCGCACCTGGATACTTGAGGGGAGGAGAGGGCGAAGGCGACGATGGCGGTGAGGCGAGGCAGCGGTCGTTGAGTGTGCACTTAGCTGGTTCGTAAACGTGCTGTGCGGCGCGAAAGCAGCAACGAGCGAGAGCGAGCGAAGTTGAGCAAGAAGAGCCGCAACTTTGCAGGTCGCTCTGGCTGGCAGCGGAGGAAAAGCGATGCTTTGCACGGCGAAAAAGGCTAGGATGATGACAACAAGCAGGTAGACGGAGAGCATCAAGCGGTTACGGGTACGAGATGCAGAGGACGAGAGGGTGGAGAAGAAAGGCAGTGGAGAGTCGCGGACGGCTTAGGCAGACGGAAGGAGGAGCTTCTCGGCGTCGTCGAAGGTGAGGAGGTCGACCTGTGGGCGCGAGGAGCGGTCAGCGGAGTCAGGAAGGCGAGAGGAGAGAAGATGGCGCACCCCGCGGCTGGGTGGGCAGCTCGCGACCTGCTCAGGCGAGGCGATGACGACCCAGCGACGACTGTATACAAAGAAGAGTCAGTCAGAACAGGAAGAGGCGAGTGGAGAAGATGCTGAACGCACAGCTGCGGATAGTGGCACCTCCACCAGCACACGACTTGCTGCAGCCGCTCGACGCCCAGCTTGCGGAACCTCGCCGGGATCTCGTCCGCCCCGATCGCCCAGTCCGTCCAGTTGTACGACGCCAGGTCGTCAACGGATGGGAAGGTCGGTGCGTCGTGCGGCGGCAGGCGCTGTTCGCGGCCGATCTTGAGCAGCGGGAGGCGATCGCGAATTGTGAGCTCGAGAAGCTTGAGCCGAGCTGAGCGCCTGAAGGTATACACGCGTCAGTCGGGGGTATAGGAAGAAGGAAGCGAAAGAAGACGTACTTGTCGTGGTCCATTTCGGGCGGAGGCGGGATCTCGTTGCCGCCCTCGTCGCGAAGGGTGTTGCCGTCCTCATCGCACGGCGGCCCGAGGTCACCGCCAGGCACGAAGAAGGCAGAGGTGAGCCACGGGAAGCGATTCCGCTCGCCGGTCATCCAGTCGCGGGACCCGAGGAGGCGGTCGACGAAGGGCTCGAGGCGGGCGTGGTTCTGCTTGGCGGCCTCCTCGGTGAAGGTCACGGCGAAGCCTGACAGGTAGAAGCCGGGTTAGTAAGGCTGGATCGTAACGCGAGATGCAGCGCGAAGAAGGGACGGGGGGCAAAAGACGTACCGGAACGCCAGAGCCTGCGGAACACCCTCACGCCGTCTGAACCCTCACCGAACGCGTACAACACAACGTTCTCGTCCCGGCGGAGCAGCTCGAGCTCCTGCAGCTTGCCCGGAAACTTGCCGAGCTCCGACAGCTTCGAGACGTGCACGAAGACGGCGCCGACGGACGGGCGGGGCGCGTCGGCCTGCTTGACGCCGTCAAGGGCGGAGAGGACGAGCTGCAGGGCGGCGTAGTCGGCCCGCGCGCGCCTCGCCGACTTGTTGATCGCCGCCTCGTTCTCCGTCGGCGGCTCGGTGATGTACACCTCGCGGGGCTTGCCGTCGCCGTCGTCGAGCAGGACGTCGTCGAAGTCGGCCGTGCCGTCCTCAAGATTGGTGCCGAGCCTCCAGAGGTGCCGGATCTTATCGACGTCGCTGAGCATGCCGTACGGCCACTTGTGGTTCGACTTGACGAGCGCCGCCGCGAGCTTCTGCGTACGGAGGAGGGCGGCGTTGACGAGGACGTAGCCGTCCTTGGTCTTCGGCCGGTCCGAGGTCTGCGACCACGGGTACCACGGCTTGCTCGCCTGCGCCTGGGACGAGCTGCCGCCGAGACTCGCCGACTCGCCGCTCGCCGGAGCTGGGGACGGACGAGTGACGCCGCCGCCGGTAATGATCGCGGTGGAAGCGGGCTCGGACGGCTGTCGGGAGGTCGAGCGGGAGCGGCTCGTCTGCTCGGCGGTCTTGCGGATCTTCGGGAGCGAGGCGAGCGCATCGGCGACGTTGTTTGGCGAGTTGTCCTCGTCCTCCTCGTCCGAGCTGACGATGCGGGGCTTCTTCCGCTTCGGTGGGCCGGAGGTGGAAGAGCTCTGGATCGCCGCAGGCTTCGGAGGGGCGCGGGTTGAGGCGGGGAAGAGGGTCTTCGCGGCGGCGGGAGTGACCTTGACAACCTTCTTCGCCGCTGGCTTCTTGAGAAGAGGACGCGGCGAACTGGTGGACTCGGCGACCTCCTTCTGCTTCGCCTTACCGCGGGCGGGCTCAAGGCCGCCTGCCTTCTTCCCCTTTCCCTTGCCGTCCTTCTCCTTCACCTTGCCCTTGTTCTCGTTACCCCCGGCGCGCCCCGTCTCTGCCTGGACCTTCGTCTTCTTCTTCGCGGGCGGCGGGGGCGGAGAGACGGACGACGAGGCGCGGTCTTCGGGCGCGGGCGAGGAGGAAGACTGGGGAACGGCAGGACGGCCGTTTTTGGGGGGCGGCGGGGGAGAAGGCGAGGCGGAAGGCGAGGACTGCGGAACCGTCGGGCGAGAGGCGGGTCGAGGCGCGGGCTCCTCCTGCTCCTTCCTCTTCTTGCGCGCGGCTTCGTTCTCTTGCTTCGCCGCCGCCTCCGCCTCGGCGGCCTTCTTCGCCGCCTTCTCCGCCCTCTTCGCCTTCTTTGCGGCCTTTTCCGCCTTCCTCGCGGCCTTCTCCTCCTTCGTCCGCTTTTGCGGCTTGACATTCGGCTTCAAGTCCTCCTCGCCAGCGACAGCGGCGACGTGGAGAGCGCCTTGGGGCTGCTGGGGGCCGTTGGGCTGCCCAACGGGACCTGGAGGTCCTCCTGCACCCTCGTCGTCATCGTCGCTCCCGGCGAAGCCCGTCCCGCCGCCGCCCTTCGCCTCGCCGCCAATGTCTCCTCCTGGCGCCCCGCCCGCCGTATCACCCTCGTCCTCGTTTCCGCTTCCCGCGAAGCCGTCTTGCCCTCCGTCCTCGTCGTCGTCCGAGCCGGCAAACCCGCCTGCAGCGGGCTGCTCCTCCGGCGCGGCGAGCGACTCCTCCTCGCCCGCGAAGCCAGCAGGCTCGGGCGAGGGCGAGCCGGCGAACCCGTCCGAGGCGTGGGAAGGCGAGCCGGCGAAGCCGCCTTGCTGTTGCTGGTCGGCTGCGCCAGAAGGAGACGCGATTCCCGGCTCGGGCGAGCGGGAGGACTCGCCGGCGAAGCCATGCTCGGTGCCGTCGACCTGCGTCGGCTGCCCGTCGTAATCGTCCTCGTCATCCGAGCCGGCGAATCCACCCTCGCCCTGCTGCTCCTCGGCGTCCTCGTCGTCGGTCCCGCCGGCAAAGCCCTGCTGCGCGGTGCGACCGGTCGCTGTCGAGCCCGCAAAGCTCGACTGCTGCTCAACGCCCGCCATGTGCTCGTCTTCGCCTTCTTCGTCGTCCGAGCCGGCGAATACACCCGCGGCGGGACCGCTCGAACCGGCCTTCGACGTGAACTGCTGCTGCTGCTGGCCGTAGTGCTGTGCGGAGGGAATGAACTGGTGAAAGAAGGCGGCGGGGTTGTGGACGTAAGCCGAAGTCGAGGCGAACCCGCCGGCGGCGTGCGGGTCGTACTCCTGCCGCTGTTGCTGCTGCTGGTTGTCGAGCGGTGCCTGCTGAAGAACCGGGCTGACGTTGCCCGATTCTGAGGATGCCGGGGAGTAGATGAACTCGCCGTTGGCGTCGCGCTTCGGAGACGGTGTGCGAACGAGGTTGCGCAACTCGGGAGGGAGGTTGCCGTGCTTGACCATGTCGGCAATCGCCTCAGCGCTGAGGAGGCTGTCGTCGCCGCCGCGGCCGCGGCGCGTGCTGCGAGCGGTGGTCGAGCCGGCGGAAGGTGCGGGAGAGGGTTCGGCGACAGCCTGCAAGACAGTCTTTGTCAGGCTGAGCGCAGGAAGAGAAAAGGTGGACGAGAGGGCGCACCTTCCCCTTGCCCTTGAGCCTTCCCGGCCCCTTCTTCTCCTTCACCGGCTTCTCCTCCTTCACAGGCTTCTCCTCCTTCGCGGGCTTCTCCTCCTTGACCTTGCCCTTCCCCTTACCCTTCTTCCCCTTCCCCTGCAGCAACGCGCTCCCCGTCAGCCGCTTCGCCTCCTGCTTCTTCTTGTCCGCGAGCGCCTTCTTCCACTCGGCGTTCCGCCTTGCCGCCTCGCGCTCGAGCTCCGCCGGGCTCTTGCGCGCCTTCTTCTGCCGGATCTGCTGGATCGCGACGTCGTACGCTGGGTCCCAGTAGATGAAGTTCTCGCGAGGCTCCCAGGTGTTGCTGCGCGAGGACGAGCGGGGAAAGGAGGTGGGAAAGGAAGGGGAGAAAAGGAAGAGGGGGTCAGCTGAGAGAGCCAATTGGCGGGGACAGCGGCGGCGCACTCGCTTGCGAGATCGAAACCCTTCCACCTGCCGCGCAAATGGGTCAGCGAAAGCGCAGGAAGCCCGACAAGGAGGACAGAAGGCGCACTTGGTGAAGTACCTCATTTGCCAACGCTTGCCGTCCTCGTACTGCGCATTGATTTCCTCACAGTCGACGACATCGAAGTCGAGGAGACGCTCTGCACGTCATGGGGGCGAGAGTGGAAGGAGGACGGCGCGAGGTCAGCCAACGGGATTGAGGAAGAGGAGGATGTTCACGAGCGCAAGGGGCAGCGTGCGCTCTCGCCTGTGCGTGCTGATGGAGTAGAAGAGAGGGCTCACCGACCTCCCACTCGTTGTCAGGCTCTTCGTCAGGCTGTTGCTCCTCTTCCCCTCCCGCTTGGACGGACAGCATTCGCGGGTCGACCGTGGCCATGCTGAGCGCGCCAAGGGTGCCGAGCGGGTCGATGATGCGCTGGTGCTCGACTGACGCGGTCCGAAGCAGCAGAGAGGGTCCAAGCGGAAAGTGGGGGAAAGCAAGCCCCAGCGGACGAGGGCTAGCAAATCCACCACACTAGTTTGCCTCTCTTTCGAAGCGTTCGAAGAGTGCAATGCGAGATTAACAGTACATCTAGTCCTACAACCATTCACAGCTGGAGTGGGAGCGAGTCGAAGCAAGCCGGCTCGCGGCCTTTTCTTCCCCTCCCCCTCCTCGTCTATGTCATGCGAATCGCCATCAGGCCCAGCGCCCCAGAAGCGCCATCAGGCCTGCGCCGAGGAACACCCAAAAGACGGAGATGGCGACGTGGCGATTCGAGGCTTCGGCCACTGCGAGGGGGAGAAAAGGGTCAGTTCGGATGCTCGGGGGCGAGAGTGCAGAGCAGGGAAGGCTCACTCTTCCGGTCGAAGACAAAGTCGTGCGCGAGCGCTTCGACCACGCCGGCCCACAGGAGGATGCCCGCCGACGTGCTGTCGAGGATACCAGAGACAATGCTTGCTGCAGCCGACTCGGGGTTGTAGCTAATCCGAAGGGAGGGCAAAAGTCAGATGGGAAAGACTCAGGCGGCGGACGGCGGAGAGGGCGAGAAGGGAAGGAAAAGGGAGGAGGAGAAAGGGCAAAGACGCACGTTGTTCGGATCCCGAGGCCAACGGCAACACCTAAGGGCGTGGTGCACGCGTAGATGATGGCTGCGAGGAAGGGGACTGAAAGACAAGGGAACGTCAGTCACAGAAGTGGACGACAGAAGGGAGGTAAGGGAGACATACCGTAGTTGTACTTCCTCGGTAATGGCAGAGTCGACAGTCGACTTCCCAGTCCGAGACCTTCGAACGTCTGATGGAAGACGATGACGGCGAGGAGGGTGCCGAGCTCGTTCGAAACGGCGAGAGTGAGGCCGATGACGAAGGACTGCAAGACAAAGACGAGGTCAGCTCAAAGCATGAGAGGAAGGCGGACGGAAGGACCGGAAAACGTACATGGAATAGGATACCGAATTCGAGGATTGCCACGCCCAGAATCTGTGCCACCGCGCTCTCGTTGACCATGTCGTGGTCGTCCTCCCCTTCGTGCCCATGTCCGTGTCCATGCCCGTGAGCTCCTTCTCCGCCCACCTTCCCCGCCTCGAGATCCACCGGCTTCCCCGCACCCTCCACCGCCGTCGCCGTCGTCACAGCAGACAGCCCCTCCCTCCTCCCTCCCTCCTCAATCCCAACCTCCGCCGCCGCCTCCGCGAGCGGGCCCGCCCCGCCCGTCGGCGCGTGCGTCCCATGCCCCGTATGGGAGACCGCGTCGTTCCCGCGGCTCTTGTGCGGGTCGTGCGCCTTGAGCCCGCGCTTGGCGAGGAAGGACGACCCGGCGCGCGTCGCGATCAGCTCGACGAGGAAGATGGCGAAGACGGCCATCATCGCGATCGCGGGCGCCCAGTCGTACTCGGTCCAGGTGCCCTTGAGGCATTCGGAGCCGAGTGCTTCGAAGGCGGGCGCGAGGAGCTGGAGGGTAAGGAAAGCGGGAGAGGGACGAGGTCGCGTCGACAGCCGGGAGCAAGAGATGCGCGGCGTGAGGCAGTGTCGAAGAGGGACGAAAGAAGGCGCCGAGGGAGGAGACCGGGGATGGAACGAGGAGGAAAAGGCGAGGTCAGCACTGAGGAAGAAAGCGAAGGGAAAGCGGACTCACATGGATGAACGCCGTCGCGATGATGACCCCGGAGCCGGCGTACTTGAGCGCCTCGTAAACGGCCTCGGGGACGGCGAAGCGTGACCGGCGGAAGACGATCTACGAGGGAGAGGAGGAGGCGGGTCAGCTCGACCTCGTACGGCCCGTGAGGGCGCGAGAGAGAGCTGCACGCACCGGCATGAGGGCGCCTAGGGAGCTCGTGGCCTGCTCGAGTGGGAAGAAGAGCGAGGTGAGCCAGCCAACCCAAGCACAGCCCGGAAGAGCGACGAGGGGAGAAGGGAGGGATCTGCGCACCAGGAGGATGAAGATGGCCCCGACGCGGAGGTGCAGCTCGCCATTGTACGTCGACGAGCTGCCGCACGAGCTGGATCCGTCGGCCTGTGAGGAGAGAAGAGCGCGAGAAGGGGAGGCGAGCAGGAGCAACTGAGTGTGAGCGACAGAGGGCATAGACGGGACGAGGGAGGGGCGCAACGAGAGCTGGGGAGTGCCGTACCGACATGAACGGGCGATCAGGCCCCACGAGCGCGCCAAAAGGAAAGGGGAAGCCTTGACCTGTCTGAGGAGGGGGGACCGTCTAGTTGTCGCGGGCGTATTTTTTCCGACAGCGAGAAAGGGTGCGGACGTGATGATACAGTGCAGTAGGTACGAAGGGAAACAACGAGGGAAGCGGAAAGAAAGACGAAAGGAGAAAAAGGTCGACGAAAGATGCGAGATGCTGCGGCGTCGAAGGCGAGGACAGGGTGCTGCAGGAGGGCCGGAGGCTGTTAGTACGCTGTATAGTGACGAATAAGGGAGAGGGCGGTATATTGAAGCGGGCGTGCAGGCGGCGGGGAGACGAAGAAAGTGGGAGGAGGGGGGCAAGAAAAGGGGAACTGGAACGACGACGCACCTAGGTACGGGCGAGAGGGCTGAAGCGGGTGTGACAGGTCACTCGAGGATGCCAAGTCCTCGCCAGGCCTGCGAGGGGGGTTAGGGTGAGCGGATCAGGACGACACGGGGGACGCGAAAAGGGCGGCGCGAGGATGTTCTGCCGGACTAAGGAGCGCGACTTACGTCCATCAAATCGCCGATGACGAACGGCCACCCCTCCTTGGGCGCCCTGCACTCCTTCGGCTCGAGCAGGTCAAATTCGCGCCCGAACGTGAGGAAGTGCGCAAAGAGCGAGTTGAGGTGGCCCTCCATGCTGAGGTGGAGGTAGACCTCGTAGTGCGCGTGGTAGAGGTGCGCAAAGATGCGGAGGAGCTGCGTGTAGATATGGCGCGCGACCGAGGGGAAGTTGGGCGAAAACTCGCGCCCGGCCTTGGTCGGGAACACGGCCTCGTCCTTGATGAGGCCCTCGACCCAGGTGAGGACGTAGTCGATGTACTGCGGCGCAGGGAGCTTGACGCGCTTGCGGCTCGCGTCGATCCAGGTGTAGTCCATCCTGTCGGGGCAGGAAAGATCAGCGGAGGAAAAGCGAGAGAAGCGGAGGGAAGCGGAACGCACCCAGGGCCGGCAGACATTGTCGGGTTGTTCTCGACAGTGCAGAACTCCGTCACGACCGAGTAGAAGAGGTTGAGGTTGTTGAAGAGATCGACGACTGCAGGAAGAAAGGGAAGACGGGAGAGGGCAAGGTTACGAGGTCAGACGGCACCATCGACGGCTTGACGCCCACCCCACTGTTTCGTAAGCCCTCACCCAAGGCTTCGAGGTGAAAAGGAAAGAAGCAGGACGACGTACGGTTGACGGCGACCCACTCGTTCACGTCGACGTCTGAAGAGGAGCAGCGCGTAAGTCTCGCACTCTCGCACGCGCACGACGAGAGAGATCTCGACGCACACTTGGGGAGGGCGACGATGGTCTTGAAGTTGCCCTTGACGAGGGCGGCCTTGACGAACGGCAAGCAGAGGTAGAGCCGCTCGGTCGCCTGCTGCCCCTTGGTCGCCTGCCCGTTCCCTCCCCTTGGCAGAGGAGCGTTGCTGTACCCTCCTCCCGGCTGCCCCTGCCCCTGCTGTCCTGGCTGACCCCCACCGGCGCCGGCGGGGCCTGCTGGACGCGACGGGCTGCGCGACTGGTTGTTTTTGGCGCCGAGGCCCATGGAGGAGAGGAAGCCGGACCTGTGTGCGGTGCAGGTACGCGTACGGTCAGCGGCGGGCGTGGTGGGAGGGCATGGCGAGAGGTTCGAGCGGTGAGAGCAGGGGAGGTGACGGACATGGTGGAAGAGAATGGGACGAGCGACCGGCGCTAGGTGTGGTTGATATAAGGCGAGAGAGTGTCTGTGGAGGTGCGTCTGAGCTGTCAACAGCCCGGGAGCGAGAGCGGTCGAGCGTGAGAAGGCCAACGCGACCTCTTCGCGAACGCAGACGGCAACTCTCCGCTTCTTCTTCTCGCCCTTCTCCTTCGCCAGTACCATGTCCATCCTCGTCCTATCGGCAGCCAACGTTGCTCACCTCACCGGGTCCATTCCCACCGTCGCCTTCGTGCGTCCTCTTCCCGCTCCCTTTCCCCCACTCTTATCGCTCGCGACCCTCTCACCGCTCACCACCCGCTTCTTCTACCGCCGGTCGCAGTGCACCATGCTCGGCAAGACCATGGCAGCCGTCTCGGCAACCCCGGCCCCGTCTCAAGGTCCAGCGCCCATCCAGAACCCCCTCGTGCGTCCGCTTCTCTTCGGCTGGCCCGGCCAAGCTTCCCGCCCGTTCCTTCGATCCCTGCGCTCGCGCTCCGTCACCCTGAGGCCCTTCGAACGCCGGTGGGAGGAGAGAGAACGTTGGCCGGCGGTGCTGACCCTTTTCTTTCCCTCTGGTCCAGCGCATTGCGACGGAAAGCGACCTGCACACTACCCTGTACATGCCCAGTCGCCTCACGACCAGCGATGTCCGTTCAAGATGCTCCCCTCTTCCGCCCCTCTCGGCGCTGACCCAGCTTGTCTCCGCAGGGCCCGGCTTCCGCCATCAAGGTCGTCGGCGTACCCAAGCCGAACTGCACCATCCCAGGCCTGCCGGCGACGACGCTGCTCATCGACGAGGCGACGGGACTGACGAGGGCGGTGGTGAACTCGGCAGAGCTTACCGGGATCAGGACGGCGTGCGTGATTCTCCTTCTTCCTCCTGTTCTTTCCCAGTGTTGACGCTCCACTTCCTGGACAGGGCTGCGTCTGCGCTCGCTACGACTATCCTTGCAGACCCGAAGGCTACTTCGCTCGTCCTCTTTGGCTCGGGCACGCAGGCCTACTACCACGCCCGTCCGTCCGCTTCCCTCGTCCCCTGTTCTTCATCGACTCTGACGCTTAGAACTCCCCGACAGGCCTCATCCTCGAACTCTTCCCTTCCATCACCTCGTGCGCCTTCGTCGTCCGCCAGCTCAATTCGCGCACCGCCGCGCTCGTTGACCGCGTCCGGGGCGAGTTTGCGAAAGTGCGTGTGGAGGGCGTTGCAGCGGACAAGACGAAGGAGGTGGTCCGGAAGGCAGACATCGTGTGCACGTAAGTGATGGGGTTCCTTGCACGTTGAAGGAAGGGCAGGAGAGCTGACTTGGCGGTCTTCTGCCCAGGTGCGTGCCCTCGACCGCGCCGCTGTTCGAGGAGGATGACCTGAAGGAGAACGTCCACATCAACGCCAGTGCGCTCATTCCCCTCGTCCTCCTTTCCCACCCTCCTGAAGAGCCCCTCTCCTCCGGCAGTCGGCTCCTACAAGCCCAGCATGTTCGAGTTCCCTCCGTCCCTCATTTCCCCCTCCACCCCGTCCGGCCCCAAGATCCCAACCATCCTCGTCGACTCCGCGCCCGCCTGCCTCTCCGAGTCGGGCGAGCTCATTGCCGCGCACATCGCCCCGTCCGACATCCTCGAGATCGGCGCTCTGCTCGATGGCGAGGGCGCGGTCAAGGCCGACGAGGCGACGCAGCAGAAGCTCGCGGAGCTGAGGAACCGCGGACGGAGCTTGTTCAAGTGCGTCGGGGTCGGCGGGATGGACGTCGCGATCACGAGGCTGGTGGTCGAGGAGGGGGAGAAGAGGGGCGTCGGGACGGAGGTGCCGTTCTTTGACTGAGGCGTGCTAGCGTAGACGACTCCAAAAGGCTGTCGAAGCCGGTCTAGACACATCTGGAGCGGGGTGCGAGGGAGAAAGCCGGCAAAAGCGCAAGGAGGAAAAGTCGCCTCGAGGAAACCCGCACTGGACGCGCTCGTCCGGCTTCTCGCGCTGGTTCCGCGTCTCTATTGACGCTCTTATTGGCACACGAAAGAGCACAAGCCCTCCCTTGCTTCAGTCGCGACTCGGACGGAGGTCGAGTCGCGCCGCGAGCGTCGTCGCCTCTTCCCCTCTGCTCGCCCCTCTTCCTTCACCCTACTTTCGCTTGCTACTGCCTCTCGACGTCGCACGATGACGGAGAAGAAGACGCCGACGCGCTTCGCCACCGACCGGACCAACCTGCCGTCGTCCTCGTCCTCGCGCCCGTCGACCTCGTCCGCCTCGTCCTCTTCCGCCGCGCGCCCGCAGTCCTGGCGCCAGTCCACCCTCGCCGACTCGTTCCTCCGCTCGTCGTCGCCCCTGCAGCGCCCGCGCACGCTCCGAGGCCCGCAGTCCACGCCCGCGACGAGCGTCAGTGGACGCGACGAGGACGCGGTGTTGTTTGGGAAGGAGGGCGGCGTGCCCCCGGGCGATGAGGACGACGAGGAGGGCGAGGTCATGAGCCTCGAGGAGCGCGTGGCGCGCCGGGCGGGCAAGCGGCGCAGGGTCGACTTCGAGGATCTGTCCGATCCGGTCGGCGAGGAAGACGACGACGTTGAGGAGGAGTACGAGCCCGTGGCGCTCTTTCGGCCGCAAGGCGGTGCGCCGAGGCTCCCGCCGACGCACAACGTCGCGGGGCGGCAGATGGGCGCGTTCGAGGCAATGAAGCGGCGGGAGCTGGGCTTTCGGGCGGGACGAGGGCAGGGTGCGTCGTTTTCTTTCCTCCTTCCCGCTCTCTTTCGCGCTTGCTGATGGAACGAACGACATCTACGACAGTCTCGATGCGTCCGTGGCTGAGAACGATGGCGTCAAGCAACGAGGAGGACGTCGTCCGCATTCCTTCCATCCGGGCCGACCGCCACTTTGCTCCGCCCTTCGCTCTCGCTTTCACCAATGGTGCGCTCTCCATCTCCTCGTCAATCCCGTGCTGTACTGATGAGGTGTACCTACAGCCGCCAAACGAGGAGGGAAGAAGATCGTTGCTGTCGGAGATGAGGAGGGGTCGGTCAGCTTTCTGAGCGCAGACAAGGACCGGTGGACACGAGGTGCGTTTCCCTCTTTCCTTCCCTTCCACGAGGCGGCCGGCTGACGCTCTTGTCGCAGGCCCGAACCGTCACTCTTTCCAAGCACATGACAACGCCGTTTTCGACCTGCGGTGGAGCCACGACGACGAGCTACTCGTGAGCTTGACTGCCTCCGTCTCCTTCGTGCCTCTACTCACCCACTCTTCCGTGCAGGCTAGCGCCAGCGGCGATCAGACCGTCCGCCTCTGGGACGTCCGCACACAAGCTTGCGTGGGCGTCCTCGCCGGCCACACCTGTACCGTCAAGACCGTCTCCTGGGACCCGTCCAACCCTCGTTCGTCTGCGCCTTCCTCCCCTCTCGCCGCACACGCTCACGCCTCTTTTCTTCCTCGCCCTGCCGCAGACATGCTCTCGACCGCCTCTCGCGACGGGCACATCCGCGTCTGGGACCGCCGTGTGCAGGCCAAGTATAGCGCCGAGCACGGCGAGCTTGGCGTCGCGACTGTCAACCAGATCAAGAATGCGCATGGGGAGAAGGGGAAGAAGTCGAAGGGGGTGCGTTTCTTCCTTTCCCTTCTCATGCGAGAAACCAGGACTGAGAATTCTGCTGGAGCAGCTCTCGGCGACGAAAAGCGTCACTTCCGTCGTCTACCTTGCGCACCAGCCCAACCTCCTCGCTTCCTCAGGGTCCTCGGACAGGTTCGTCCTCCCGCTGTTCTCCCATTTAGCCTTCGCCTCCTGCTCACACCTTCGCTCAAAACGCTCAGTGTGATCAAGATCTGGGACCTGCGCCGGTCGCACTCGCGCCGCGTCAACCCGGCGACGTACGAGACGAACGAGGATTCGGTCCTGCACCTCACGGGCGGCCCGGCGGCGGCGGCGAGGCAGCACGGGATCGTGAGCATGTCGCTCGCGCCGGATGGGAGGAGGCTCTATGCCCTGTCGACCAATGCGCAGTGCGTTCCTCCGTCCCTTCTCTCCCTTTTCCCGAAGAGGGACTGACTCCTCGACTCTTTTCCCTTTTGACCTGCCCTCCTCTCCCTCTTCCAATCCCGCAGGATCCACTCCTTCACGCCCCTCAACCTCACCCTCCCAACGCCCGTCAAGACCTTCACGTCACCCTCGCTGCACGTCTCGACCTTTTACCCGCGCTGCGCCGTCTCGCCGTGCTCGCGCTACCTCGCCGCCGGGTCGAGCGACGGCGGCGTGCTCCTCTGGGATACAGAGGGGACCGGGAGCGGTGAGGACGCGGTGAGGATCAGGGGCCATGAGAGGGAGGTCAGCGGGCTGGATTGGTGCGCGGGAGAAGGGGTGCGTTTTCTTTGCCCTCTCTCTTTCGCCGGTTCTCTCCCTTTCCGGCTCTTGGACATCTACGAGTTCCTGACCCCACACGAGCCCGTACTGACCCTCGTCGTGGTCTTCTCAGCTCGCAACCTGCTCGGACGACCTTCTCGTGCGGTACTGGCAGCCGCAGCAGCGCCTCTCGCGCCTGCGCGCCGCCGACCCGTCCACGGTCGACGACGCGGAGGCGTACGAGGCCGTGCGCGCCCGCGAGCGCTGGAGCGGCGAGGTGCTCAACGCGGACGAGAAGGAGGGAAGGACGGCTTAGAAGGTTGAATTCTTAGCATGCTGTGTTTGTGACGTTGTTGTAGCCTATTCCACTCGCATTCTCGAACGCCGAATCCTATCTTTTCAGCGCCAGAATCGACAGGGGAAAGCGAGAGAAGAAGAAAATGAGGAGGAAGAAAAGCGGGCCCCGTACTGCGATCGCACAGTCGGTCCCGGGCCGCTCCGGGCTCGCATTCGGAGCGATGTCGATTGGTCGCCGCGCTTGGCGAAAGCTGCGTAGGCTGGAAAAGCAGGACGACGGTGAGAAGGAAGCCGCAAGCTCGACAGTGCCAGCCTTTGGCCAGCCTCGTCGACCTCCTTAACGCCGTCCAGCGGCACCTCGACGTCGTCGTCGGCGTCCGGGCCGTCTCTGGCGCGGAAAAGGCTCGTCGCTCGCTTCTGGGGAACAGCCGGGGAAAGGGCAAAGAAAACGATCGGCGCCGCGAGACGGCGGAGTCGTGGAAAGGCTCGTGAGACTCGCTGACGCCGGCGAGCAGAGTGGAGGGAGTCAACGCAGACGTTGACAGCGGCGGACGAGAGAGGGCAGCGGAGGGGGCGGAGGAAGAAGAGGAGCCGGCAGGAGGAAGCGAGGAAGACGAAAAGGAGGGAGGGGAAAAAGGGGCGGATGTGGCGGAGAGAGAGCAAGACGGAGGGAGAGCAGGTCCAGGGGGTAGCACGAGAGAGAGAGAGCACGAGCAAGAGGGGACAAGTGAGCGCTGGAGGTGGACGGTGAAAAAGGGGGACTGCCGCTCGACGGCGACGAGGAGAGCCTCGCCCTTCGTGCTCTCCGCTGAAGCCGTCTCGCGCACCCGACTGAACCGTACGCTCGCTGAGCAGAGTGTTGTCCTCCCACAGGCACTGACCCACTGGTCCCGCAGGCGCCGTCGTTGGTGGACCGCCGTCTGTCCTCCCCGCTTTCATCCGCCTCTCTCGACTCGCTCCAGCGACGAGGCTCCCTCGCACGGCAGCACGAGTCGATGCAGCACGACTGGTCAGCCTACCTCGAACAGGCCGTGCTCTCATCGCCCCTCACCGACCACCAGCAGCTGCTGCCCACCTCGTCCACCTCGTCCTCGTCCTCCTCGTCGGCAGCGCCCGCCCTCGCTCCACTCCCGCCAGTGGCCACGCCCGGCGCTTCCACCTCGTCGGGCGACGCTGACTCGCCGGGAGTCCACTCGGACTACGCCCACTCGCTCGTCGCTTCGGCCACCGCTCCCTCGACCGCGCTCTCGTCTCTCGCCGCCTCGCCTCAGAGCCGTCAAGGAATCTTCCCCATGAACACCGACTCCAAGCTCCCCGACGGCCTCGAGCAGCTCGCCGCAAGCTGGCACGCCCACCAGCAGGCCCTCGCTTACCACGCCCAGGCGGCCAACATTGCCGCCGCCCAGGCAGGCGCACCACCCACCGCTGCACTCGACGCCCACTCTCTCCCGCCGAGCGGCACCACCACCCCGCTCCCCGTCCCGCCAACAGCAGGGATGCCCTTTCCTGGGGCGTTCCCGCCAGTCTACCTCCCCACCTCTGGCGCACCGGGGTACCCTGGCCAGCTTCCTCCCGAGTGGATCGCTGCCGCCAACACCGCCCAGCCGAGCCTTCCCGCCGCGTCGGCCGCGTACCCCTACTCGGGCTACCCTGCCTTCCCCACGCAGCTCCCCGCCAGCTCGTCCACCGCCTCCCCCTCCGTTCCGACCTCCTCCCTTCCTCCGCTCAACCACCTCGGCCAGGTAGCAGCCCCGACACCGTTCGACCCGAGCTACTACTTGTTGCAGCAGTCCTACCTGCAGGCGCAGGCGCAGGCAGCTGCCGCGGCGATGGCGGCAGCGGGACTGGGCGTCGGCGGCGCTGCGGGGTCGGTGTCGTCCCCGCCCGGGGCGAGCCCGACGGCGGCTCATGCGCGCTCGCAGACGGGTCCCGCCGCACCGCAGGCGCAACCGAAGAGGAGCAGCTCGTACCTCAAGGCGGCGCACGGGTTGTCGGCGGCGGCGCACCAGAGGAGCAAGACGGGGCCGAGCTCCCCGCTCGCTTCGCCTTCCATCGTCCCCCCTTCCCTGCCCGACTTCGCGTCCGGCCTCTCGCCGGCCTCGACCGCCTCCGCGACCTCTCCCCTCGCATACCCGTACCCTCTCCCTAGCCTTCCTGGCTTCCCGCAAGACGCGACCGGGTCCAGCTCTGCCGGCCCATCGAGCATCGTTCCTTCCCCTACGACCTCGGCTGCGCCTCTGCCGTTCTCCATTCCCGGGTTCATCACCACCCCGTACGGCATCTTCCCCTACCCCGACCCGAACGCCCTCGCCTCCCCCTCAGCTCCTTCTCCCAACTCCGCCCTCCCCTTCCCGCTCATGCCCCACAGCGCCGCCCAGTCCCCGCACCCCGTCGTCGACTACGACTTCTCGTCCCTCGAGCAGGACCTCGACCGCTTCTCCTCCGTCGGCGGATTTGCCTCTGCGGCCGCAGCCGCGATGGCGTCCGTCAGCCCGACGACCTCGCACAATCAGCTTGGCGCCCCGCCGGCCTCTTCGAGCGCGGCGGCAGCAAAGGCCAAGCCGTCCGACGCCTACAACGTCGGCGGGTACGGCGGGAGCTCGACGCCCCGCCTCGTCGACTCGGAGGCGCTCCTCAGCCCCAAGATCATCAACGAGGTCCTCGCGGACCCGATCTTCTTCCCCGCGCCCTCGAGCGCGAGCGCGAGCCAGAAGGCCTCGCCCGCTGCTTCGGCGGGCAGCGCCTCGGGGAGCAAGGCGGGCGGGACGAGCCGTGCGGGCAGCGTCGCGGCTTCCGCTGCGTCCGGTTCGGGCGCGGTCGGCGCCGGCGGCCCGGCCTCGACGAGCAGCCCTGCGGCCGACTCGGCCTCGCCCGGCTCGGGGACGGGTTCGTCGGCCACGGGCGGGATCTTCGACGACGACAGCGCCGAGGCGCTCAGCCGCAAGGACCCGATCGCGGCGCAGGTGTGGCGCATGTTCCACAAGGCCAAGGGCGCGACGAGCAACGGCGCGCGCATGGAGAACCTCACGTGGAGGCTCATGAGCATGACGCTGCGCAAGAGGCGCGAGGAGTCGGCGACGGCGCCGGGGTCGCTCGCGCCGAGCCAGGCGCCGAGCACGAGTGTCAGCCAGGCGCCGAGCCAGGCGCCGAGCCCGGGCACGGAGGCGCAGCGGGCGCTCGAGGTCCAGGAGGAGCGGGACACGGTGCAGCCCCTCGGCGAGCGCGGGGCCGGGCTCGGCAGGATGCGCGGCGGCGGGAGGGACCGGAGCGGGTCGACCGGCGCGAGGAGCGAGCGGCCGGCGCTGCAGACGGCCGGGTCGAGCTCGAGCTCGAGTGCGACGATCACGCCGCATCACCTGCCGCCGGCGACGGGCGAGGAGGACGATGCGGAGGAGGAGCGTGGGAGGCGGAGGAGGACGAAGAGCGGGACGGCGAGCAAGAGCAACTCGGCCACGCCTGAAGCGGTCGACGACTTTGAGTGCGTTCTTTCCCTTTTCTTCCTGTTTTTGACGAGCTCAAGTGACTGATTCTCCCTTTTGACTTGCAGCGACATCATGGACTGGCGCGCCATGTCCAAGTCGCGCTCTCGCTCCCGTGCGCCGGACATGATGGACTGGCGAGCCGCTTCTCGGTCCCGCTCGCGGGCACCCGACTTCCGTGTTGCGGCCGCTCCTCCGGCGATCGACTCGACACCCGCCGTCGCCAACTTTTCGCGCTTCTTCAACGACTCGGGCAACCTCCCGTCCCCGGTCAACGAGATGCCCCCGCCGCCCTTGCCGTCTTCCTCCTCGACCGCGACAACCCTTCCGCCCGCTCCCGCCCCTCTTGCGATCCCTCCTCTCCCGACCGACGACGGCAACGCCGCTCTCGCGGAGCTCGCGACCTCTCTTGGTCTCTCGCCGCAGGACCAGGCGCAGCTCTTCGGCTCCGCCTCGGCCCGCCTCGACGGCCACAACCTGCTCGACCTCCCTTCCCCGACCGACCTCTCCGCCTCGCACACTCCCTCGATCGCCGCCGCCCTCTCCCCCCTGTCCGCCTCGCCTCAAACCGCCTCCTTCCACTTCCCGACGAACGGCAGCGCGCCGAGCAGCAACGGCGGCGGCGGGCCGGACCCGAACCTCGCCGCGATCGAGAACACGCTCAACCAGCTAATCAGCCTGCAGAGCCTCGCCTCGCCGAACGGCTCGGCGGCGCCCTCTCCGGCGGCTGGCGGGAACGAGGCCTCCCTAGCGGGCTCGTTCTCGACCGCCAAGAGCCCGCTCTCGGTGTCGTACACGGCGTCGCACTCGGAGGACTCGACCGAGCCGACCCCGGTGCATTCGGCGACGAACAGCAGGGCTGGGAGCGTGAGCTTGTCCAGCTCGGTGGGCAAGCCGGGGTCGCAGGCGCAGAACAGCTTGCAGCAGTTCATTGCTGTGCGTTCTCCTTCTCTCTTCGGTTTCTTCCTCGCCAAGGCTTGACTGACTTCGCCGACCTTGCAGGGCCGCAAGCCGTCCAACCTTGGCGCCTCTTCCTCCTCCGCCTCGTCCTCCCGTCGCGCTTCCGCCTCCTCCTCGAGCCCCTACCTCAATGCCACCGCCCTCTCCCAGTCGAACCGCAACTTCGCCTTCACCCCCGGCGGACCAGTCGCGACCGGCCCGACCTCTGTCTCTCCCGCTTCCGGCCTCTCCCTCGCCCGCCCTCCGCACCTCAGCGCCGAGCTCTCCCAGCCTCCGACGCCGTACACGGAGCACGCGGTCCCGCCGTTCTTCCCGTCCTCGGCGCCCGTCCAGCCCGCCGTCTTCGGCTCGCCCAACCCGCCCCTGTTCGGCGACGGGACCGACACGGCGCACCTCCTGTACGACTACTTCCACGCGCAGCAGAACAGCGCGCCGTTCCTCCCCTCGCCGTACGTCTCGGGCGCGCAGCTCGACGCGTTCGGCTCGGCGCCGACGGGCGTCGACCCGACCGCGCTCCTGAGCGGCAGCTTTGGCGCGAGCCCGTACGCGAGCGACGGCGGCTCGAGCTGGGGCATCTCGCCGCGCTCGACGCTCGACTCGCCCGCCGCGGTGGCCTCGCCCGCCGCGGCCGACGAGCTTGGCCAGGACGCCAAGGGCAAGAAGAAGCGCCCTGCGGTCGCGAGGGCGAACAGCGCCGGAAGCGTCTTGACCGGTGCGGCGGCGGCGAAGGGCAAGGGCGCGGCGGCAGGAGGGGCGCACCAGCGGTCGAACACGATCTCGCTGCCGAGCACCATTCAGGAGGGCAAGCCGCTCGAGCTCGGAGGAGCAGGAGCAGGAGGGGAGGACGACGGTGCGCAGAAGAAAGACGGGCCGCCGCCTGCCAAGGCTGGCGGAGCAGGGGTGAAGAAGTTTGACGCCGACGGCGGGCCGACCAAGTGCTTGAACTGCTCGACCACGGTGCGTCGTTCCTTTCCTTTCTCGTTATCTCGCCTACCTCGAGACTGACCAGATCCGTACTGCCGACGTGCAGAACACCCCCCTCTGGCGCCGCGACGCCGAAGGCCGCCCGCTGTGCAACGCCTGCGGCCTCTTCCGCAACCTGCACGGCGTCGACCGCCCCGCGAACCTCAACACGGGCGTGATCAAGAAGCGCAACCGCAAGTCGGGCCCCAAGGACCCGAACGCCAAGAAGGCCTCGTCGCGCGCCGCCGCGAGGAGGAACTCGGCCGCCGCCGCTGCGGCTGCTGCTGCTGCGGCGGCGGCGGCTGAGGGAGGCGAGGGAGGTGGGAGCGGCAAGGCCGCGCAGGGGAGGAAGGAGCGGCAGAGCGCGCCGTACCCGAGTGCGGCGGCGCGGGCGGCGGCTGACAAGCAATAGCCTCTTGAGGCTTCCACTTCCCCCTCCCTCCCCTACATCCTATACCTAATTCACCCCTCTCTGCATACGCCCGCTTGCACGCGATAGAAGCGCCCTTCTCCTTCCTGTCTCCCGCTCTCTCCTCGTTGTACCGTCCCTTCGCTCTCGTCTCCCTAGATCCCATTCCTCCTCCTTCCTCCTGCACCTCGTTATTCCGTCCTCCCCTGTCTTGGGTCTCACATACTCCTCTCCTCCTCTCTTCCCGTCGTCGCTTTTTCCCTTTTCGTGTGCTTTGCCTTTTTTTTCGTCCAGGGTTTCCTCACTCTCTGCCACGGGTCGTCGTCGTCGTCGTCCGGTCGGGTCTGCAGCGGTTCTCCTCTCGCCCCGCGTCTTGTCAGCTGTAACTCGGTCCTCCTACACTCTCCCTCGGTGCTTCTGCCCATTCCTGCATCTCATCGAGTAGTCGAGTCGGAAGAACGGATAGATTCCTCCAGAGCCTCCGCCTTCCTACGCCAGCGAACTAAGGAGGGAGATCTACCGCCTCTTGTAGATGCACGGGTTGAGCAGCTTCTCGGCCTTCTGCGCATTGGCGGCCGCCTTGCCCGGCGCCTCGCCCTCGCCTGCGGTTTTGACAAAGTCGAGCAGGAGGAAGTGCGTGTTCGAGTCGTCCTGGGGGCGAACGGGAGAGGGAGGTCAGTCGTGGGTAGAAAATGGAAGGAGGAGGGACGAGGCGGGGAGCAAAAGGGAAGGGAGATGGAGAGGAGGGGTACCTTGTGCGAGAGGGAGAAGCCGAGCGAGGTGAGGAGCTTGATGAAGTCGTCGACGGACGGGAAGCGGCTCGTCACTTCGGCAATCTTGAGCACGCCGCTGCTCGCAGCAGTCGAGATCACCCAGTCCGTCAGCTGGAGGAAGACGAAAGCGGAAGGGCAGCGACGCGACGCACCCGTCCTTGAGCACCCTCCTCGCCTCCCTGACCATCCCGATCCAGTCCGTGCCCATCAAGCTCAGACAGCACACGACCGCATCGACGATCTCTCCGCCGGCGCTGCCACCCGGAAGAGGGACGGAGTGGCACTCGGCCTCGACGACGAAGGACGACTGGCTGACGAGGTCGAGCGAGAGGACCTTGAGCTGCTTCTGGGCGACGAGTTTGGCGGGGAGCTTGAGGGAGGGGATGGGCGGGAGGCTGGACGATGCGGGAGAGGAGGAGGAGGGAGGGCAGAGGGAGCGCGCGAGCGCGGCGTCGCCGCAGCCAAAGTCGGCGATGAGGCTGTTGGGCGGGAGCGAATCGAGGAGCGCGCGGGCGATGAGGGCAAGGGGGTGGACGGGCCAGGTCGCGGCTTGGGAGCGGAAGCCAATGTGGTACTGCGGACCGCGGAAGTAACCAAGGTCAGGGTTGCGGCAGCCGGAAGAAAAGAGGAGAAAACGCACGTCGTCGAACGCGCCCTCGTCCTTCATGAGCGTGTACGCCTCGCCTCCGCTCGTGGTGTACAGCTGCTCGTTGAGCATCCTGAACTTGCCGCCGGCGAGCTGCGCCCTCAGCTTGTCCTGCACTGAGCCCTTCTTCCCTTGGACCGTCGAGGTGGCAGCGGGGGAGGGTGCAGACTGGGACGGGGCGGAGAAGCGGTGGAGGGTCATGCCCGGGGTGAGGACGACGGGCTTGACGGCATGGGCGGGGGAGGACGGGGCAGCGGGAGGGGAGGAGGAGCGGTCCTTCTTCTGGACGGGTTGGCGGCGGTCCTGCTTGTTCTTACCCTTGCCCTTGGCCTTCTTGTCCTCCCTGCCCTGCTTTGCGAAGGCCTTGAGCTGGTCGGGGAGGGGCTTGCGCTCCTTGGGCGGTTGCTGCTGCTGCTGCTGCTGGTCCTTCTTCTGCTTCTTCGCGGGCTTGTCCGCTCCCAATCCTCCGGCACCTCCCTGGTGCTTGCCCTTGTTGTCGTCCTGGTTCTTGATGTGCTTGAGGAGCTTGTCGACGTTGATGGACGCCCCCTGGACCTGCTGTTGCTTGTCGGTGGAGGGAGTCGAGTTGTCGTGGGAGCGCTTGCGCTTGTTGGTTGGGGTGGCGTCGGAGGGTGCGACGGGGGTATTGGAAGCGAGGTTGAGCAAGGGGGTGTCGAACAGCATGGCTCGAGCAGTGTGAGGTGGAGAGACGACGAGAGAGAAGTTGAGCTGATCAAGGCAGCGAGGCGGTGAAGTCGTTCTCAGCTCGCCAACAGGCCCACACCAGAGCTGTTGAGCTGCCAGTCCTTGTACGCTGCCCACTCGTACGAATTACCAGCGATCGACCCGAAATACGCCTTCCCCCACCCCCCTCCCTCGACGAGTCCCCCTCTTGCTCCTTCCTCATTCCCCGATCCCTCTCTCTCTTCCCATCTGCTTCTCTCCCCCCCTTCGACCATGAGCGGCAAAGACGACCCCCGCCCTGCCCCTGCCAGCGTGCCCGTCCCTCGTGTGATCCCCGGGCTGTCACTCCCCTCCTCGACGGCCCCTCCCAAGCCAACCCGCAAGCGCAGCCGCAACAAGCAGCCTGCTGCCTCGCCCGGTCCCACCTTCACTGGCACCGTCGAGGGCACCCTCCCCGAAGAGGACCCGCTTGACCAACAAGCAGGGGAGCGCGCACAGGTCGACCTCGTCCAGCCGGAGGAGGACCTCACCATCGAGGACAAGAAGACCAGCGCTGTCGAGGTCGTCCACAAGCGCATCAGGGCTGCTGCCAAGAAGCTCGTACGTCCACCTCTTCCTCTTTGAAGCGTGGTGGCGAGGGGATGGTCGGGCAGTCGTGTGAGGTGGGGGAGCACGCGGCCGACTGCCTGCACTCGCCTACGCCTACTTGGGGCCTCGACGGGCGCTGCAAAGCTCAGCTCGTGACTCTCCCCCTCTCAACTGGCTCGGAAGGCGGCCATCGCTCGAATCAGCGGACTGACCCCTTCCTCCCTCCCCTCGACCTCCAACAGCAACGCATCGAGCAGTACGAGACCTCGACCACCCCGCTCAACGCCGATCAGAAGCGTGCAGTCGAGGGCAAGCCCGTCCTCGAGGCCGTCATCCGCGAGCTCAACGAGCTCCTCGTCGTCCTCAAGGTGCGCCTCCTGCCGCTCGCTTTTCCCGTCCCTCCCCTTCACTCAGGGTGAGAAACTAAGCTGATTGACTTCTCGTGTGATTACAGGCTGAGGAGCAGGAGGAGGACGCGCGCGCCAAGAGGGTCGAGGTGGTGCAAGAGAAGAAGCAGGCCAAGGCCATCGAGGCGGCCGTCAAGGCATCCAAGGTGCGCCACCCTTTCCCCCTCTCACTTCTACTCACTGACGTTCCTCTTTCAACAGGCCGACGCTCAGTCGCACCTCGTCCTCCTCTTCCAGTTCCTGCACCTCCACGCCCTCTTCTCCCCCTCCGAGTCCGCTTTCGCCCCGCCCGTCCTCCCGTCCGCCATCGCCACCGCGACCGGCCAGGAAGCCGCTGCCGTCCGCATGCTCTTCGAACAGTTCGCGAACGGCCCGCTGCTCGGCGGGCACGATGACGCAACCGAGAAGCTGGCCAAGGTCGCGGAGGGGGCGGAGGAGGAGCTTCTTCCGGGTGTTTCGTGTACGTTGGGCTTCTCTTCTTCCGCTCTGATTTTTCTCCACGGAGAGCTGAATCACGATGCTCTCTGCTTTCACAGTCGCGCGAATCCAGCAGCTCATCCACGGCCTCACCGCCCCGCCCGAAGACGTCCCCGCTTCGCCCCTCACCGAGCCGGCCACTCTCACCGTCGACACGCCCGCCAAGCCGACCGACTCGGTCGTCGCCCTCGTCGACGGCGACGCAGGCGAGAACGCCGTCGACCACGCCAACGATCTCGCGCCGACCCCGTCCGCCTCGGCCGGTTTCGGCGGCGCCGTCTCGTTCCTCCAGCCGAGCGAGGTCAACCAGCCTTCGTCTTCGTTCCTCCAGCAGCCGCCCCAGCAGGAGCAGCGCACGTTCTCCGCCGCGCCGGGCGCCGAGATCAACGGCCACCACCAGTTCGTCCAGCAGCAGCAGCAGCAGCAGCACCTTGCGACCGACTCGCTCCCGACCCAGCCGACGGCGGAGAAGGTCCAGCACTGGGCGACCGAGATCGCCGAGGAGGCGGTCGCGCCGCCCCCCTCCGGGCCCGCCACGCCCACAGGCGAGGTCTCTGCCTCGGTCGCGCGCCTCGGCACGCCCACCGCGCTCGGCGAGAGTGCCGCGACGCCCGTCGTGACGCCCTCGACCGAGGCGCCTCCCCAGCAGGCGACGGTCGACTGGGCCGACGAGGACGCCGACGACTCGCTCCCGCACCTTCCCGAGCTCGCCCCGCCCGTCCCGATCGTCCCCTCGGGCACCGCGTCCGCGCCCGTCGCTGCCGAGACTGCCGTCGCGCAGCAGCAGCAGCAGGGCCAGCAGCAGGGGCAGAAGCGCCCGCCGAGGCAGCGCGGCCAGGGCGGCCGTGGCGGCGGTGCGGCGAGCCCGGCGCCGACGAACGGGACGACGGGGAGCAGCGACGGGTTCGTGCCGGCGCGTCCGAGCCGCCGGGGCAGTGCGCAGGGCGGCGGGCCGGGCGCGAGGGGCGGCCGCGGGAACGGCGAGAGGAGGGGATCGTACCGCGGCCGCGGGGGGCGCGACGGAGGTGCGGGAGGTGCGAACGGCGCTGAGCGTCCGGCTGGAGGAGCGACGCCGGCGGTGGAGGGAGGCGAGGCTTCGTCCCGCCCGCCGAGGCCGGACAGGCAGCCCAGCGGGGAGGGTTTCCGCGGCCGTGGTCGCGGAGGAGGGAGGGGCGGGAGGGGCCGCGGCGGCGCGAACGGCGCGCAGCAGAACGGGGAGAGGAAGGTGACGACGCAGCCGGTGCATGGCCCGACCGCCTAACCCTCTTCCTCGTCCTTCACCTCTCGCCAACTTCCCACCTTGTGCATGACTTCCTCCCTCCCCTCTTCCTCCTCTCCTACCGTGTTCGCTCTCTCGCAATCTCCCTCGCATCAGAACGCTTGTGTGTGTGATCAGGTTGGACCGTACGGGAGAGAAGCAGGGGATCGGGGCCTTTTTGCACCCTAGCAGCACACGAATCCGCTCGCAATACCAACCGCAGAAGTAGTTCCTCCGTTCCACCTCGACCGACCACCGGCTGTCCTACTGCTTTGCTGCTGCCGCCGTCAACCTCGTCTTCTCCCCCTCCTCCTGCCCGAGGTCAACCTCGGCCATCTCGTCCAGCTCGTCCTCCTTCTTCTGGCTCAGCGTCTTCTCCTGCTCCTCGACGCTGTCGTCCTCGTCCCGCTCGAGCATCCCCAGCTCGGTCGTCCTGCTCACCCTCGGCTTCTTCTTCAGCTTCCGCTCTCCCTTTGCCTCCTTTGGCTCCTCACCCTCGGACGCCTTCCTCGCCGCAGCGATCGCGGCGCGCCGAGAGGCCCGAGAGGCGCGCGAGAAGTGCGACTCGCGCCACGAGGAGGTCGAGGTCGTCGAGGTGAAGGTGGACGAGCCGGAACCGTAGGTTGAGGAGAAGTGGTCCGAGGCGTCGGAACGAGACCAGCCTGTGTCAGAGTGTGAAGAGGGGCGTGAGGATCGGTCAAGCCTCAGGTCACGGGGAGTCGGGCGCATCAGGAAGAGAAGCGGGATGAAGAAAAGACGGACCGGCAGTCGAGGGCGGGTCGAGGCCAAACCAGCCGCTGAGATATTGCCTGGGAGAGGATCTCGGGTCAGTAGGTACCGGAAAACACCTCAAAGAGGGAAGGAGAGCGAAAGAGTGCGGAGGAAAACGCACTTCGTCCCTCCCGCTCCCGCCTCAGCGATCGGCGTCAAGCCCCAAGCACCGCCGAACCACTTTTTCGCCCTCCCCTCTCCCTGCCCGTCCGGCGCACCGGTAGCGGAGACCGCCGCCTCGTACTTCGGGTCGACCGCGCGCGCCCGCTCGCTCTTCTTCTGCCGGTACTTGAAGCGCCAGAAGGCGAGGAGGAGGAACAGGAAGAGCGTGCCGAAGACGCTGGAGAGAGAGGCGGCGAGGTTGAGGGACTCGCGCATTGTTGAGTGACGGCGGAGGGGTCCGAGGAAGAGGGCGAGGAAGAAAGGGGGAGAGAGCACAGGGATCGTCTCAGTGGGGCGAGAGACGGGAGGAGTCCAGCAACGACAGCGGGTTGTCGCTGGAGAGGACCAGGCGGCGGAGGAGGGAGAGAGCGCGAGAGGCGGAAGAAGAGGAGGTGCTCGGTCTCGAGGAAGAGGAGGTCTTGGAGGAGGTCGAAGGGCGGCTGAAAGGTCGCGCTCGTTGACAGCGCAGAGGCGACGGCCAGAACCGTGCTGGAGGTGCTCGAAGCGCACTGAGAGGCCACGAAGAGCGAGGGAAGCGGAAGCAGCGAGGTCTGGCTTTTTACTGGCTTTTCCTCCTCGACTTGACGACGGCAGAGGGGAGGCAGGACGTGCAGATTGAGATTGCGGTATGCGATGCGAGTGCGAGGTGCGAGAGTGATGGTACAGGCGAGAACAACAACCCAAGAAAGCGACTTTTCCTCCTCTCCCACCCCCCTCCTCCCTACTTCTCACTCCTTGCCAACTCCTCGCTCTTCCTCCGCGCCAAGCACCCTTCGTACCTCGACGTCACCCCTCAGCCGAAGATCCCCACCCGGGTGAAGTGCGACTGGCCCATCAAGCACAGCTCGCTCCGCCCGTTGAACGAGACCTGAACGGTCTTGGACCTGCACAGCGCGGGGAGCGACTGCGACTTGTAGATGCCCTTCGGAGTCGGCAGCGCCGAAGACGAAGACGATGCAGAGGCGGCGGAGGAGGGCGCGCGGACGTTTCGGAGGTCCCAGAGCCTGCGGAAGACGGGAGGTTCAGCTGCGTTGCGCGAGGTGAAGGCGAGAGAAGAACGTACTTAACACCGTACTCGTGGTCGGGGAAGGCGAAGACCGAGTCGCAGAGCTCGCCGCGGAAATAGCGACCCATGTTCGTGTCGCTCATGACGCCGTTCGTCGCATGTCGGTGAGCTGCGGTCGCGAAGGGAACGGGTAAGATGCGAGTGTCGCTGAAGGGAAAGAGAGAAGAATGAGCGTACGAGGCAGGTCGATGCCGAAGGTAACGATCGGCGGAAGAAGGCCCGAGATGCGAACGTCGTGAACCTGGATCTGGTTCTTCGGCGAGCCCATGCGCGCGAGGATGAGGTTCGGGTCGAGGGAGGTGCTGCAAAGTAGCAAGTGGGGTCAGTCGGAAAGGGGAGAAAAGATGGAGACTGAACGGGACACACAGCTGCTGAACGGTCATGACCGGGTGCGAGAGAAGCGCTTGCCACGTCGGCGGACTGGCACTGAGGTCGTGCGCAATGAGCTGTGTGTGGAGGAGTAAGCCGATGCGTCGAGGGGGGAAAGAGAGAGCGGAAGAAACGGGCCACGCACCCTCTTGTCCTTGCCTGCCGAGACGACCCACTTGTGCTCGGGCAAGTAGCTCAGCCCGGTGATCGTACTCGAATGCGCCGAGCGAAGCTGCTCGGTCGTGACGGCCTGCGTTGAGCGCTGGCGAGTCCACAGGTGGACGGTCTTGTCCTCGCCGGCCGTGATCCACTGGAGGCGACCGGTACCGGGGAGAACCGTGACGGCCGAGACGCCGCCTTGCTGATGCGGCTTGTGGAAGACGGGACTGGCATGGAGGGCGGATTGGCCATTCTGCGAGAGGAGACCCGCGTCAGCAAGGCAAGGGAAAGAAAGGAAAAAGGGAGACGCACCGGAAGTTGCTCCCGCTTGTACAGCACGACCTGGCTCGGCGGCTGCCTCGTCTCCTTCTCGCCCTGGAACTTGGCCCCAAGATAGCCGACGACGAGCGTCTCCTTCGCGTCGGACCAGCCAAAGTCATCAATGCGGAACACGGCGTCAACGTCGCCCTTGTGCACCTTGCGGACCGAGGTCGAGCTGCCCGACTCGTCGGGCGTGACGGAGGAGAACTCGACAATGTCGCCGGTGAAGCCGACGGCGAGGTGGGAGGTCGGCGAGATCTTGATCATGTGGCGGAGCTTGTTCGAACGACCGTCGAAGCCTGTCCATCAAGTCGGGGGTGGCATCCTTATCAGTACTCGTACAGGAGAAAAGGCGAAAAGAGCCCTGCTCGACGCACCATGCACGGTGTTGCTCGACCCCTGCGTCAGCAAGATCCTCGCATCGCCAGCAGGCAACCTCCTCCCCAGCGCCGGCTCCTCCTCCACCTCCTTCCTCTTTCCCTTCCCGTCCTTCCCCTTCCCGGCCTCCTTGCCGCCCTTGCCGCCCTCCTTCCCCTTCGCGCCGCTATCCTTCCCTTTCTCCTTCCCCTCGAGGCTCGCCCGCCCCTTCTTCCCCTTCTCCTTGCCCGCGCCCGCCGACGTCGAGGGCGTCGACGCGCCCGACGAGGCGCCCAACCGCTCCATCTCCTCGCGCACCTGCTGCTGCACGATCCGGCGCAGCTCGTCGGGCGAGATCCCAAGCCGGGCCGCTTCGGCAGAGTTGTCGGCCGCCGAGGCGGTGGACGACGCAAAGGAGGCGGCAGGAGGAGGAGCGACGGCGTCGGTACGCGGTCGCTGAGCGGCCTTGCGCGCCTGCGCGGCCGTTCGAGGCGGGACCGGCGCGGGGAGGTCGTCTTCCACCTCGTCCGGCTCGTGGACTGCGCGGCGCTTGCCGAGCGCGGTCTGACTCGGCGCCGCTGCTGCTGCCGGTGCAGGGGCGGGAGCGGGGCGGCGAGCGAGCACGGGCGAGGTCGAGGCCGAGGTTGAGGAGCGGCGGGCCGAAACGTCGGCGTCCGAGTCGGAGAGGACGATCACGTCCATGTTGCGGCTGCCGAGGGAAGAAGAGGGCTGGGAGAAGGGGCGGACCGGGCCGGAGGGGTTCGAGGCAGAGGGGACGGGAGAGGCGGCAGCGGAAGAAGGCTGGGAAGCGGCGGCCCTGCTGGTCGCGGCGACGACGGGCTGATGTCCCTGCCCTTGCTGCGGCTGGACGGGCTTGACCGGCGGCGTCCACACTGGGTCTTGCAGCTGCAGCGTCCTCGGCTCGCCCGGGACGTGATACATGACCGTGAGCGAGTCGGAGCGGATCCAGTACTCGTGCGCGGTCCCTCCTCCCGCACTGCCGCTCCCGCTGGCCCCAAACGGCGCGACCGGCCCGCGCGTCGGCTTCGGCACGAGGACGAACGTGCGCGAGAACAGCCGGACGACCTTCTCGGGGAACTCCTCGAACTCGCCAAAGAGGTGCAGGTGGATCGGCGGCGGCGCACCGCCGCGCTTCCTCGCCGCGGCCGAGCTGGCAGCGGTCAGGCCTCCGAGGTTGGAGGAAAGCGCGTCGACGCCGCGCGCGGTGTAGTTGATGCGTGTGCGGTCCGTCGAGCCGGGCGGAAGCTGCGCGATCAGGTTCGTGATCGCGACCGGCGAGGCGGCGTAGCGCTTCTGCGCCGCGGTCTGCCACGCGCGCGAGAAGGCGATTGGGGACTCGCGTGCGCGGGAGGGGACGGTGTGCACGAGCTTGAGGGAGAAGAGGGCGTCGTGCGTATACATGGCTTCAAGCGAGGCGCGGGACGAATCGAAGCGACGGTAGTACCTGCAGAAGAGAGCGTCAGTCTCGCGTATTGAGGGGATGGACGAAAAAGGCAGGCTCACTCGTCGAGGAACCCTTCCACGACCGGCCCCAACGCCTTGTGGTTGACCGTGCTCCTCCTCTCCATCGGCAGCGGAAAGCGCACCGGCTCGACCTGCAGCTCTGGGCTCGGGCTTGCGAGCTGGTCGACCTCGTCGTTGTCCTCCTCTTGCTCGACCTGCATGCGATGCGGGTGCGGCTGCTGCTGCCTGGCCGGCGAGGGAGGGATGACGGGCTTGATGTCCTCCATCTCGATGTCGTGCTGCGGCGGCTGCTGCTGCTGGACGACGAGCGGCTGAGCGGGAGCAGCTGCTGTAGCGGCGGCGGTGGAGGAGGAAGAAGAGGGCGAGGGAAGGTGCAGGTTCTCGAGTGCATGTTCGGCGGCGGTCGTGGTCGTCGTCCGAGAAGGCGGAGCAGGACGGGGAGCGGGCGTGGCGGAGGTTGGAACGGCGGGAGTCGGAGCGGAAGGGGCGGGCGCGGACGAAGGGTCGAGGAGGAAGTAGTTGAGAACGAGGAACGCGTCGTCGGTGCTGGTTTCGTTTTCCCACCTAAGACGAGTCAGTACGGGTCGCTCAAAAGTACGAGGCGAGGCTCGACGCACTGGCTGCTGATCACGGCCTTGCCCTCTCCATACAGCCGCTTCGTCTGCTCGATGAGGAACTGCGTCCTGCGGCCCTGCAGCGCCGAGCTCGAACCGCGGCACTCGACCGGGAGGCGGATGCGCGCGCACTGCAGACCGTCGTCGCCTTCGCCTCCCCCCTCTCCTGCGGCAAGAGGGGCAGGAGTCGCGGGCTCCAGGGCAGAAGAAGAGGCGGTAGTCTTGAGCACGGTTGAGGACGAGGTGGAGGGGACAGAAGGAGTGGAAGAGGCGGCGGGGGAGGGCTGGTAGTTGAGAAGGTGGGCGCGGGATGAGGACTGAGGAGGCGGAGGAGGGGTGGGCTGGGCGTAGGAAGAAGCAACCGAAGCGGGGCGAAGCATTCGCTCAACGTCCTGCGCGTCGCTCGCGTCGTCCATCTCCTCCTCCTCGTCGGCGTCATCCATCCCCCCTTCGCCCTCGGCCTCGTCCTCGCTTCTCCCATCGCCTGACCCACCCGGCGGGCCCAACACCGGTGTGTCGACATACCCCCTCGCCTTCGCCGCTTTTTTCTCCTTCTCCCTCTGCCTGTCCATCCGCCGCTTCTGCTCCCCCTTCGAGACCTGCGCGCGCTCGCGCACAACCTCGACCGGGACCTGCATGTTGACGACGACGGTCACGCAGCCGTGGTCGAGGCGGCCCTTGGGCGCCTTGAAGCGCAGGACAGAGTGGAGCTTAATTCCACCGTCGTCAAGGAGCTGCGCCCGCGCTTGGTCCTCGAACGCCGCTTGCTCGGCCTCGGTGCGCTCGAACGAGGGCGGGAGGCGGTAGACGCAAGTAAAGATCCTGCCGCTCTTGCGCTGGCAGTCGCAGGGCGAGATGGCGGCGAGTTGCTGGCCGTTGTACCGTAGCACCGGCGTGGTGATTCGGCTGCACGATGAAGCAGACGGACGGCAGAAGGGTCAGGCCAATCGCAGTGAAGGGCGGGGGTACTTGGGACGTACCGAATTCTCGCGCCCGGCGCAGGAACAGCGTAGTTGAGCTCTCCAGCTCTGCCGCTACCGACCGCTCCCAATCCGCCTCTCGCCGATCCCGCAGCTCCGCGTCCTGCTCTCCCCTCTTCCGCATCCATCGCCAGGGTCCCTGACCCCGTCTCCCGGATCTCGGCGCCGCCCCGGGCCGCGCCATCCTCCCTCGTCACCCGAGGCTTGACCGGGCTTGCCTCCTCCGCCTTGACCGCCCTCCCCGACGGTCCGGCCCCTCCCCCTGCTCCCGTCACTGCCTCTGCCCCTCCCTGACTTTGACTACCCGGCGCAGGCGTCTCCCTGGCCCTGAACAAGCTGCTTGGCGGCTCGGTCGTCTGGCTCGGCGGGAGCTGCAGCCCGTTTCGTGCGGCCTCTACCGCGGCGCTCTTGCGGCGCTGCGGGTCCGAGTACTCGATCGTCATTGGCCTTGTTGCGGCTGCCGAGGAGGACGATGAGGAGGTGGCAGAGGAGGAGGAGGGGAGCAGAGAGGCGAAGGGCTGGTTGTTGAGCGAGTTGAGCGCGAGTGTCGCAAAGTGTGGGGAGGTGAAGACGATGATGCAGTAGGACCAGGAGGGGTTCGGGGCGACGACGGAGACGCGGTCGCTGTGTGTACTCCACCTCGTCAGTTCACGACGAGAGAGAGGAGGAAACAGGGGAAGGAAGAAAAAACACACATGGGCCCGACTTTGCCAAACACGCTCTTGACCTCGTCCTCGGTCGTCCCGCTCGGCAGGCCCCGGACGTACAGCGTCGCCCTCGGGTTCTGCGGCTCGGCGATGAGCGTCGCGCGCTTGACCGGCTGCTGCTGCTGGAGAAAAGCCGAGTGCCCCGCTCCTGCGGGCGAAGAGTCGGTCTCGCGCCCCTTGCCCTTGGACGACGACGAGGTGGAGGAGGAAGACGACGCCCAGGAGCCGGCGGTGGTGGCCATGCCGCGCGGGAGTCGCTGCTGACGTTGGCTCGCCGGTCCAGACGGCGGTGGACGACCTTGCCCTCCTCCTCCTGTTCCGCCTCGAGCTCCTCCTTGGCCGTAGCTGCCTCGCCTCTGAGTGAACATGCTGCTGCCCGAGTCCTGTGGTGGTGGTCTGCTCGAGCTGGGCGGGCCCCAAGCGCCTGCGAGGCCCGGTTGACTTTGACCTTGGGCGTAGGCGGGTCTGTCGGGCAAGCCGGACGCGCCGGTGGGGGTGTAGGGTGAGCCGGAAGCGAAGGTGGCTGCTTGGGAAGGGAGCGGGTCGGTGGAGCGGGCAAAGGCAGATGAGGACGAGGAAGGAGCGGGCGAGGGGCGGTGTGGATCGGCGGGGGGACGCGGTGGGTGGGGCGGAGGGGGGTCGCTCATGAGAGCGTGCGACTGAGCTGGTAAGCCGCTCTGGTAAGCTGGTGTAGCGACGAGTGGGGAGAAGGAAACGACGAGGTGGGCGGTGCGAACGCGACTCTCGTCTTCCCGCTCTCCACCCAGCGCTACTGGTTGACCGTGTCTAGCACTCGCTCTCTTACCATGGTCCGCCCCTTCCCCTCCTTGCACGCGCACCGCCAGCTGACCCTCCTCCTCCCCCTCGTCCTCATCATCACCACCACGACGCTCTCTTGCCCTCCTACCCGCCCGAATGCAGAACTTGCACCTCCACCAGATCACTGCCGTCCTCCTCATCGACCACGACTCGAACCGCGTACGCTTCCCTCTCCTTCCCACCCACCCCTCCCCAGGGTCCACCTGGCGGACCACTTCCAGTCGACCGCCGTGTCTGCACACAGAGCTGGACAACAGCACGCGCCATCGCCTCTACCACACCCCGAACTGACCGCGTCTCCCCCCTCGCGCGCAGATCCTCGCCAAGTACTACAACCCACCCCACTCCGACCCCAAGCAGCTCCCCGGCTCGACCGCCTTCAAGCAGCCGTTCGCCACCCTCAAGGACCAGCGCGCGTTCGAGGCCCAGGTCTGGGAAAAGACCCGCAAGCAGACCGGTCCGTCTCTCCCTCCCTTTCCCCTCTCGAGGAAAGACCCGCTCACTCCTCTCTTCCCCAAAGGCGACATCCTCCTGCTCGACAACCACCTCGTGCTCTACAAGCAGTCGCTCGACCTGACCTTCTACGTCGTCGGCCCCGCGGTCGAGAACGAGCTGATGCTCCACGCCGCGCTCGTCGCCTTTTACGACGCCGTCGCGCTCCTCCTCCGCCACCAGGTCGAGAAGCGCAGCATCCTCGAGAACCTCGACCTCGTCGTCCTCGCCCTCGATGAGGCCATCGACGACGGGTGCGTCGCTGCCTCGCCCCCTGCCCTTCTTCTCCCTCAGCCTGACCCCTCCTTGCGTCGATAGCATCGTCCTCGAGACCGACCCCGTCGCGATCGCCTCGCGCGTCTCGCGCCCGCGCCCCGATGCGGCCGTCAACCTGGCAGACATCCAGCTGAACGAGCAGAGCATCATGCAGGTGCGTCCCTGTCGCCTCGTCCTCGTCCTCGTCCTCCTCGCTGTCTGTCCGAGCCAGGATTGATGCTTGTTGTTCATGATGACGTACAGGCCTTTACGACTGTGCGGAACAAGATTGGGCAATCAATCCTCAACGCCTAGTCCCTCCGCCCTCCCTTTTCTCGCTATCTCGCAGCTGCATCGCCTTCGAAGGCCCCTCTCACACTCTACCATGCGCCCCGCTCTCTCTCGCCCTCTCAGTTGTACTAGCCGTGTGTCTCTCCCGTCTGTGCGCGTTGTATACCCCCTCTTCTCTTCGTCTCCCTCTCCTGAAAACGGCGTTCGTCCGTCTCTCTCTCGAGCGAGAGAAGGCAGTGCTTCTGTGTGAGTGGGTGCTGCGAGAAAGAAAGAGGGAAATCGAGGGTGAGTGCTTGCCGAGGTGTTGGACTGTCGCGCGGTGCGGTGCCGTCGCTGCGGGTCGGACGAACGGCCACCCTCTTCTCGCGCTCTCCCTCTACTCGTTCCAGCTGCGAATCATGTGTAGGTGATGTCGATCAGCTCTGTCGTGCACTGCACTGACCGTGGACGCGTTGCACAGCTCCATTCAGTGTCCCCCCGTCGTCCTCCACGCCCACCCTCGTCCTCCCCTCCTCGTCCTCACCCTCTGCACCAGCCTCCTCGACGTTCGAGCCGCCCCACCCTGCAGCTCCCTCCCCCTTGATCGCCTCCCCTCCGCGCCGGTCGCTGTCGCCCTCGCCGTCGACTCCGCTGCGGCGCACCGCCTCGTCCTCGCGCCCGCGCTCCCTCTCGCCTTCCTCGCCGCGCTATCCACCCCTCTCGACCGCCTCCGTCTCCCCGACCATGCCCTCCGCCTCCTCTGCCTCCCCTAAAGCATCCCCAGGAGGAGGGACAACGAGCACGCCGCTCCTTCCGCCAGGCTCGACCATCCGCCCCGCCCCCGTCGTCCCTCCTTCGCCGTCCGTCCCGCCCACGCCCAGCTTCTCCCGCCCGACCAGCCCCAGGCCGAGCGAGCCTGCGAGTCCGACCAGGGCGAGGGCGGGCAGTGCGGGTCAGGGAGCGGGAGGGGCAGGTGGGGGAGCGGGAGTCGGCGGCGGGCTGCTGCCTGGCAAGGACAGGGACGCCGGCGACGGCAGCTTGAGCAAGAGCGGCAGCCAGGTCGACTTGAGCCACATCTTTGAGCGCGGTGCGTCCCCTCTCCCCTGCTTCTTGCGGAGCTCGTCGTTTTCCTCCTCGGGACGGCGAGGAGCAAGTGATCGAGCGCCTGCCAGCGGGCCAAACTGACTTTTCCTTCGCCACTACATGCTTCTGATGCACCGCAGACGTCGAGTTCGCCCCCTCGCACCTCCTCAACCCGTCGGAAGCTGTCGACGTCGCCGTCCCTCCCGTCCTGACCGAAGCCGCGCTCGCGCTCTCCATCTCGGACCTCGGCGACCCGCTCACGTCGCACGAGCTCGCGCACCTCGCGCAAGAGGCCGAGCACGACGCCCAGGCCGGCAGCGGCTGGAGCAGCCCCGGCGGACCGGGCCCCGCCGGGCTCGCGGCGATGCTGGCGCAGGGCGCGCCGAGCCAGCAGGCTCAGCCGGGGCACGCGTACCAGCCCGTGCACTCGAGCCCGCTGCACCAGGGCGCGCCGCACGCGCCGCACTACCACCCCCCGGCGCACCACCCCTTTGCGGCTTCGTCGCGCTCACCCACCCGCGGCGCGGCTGGCGCGCTCGGCGGCCGCTCCCTCTCCCCCGAGTCCGCCCCCGGAGGAGGAGGGAGGGCGACGAGCCCCGTCCTGAGCGACTCGAGCGGCCCGACGCGGCTCAGCAGCGTCGGTACGCCGCCGACGAGCAACTCGGGCGGGTCGCCGCCCCCGCCGGAGCTTTCTCTGTCTGCCGCCGCACAGGGACAGGTGCAGGGGAGCCCGAAGCTCAGCCTCCCGCTCGGGCCGTTTGGGCAGCGCCTCGCCGAGGCGCTTGAGGAGGAGGCGAACCGGCCTGGGGCGTCTTCTTCTGCGGGCGCGAAGGAAAGGGACACGAGCCCTTCGAGCGAGACGAGCACCGGAGCGGGCGTCGGAGGGAGGGTGCAAGGCAAGGCGGCGAGCTACACGCCGCTCAAGCCGTCGCTCCTCCTGCCGTTCCCGTCCGGCGGCAGCCTCGCCGCGGACGACCCCTTCTCGTCCTTCTCGCCCTCGTCCGGCACGCCCGGCCTCGGCTCGGCCATCTCGTCCTCGCCGCTCCATTCGCCGTCGTACGAGCTGCCGAACCCGTTCGGGCTGCCTCCTTCCTCCGCCTCCGCTTCGCCTTCCGGCCCCGGCGGCGCGGGAGCAGCGGGAGAGCTCGCCGCGCCGCACCCGCGCCGGCTGAGCTTCTACTCGTACGCGGACCTGATCAACGAGGAGCGCATCCAGGAGCTCAAGGGCGAGGGGATCGGGCCCGCCGACGCCGCCGCTGCCGCCGCCGCCGCTGCGCTCCCGTCTGGCGCGGCGACGCCTGGGGGGCTGAGCGCTGCTGGAGCGGGAGGGGTGAGGGAGGCGGGGAGCAGGACTGTCAGCGGTGGGAGCGTTGGGGCGGGTAAGAAGGTCGCAGGGGCAAGAGGGCGGGCAGGCTCGCCGGCGCCGGCGCAGCCGGTCGATGCGGAGGAGCTCGAGGCCAAGGTCGCTGCCGTCGCGCTCAACGCCTAGGCTGTGTCGAAGGAGGGAAGGAAGGGGGAGGGGTGGTCGTCGTCGTCGTTTTGCTTTCGTCGTTTTTCTTCTCGGGGTTCTCAAGGGGTCTGTCCCGTCGTCCGGTTGTGCCGTCTCTCTCCACCCTGGTCCTACCTAGTCTAGCCGTGTATCTGCGCCCTCGTAGCCGCCCACCTTTGCCGTTTTGCCCGCCCCGCCGTTTGTAGGCCTTGATTGAACTCGTCTGGACTTGCTCCTCCTTCCGCTGGACTGAACGAGGGGCTGCTGTTGAGCCTCGTTTGTCGCAAGAGAGAAGCATTTCAGCGGTGCGCAACTTTTCCAACGCAACTCGCGGCCGCCGTCGCCTTGTCCCCACGTGCATCCTCCTCTCCTTGCTTACTCTCTCCTCACGCGACTCGCTGCTCTCTCTCCTTGCTGTCGCGATGCAGGTGCTGAACAACAACTTCAACGCGCCGACGATGGACCCGTTCGAGGCGTTCGCGCTGCCAACGCAGGAGGACAAGCCGCCGCCTCCTCCGGCGGTGATCCGCCCGTTCAACCCCTCGACGGACCTCAAGCTCGTGCGCTACCTCGTCGGGAGCAGCGTCATGGAACCGTGGGTCGGCTCTCCCTCTCCCCCGGCGACAAGAGGACGAGGACGAGGCGATGTGGTCCTCATCAGCCAGCGGCTCGCCCGTTCCGCTCAGTCCTGGACTGACTTCTCTTGGGCCGTACAGCTCTTCTCTCGCGAACCAGCACGCCCTCTTCTCCCCGCTCGGCGTCGTCCTCACCCTCCTCGCCTCGCACCTCCTCGTCCTCCGCTTCGGCGGCTACCCCGCCGCGCTGCACAACCTCGTTTCGTCCAACCCCAAGCCGTTCAACCCCGACGCAACCATCCTCCAGACCCTCTCCGACTTTCTCGTGCTCGTCCCCGTGCTCGTCGGCCCGCCCATCGCGCTCCTCGCGCTGTTCGAGTTCCGGCACCGCAACCTGTTCGAGGAGGAGATGCGCCGCGCGATTGGCGAGGAGGATCTGACGGACATCAAGGGCTACTACGACGTCCAGGAGGACCCGGAGAAGGCGCAGGAGGTGACCGTCGGCGCCAAGGCGAAGAAGGGCGCCTCGACCTCCAAGGCGAAGAAGGCGGTCCAGGAGGCGAAGAAGGGCGGCAAGGAGGAGGCGCAGCGCAAGGGCTTCTGGGTCCTCGAGTACGACAACCGCCTCATTGGCGCCGTTGCCCTTGACGGCCGCAAGCCGGGTCAGAAGCTCGACTCGGCGGTCGACCACGTCGGCAAGGGCAAGAAGGAGGCCAAAGCGGCGGAGGCGCTCGACGTCCCCTCTACCGCTGAGGCGAGCGCAACGGCCGCGAAGGAGGGCGAGTCGGGCTACGCGCTCCGCTCGCGCAAGAACCCGTCCCTTTCCGTCACGCCGCCGACGCCCGCCTCGGGCACCGCACCCGCGCCCTTCTCGCTCGACGGCGCCGCGCTCCCCTCCGGCACGCTCCACCTCCGGCGCTTCGCCTCGTCGCTCTCGTTCCGCGCCGCCGGGATCGAGGACGACCTGCTCGACTTTGTCGAGAAGCAGGCGTTCGCGCCCGCGTCCTCCTCCTCCGTCGAGGAGGACAACGAGCAGGAGGAGGAGGAGGACAACGAGCAGGAGGAGGAGGAGGACAACGAGCAGGAGGAGGAGGAGGACAAGCCCGCGCCCGCGACGCAGATCGTCTTGACCCTCCGCCCCTCGGTGCAGAAGGCGCTCCGCGCGCGGCTCGTCAAGCGCGGCTGGGAGCTCGTCCCCTCCGGCTCGGAGCTCGACGTCGCCGGCACCAGCGGCAAGACGCGTCGCGCGCTGCTGGACTATGTCTGGCCGCTGAGCCTGCAGGAGAGGACGATGGTGCTCCGGAGGGCGGCGTGGGAGGCGAGGCAGCCGGAGGAGAAGGAGGCGTGAAAATGGGGTTCTTCGATTCCCCCTTTCCTGGTTCATCGTGGCGCGTGTACTCTTGGTTGTGCCGTCGTTTTCTTCCCTATCCCCTACTCTTATCTGGCCTACTCTATCCTCGTCATGGCACACCGCCGTTTGCAGCCGTACACCTAGATTCTCCTGTAACACTCTTCCCTCGCTTCGTCCGCGTCACTGGGCAGCCCTTGACGTCCGCAGTGGTACGCGTTGCCCTCTTTCGCACTGCCGCCGCAGCTTGCTGACCCTCCTCGCTCTGCAGGACTCCTTTTCCTCCTCGCCGAAAGCCTCTTCCTCCGTGCTCCCTGCTTCTGTCTCTTCCTTGGCGTTCGTGCCGCATTGTCTCGTGCCTTCGTCGTCGTGACCAATGAGCTCGAGTCCCGTACGTTCTACCGCTTCTTCCTTTTTCTTCCCGAGCTGGACTGACCCGTTTATCCTGCTTTCAGGCGTCAGCTCCACGTCGGGATAGGAAGCACTGCGACCGTTGCCTGCGTATGAGCAGTCGGTTCGCCTCATCGTCTCTTTCCTTCCTTCGGACTCGGCAACAGCAAGGCTCACTCTTTCTCTCTCCCCGCAGCTTCCTACCTCCCGAGCTACTGCTACCTCATCTCCCGACCCGCTCGCACCGCCGACCTGTGAACCTCTCGCTCCCAGCGCCTCGCCGCAACTTTCAACCTCGAAAACCCCTTTCCCACTTCCATCCTCTCTCGCCTCGCAAGGCTTCTACTGAATTGCGTCTCCTTCCCCGGATCTTCTCGCACCGGACGCACTCGTGTCAGACGCCCTCGTGACCCTCTAGTCCTCCAGGATCACCCTTTTCTTTGGCAGACAGTTTTCTCCTCCTCCCTTTCCCCCTCGTAGACTGGATAGACTCCCGCACCCACGATCTCGCGAAGAGGGCTTGCCTTCGTTCACAAGATCCGGATCTCCCATGCGATAGCCACCGCACCCGAAGGGGACGAGGCGTTTCTTGCAAGGGTGAAGAGGGAAGCAAGGGGGCGTGTCGGTCGATCCGGGCTTCCGGGCTCGCTGGGTACTTTCGCAGGCTACCGCGAAGGTTGACTCAGCACTCTCGAGCGCTCAGTCGGCGAATTACCCAAAGAAGCAGTTGGAGACGTTCTCCATCTTCTCCTCGAGCTTCTGCTTGTCTTCCCCTCGCATCCTCTCACGCCTCCGCGAAGCCATCCGCCCCGCTCAGCTGCCATACCCACGAAGCGAATTTGCCCATCACCTGTGCGTGCACGCGCATGCGGGAGGACGGCGGGTCCTCCTCCTCCCAGACCCACTGCGCTTCCGCTCGGCGCCGACACGCCTTCGGGCAGTCGCTGACTGCGATAGAAGGATACCAGCAGCCGCTAGACCTCTTCCGGGCGGCTCCGCTGGCGTCAATCAGCGCTCAGCGCCGTCCTGTCCCCAACCCGCCAGCTCGATGTTGTCGGCGTTCTCCAGAAGCCCACGCCGAGCGCGTTCCCAGCGCTTGCTCACCCGCCGGTGGTGGCACAGGTGCCCTGAATTCCAGCCGCCTCGCAGAAGCCGGGTCGCCGCCGCCGCCGACTTGCCTTCCTTCCTTCTTCGGCGACGCCGACGTCGGCGGCGTGCTTGCTCCCCTCGCCTCTCTGCCGCAGCGTGCTGGGACTCGAGAGCTCTTGCTTCAGGCCTGAGGACATGGCATCAGCCTCTTGCGGCAGGTGCACTCAGCGGGGCGGAGTTCCAAGCCCACAGCCATTCCATCACAAGGAGGTGCTGCCCGCACGCTTTCGAGGCCTCCGGGCCTCTTCACAGGCAGCCGCTCTTCTGGAGCACCCACCGACGCAACCGCGCGACCATCCTTGACCTTGCGCTGCTTTTCGCTCCGGCCCCTCTTTCTCCTCTTCCTCTTCTCCCATCCCACGCCTGTAGCAGCTAGTTCTCCTCGACCTCCTCGCCTTCCTTTCACGACGCTGCGCTAAAGGTCGCACGCCACACGCCCGGTCTCTCGCATCCACACACTCCTTTCACGACCTTCGCTTTCCGCCCCGCTCGACCTCGACCTCCTCCTTCACCACCTCACCCACCACCCTTTCCCACGATGCAACTCCGGACCTTCCTTCCTGCCCTCTCTCTCCTCGCCGCCGGCGCCCAGGCGCAGATCCTCAACCTCCCTCAGCTTGACATCGGCCTCCTGCAGAACGTACGTTCCCAGGCTTCATTCCTCTTCGCTTCTTCGGTGCGCTTACCTCTCCTCCTCGCCCAGGGTGCTCTCATCAACATCGGATTGTTTGCCAACCTCCTCGGCCAGAACAGTACGTCTTCGCCACCCGCTCGACCCGAACCTCCCAGCTGACCTTCCCTCGCTTTTCTCCCAGGCTGCCCGAACGCCAACGTCGGTGTTCGGACGTCTCTTCTCGGCCTCGTGAGGATCTGTGCCTGCGTCAACGTCCTCAACGGCGGAACGAGCGGTACCGACACCGGCTGCCCGGCCGTACGTCTCCCTTCTCCCTCTTCCTGGGCAGCCCCGCTCTAACCTCCTTCTCCCGTCCACAGTGCCAGGCGAACGCCTCGCCCGTCTGCGGTGGCGCCGGCACCTGCGCCTGCGCGTGCAACACCGGATTCTACGCGACCGCCCAGGGCACTTGCGTCCCGAACTCGAACTGCCCGGCGCCGAACGTCCTCACCGCCGTCAACACCTACGCCGTCTGCACTTGCGCTGCTGGATACGTGCGTCGAGCTCGTCTTCGTCTACTCCATCAGACTCATTCTGACAGCTCTCTTCCTCTCTCTCCAGGTCTCCGACGGCGCTGGAGGCTGCACCCTCACCCCGTCTGCTCGTGCCCGTGCCGCTCGTCACCGCCGTTCGTTCCCGATCAAGCACGGTCAGGCCGTCTTCGCGCCGCAGTCGTCGGAGAAGCCTGCCTGGACTTGCCCGGACGGCGAGACTGCCTGCCCTCTTCCTTCCGGTGCGCTTCCTTCTAGCCCTTTCTAAAGCCATTTCCTGATCTTTCCTCTCTCCCTGGAACAGGCGGCTTCGAGTGCATTGACACTGCCACCTCGCTCAACTCGTGCGGCGGCTGCGTCGGCTCCGGCGAGGCGGGCCAGAACTGCCTCGCCATCCCGGGCGCGCTCAACGTCCAGTGCATGGACAGCAAGTGCCACGTCGGGTCGTGCTTCAAGGGCTGGCGCCATGTCAAGGACGGCAACGGCGGCTGCGTCTAGTCGGGCCCTTCTTCCGACTCTTCTTCTTCCCCGCCGCAGTGGTATTTTCCTCTTGCCGTCCCCGCGCTAGATGCGGCTCATATACCCATTCGCTCTTCTCTCATAGCGCCGATCTGTTTAGTACATAGCAACCCACGCCCTTTTACCTTTCACGCGCCGGCCCCCTTTTACGCCCTCTTTTTCTTGCGACCCCGTCGCCTCGGACCCACACCCACACGCCTGTAGCATAGCCTCTCTAGACCGCAACGAACGATGCTCGATCAGTTCTTCCTCAAGTGCTGTCCCTCGTGGAGAAGACGAGAGAGGAGCGCAAGCGGTTACTTCGTTTCAAGCGGTAAGCGGACGACGGGCTAAGCAAGCGAGTGCTCCTTCATCTCCTCCGTCCCACCTTCGCCGCCTTCCTTCGCGTCGACCCCTTGCTCAAACGCCATCTTGTCCGCCTCCTCCCGCGCCTTTTCCTCCCGTTCCTCCCTCTCCCACTTCTCCATCATCTCCTCTATGCTGACCGCGCCCTCGCCCCACACCCTCCCCGCATCACGCTCCGCCTGCTTGCTCTCCGGCTCGTCGCGGAGGAGCTCGGTCGTGCGGTCCCAGTACGAGGCGACGATGCGGTGGAGCGGGCTGAGCAGCCAGAGGGATGGCGGCTCGGGGGTGTCGGACGGCGCAGGAGGAGGGGGGCTGGGCTGAGAGACTGAGGGAATGAAGATGAGCTGGGTGAGGTCGGACTCGAAGAGGGCGGAGGAAAGGGCAGAGAGGTGGTCAACGTTGAAGTCGGCGGGAAGGTCCACGATGACCTCGAGTGGCGTGGCGAGGTCGTGCTCCTTGACCTTGACGCCTGCCTTCTCGAGCTTCTCGCCCGCCGACTCCGGCGGCGCCGTCTGACGCCTCGTGAGCGGGAAGCCCTCCTGATGCTCGCTCAGCTTGAGCTTGACGAGGAGGCGCTCCTCTTCCCCCTTCGCCGTCCCGGAATCCTGCTTCTTCTGCATCGGTGCCCTCGCCCTCGCCTCGGCAACGTCGGCGGCGGTCGTTCCGGCGAGGAGCTCCCAGCCGAGAAGGCTGCGGGCCGACCTCTCGCGGTGGCCAACGACCCAGATCCCCTCCGCCGCGTCGTCAACGAGCTTGAGGCGCTTGAGGTCCTTGACGAAGCCCTCGACGATGGAGGCAGGCGAGCGGGACGAAGCCGTCCACTGGCTGCGAGTTTTGGCGGCGAGCTCGTACTGCTTCTTGATGCGCTGGATGCGGGCGGCGTCCTCGTCCTCCTTCGACTTGCCCTTGCCCCCCTCTCCTGCGTGGACCGGCTTGTCCTTGTCCTTGTCGCCGTCCTGGTTCGGCTTCTTCCCGCCGCGGCCCCTTCCCCTCCCACGGCCGCGACCGCTGCGACCCCTCGACTGGCTGCTCGATCCGCCCCCTTCTCTCGCAAGCTCGTCCTTGCGCTTCGCCCAGTCCGGTGGCGACGCCTTCTCCTCCTCGAGCGGTTCGAGCTCGTTCTCGAACTCCAGGCCGAGGTCAAACGCACTCTTGAGCTCGTCGACCTTGCCGGCGTCGCTGGCGTACTTGCCGAGGTCGAGCGGAAGGGACAGAATCGAGTCGACCGAGGGGAAGACGAGCTTGAGAGCGGACTTGAGGGTCGAGTTGTTGGTGAGCTGCTTGTGAAGGCTGACGGCGGGACGGACTGCAAGAGGTAAAGGTCAGGTCAATTGCGCTATGAGGCGAAGAAGAGGCGTACGCTGCTTCGTTGCGATGTCACAGACCTTGAGGCACGCCTTGATGTCGTCGACCCGCGTCGGGAAGACACGACGAGTGAGCTGGAACTTGAGGAAGGAGGTTGCAACGAGAGGGGCGACGGTAAGAGTTGGCGTATGCCTGTGCGAGGGACGTCAGCGAAGAAGCGAGGCGCAGGAGAATAGCACGCACCCGTCGTTCGAGCGGTTGTCGAAGTACTTCGCGAGCCTCCCAGCGTCAAAGACGAAGTCCGCCCACTCGTCTTCCGACTTGCCGCTCAGCCCGACCTGCTGCTCCTGGAGCGGGTCGTCGGGGTCGACCTCGTCGTCGCCCTTTTCGTCGCCGTCCTCCTCTTCGAGACCCGCCTCGGGGTCGTACCCGCGAAGCGGCTGCGAGCCGTACGTCGCGCGGAGCTGGATGATATCGGCTTGGAAGTAGCGCAGGAGAGTCTTGAAGTTGACGCGGATGTCGACTGCCGGAAGGGAACAGCCTCCGTCAGTTTGGCAGAGGAGGGGCTGGAGGAAGTGGAAGAGGGCGAAAGGGCGAGACGTACTGTCGCGGAACGACCTCAGACTCCTGAACTCGTCGCAGCAGCGCAGGAGACGGAGGTCCCAAGGAAGCCCGCTGGTCGGACAAGACGAGCTTAGGTTAGTCCGCCTCGTCTCGAAGAGGAAGAGGGGGGAGGGGAACGCCCGGGTCGTAACGCCCAGCGTCCTCGGCATGCGGCGGGAGCTCCTCGCCCTGATCCCAGCCGCCCTTGGACTCCTGGCCCGCCCACTTCTTCCTCGGGAGCTTTTTCTTCCTTCCCCTTCCTCCCCCTCCCTCACCTCCTCCTCCGCTTCCCGTGCCCCCAGCGCGAGCCTCGCCGCTCGGGCGCAGGCCGTCCTGCTCGCTCTTAATGTCCGTCACGGGCTGCGCAGGCGCGTTTGAGGCGGCGTCGGGCTGCTGCTCGCTGGTGGAGGTGGTAGGAAGAGCAGCCTCGGCGGGCGTGTCAGGCTTGGGCGGAGGAGGTGGGCCAAACACAACTCGCTTTTCGACGACCTTGGGTTTGCGGTACTGACGGCGTTTGGGCGGCATGAGCGGCAGCTGCAGAGAAGGGGGAGAGGGAGGAGGGAAAGGAGGAGGAAGAGGTCAAGGCGTGGTCAGGCGGAGCTTCCGGAGCAGGCATGGAGTCGGCAGATGAATATCGATCGCCTGTGTACGCAGCTCTCGCACTCGTCAACGAAGCGGAAGCAGGAGAACAGCAGGAGAGCCGGAGGCACAGCGAAAAGTGCCGCTCACGATGGCAGAATCGCACGGAGCGAGAAGCGAGAAAGCAAGGGATGTGCAGAGCCGCGCTGAGCACCTTTCTGGCCGTACCTGAGCCTTTTCTGCTTCTGTGAGGGAGCGGATCTCGGGCGACCTTGTCCTCGCCCGGTCGCCCAACTCGCCTGCTTCCGTCCTCGACCTCTACTCAGCAGTATGCCCGGCAAGGTAGGCAGTCATCTTGTACACACTTTCTGCGCCCACTGATCCGCCTCTGCCTGCAGCGCGCCCCTCCCAAGCCCAAGTCGAAGAGCACCGCCTCGTCCTCATCTCGCTCGCTCAAGCCGTCCCTCCTCCCGCTCAAGCCCAACCAGGCCAAGCTCAAGAAGGCCAAGCGCACGCACAAGGCTGCCGACGCCGACGCCCGCATCCAGCTCGACCAGGGTGGGAACGAGTTGAGGGCGGCGCTCGACGAGGCCGCGAGGGACAAGGTGCGTCGTTCGTGCTCCTGTCGATGAGAGAGTCGCTGATGATGACACACGTGTCCTCCGTAGCCCCTCGTCGAGAAGAAAGCCGCGCCGGTCGAGCTTGCGCAGGCCGGCGACCCGCTCGCGAGGGACCTGGACGACCTTTCCGTCGCTTTCGGCGGCGCGTGAGGCCGTTCGCAGCTGTCCAGGTCAGGGAGGTGCGGCTAGGACTGCCGTAGACGTACGTGTTTTCCCTTGACTTCTGCCCACCCGGTCTGACCCCTCCCTTTCCTCGCAGACTCTCCCTTTTCACTTCGAGCCCGGCGAGCTTGCAAGCTCGTCGCGATCCCGTTCGTAGACTTGCGCGTTCTTGCGACAGACGCAGTCACTCCATTTTTCTTGCTCGTCTGGACCGCACGAGAGAGCGCCTGGTCAAAGAGAGATCGCCAACCAGCCTTCGTTTCACTTCCCCCTCGTCATGACCGCCTCGTACTGTTCGAATTCGAGTCGGAACGCCTGCTCCATTCGCTGCTCCGTCAGCCCGCGGATCAGTCTTTTCAGGCCGGCGAGGCCGGAGCTGCTGGCCACCTTGTTCTCGACGCGGTTGACGAGCTTCTCGCGGATCTTGGCGCTGGCGCAGTGGGTGAACCACGCGTCATTGATAATTTCTGCACGGTGGAGGAGAGGTGAGTTGACGAAGAATAAATGAGTGAGGAAGGACAGAGCGAGAGGAAGTTGGAAGAAAGGAGAAAGCGAGATACGCACGGCTGAGCGAAGCCCCCTGCAGCTTCTTCATATGCCAATCTGGCACCCTCCACCCATCTGCATACCGATGTCCGAAAGCTATCGGCCCCAACGCTGCCTTGACAACGCTCTGCTCCTCGTGCTTGTGGCTCTGCAGCTGGGGATAGGCCTCCTCCGCCATGGCACGGAGGCAGACGACATTGTTCGGCCGGGCGTAGTCGAAGAATTCGGGCTGATAAAGGAAGGAGGACATGAACCCTGCGTGATAGAGAGGTCAACCCGGGTCATCTAGAGGAAGAGGGAAGAAAATGGCTTACAGCCCACGCCGAAGATCTCCTTTTCTCGCGTTTCGTCCTCGAGGATCTCCTTGACCATATGTGGTGCGCCTAGTAGGCAAAGAAGCAGGAAATGAGTCCCGCTTCTTGCAGTTTGGGCGGAGGGAGTAGAGGATTGGGGAACGATAGAGACGCACGTTTCATCTTGGCCAGGTGCATGACTACGGAGAGCGACGCGTGAGCTTCTTCAAGTGAGAAAGCGAGAGGCGACGTACTCATTGTGCCTACTTCGTCGCTGAACGACAGGACGCCATCGCAGAAATTCTCCGTTGCGATCTCGTTCCACCGCCTCGAAGTGGAGAACGAGGCGCCCCTCACCGTCCCCGTCTCACTGCCGCCGAGCGAGATTCGCCTATGTACGCGACATCGAAAAAAGGCTGAGTTTCATGACGTTTTCGCGAGGGAAGAAGAGGAAACGGCGACGCACTTGGCCGTCAGCGTCGCGAGTGCCATGTCCGCCTCGTCGGGGTCGTCGTAGATCAGGACCTCGGGTCGAGGGAACGGCGGAGGCGGGGAACGCCAGTCGAACTGCGGCAGGACCTTGACCGCTCCGCCGGCTCGTCCTCGGGGTGGTGGTGGGGGAAGAAGCGCCCGGGGCGTGGTCGAGAGGCGGCGGAAGGCGGATGGAGGTGCAACGGAGACGTCATAGGATGCAGGTGGCGGACGGAGGCGATGCAGGGACGGTAGAGGCGAGCGAAGCATGGCGGAGGGGAGGAGGAGGAACGAGGTGCAGACGACGAGGGAAGCGCGGAGGGCGGTGCAGCGGTCCTGATGGGCACTGCAGTGGAGAGATTGGCACCTTCGAGCGATTTGGAGCGGTGCAAGAGGCGAGCGATGAGAAGGAAGAGCGAAGGAGCACAACGCGCGCGTCCGTCGCTCGCGACTTGCGACGTTCCAGGGGGCATTCCTTTGTTCGCACGGTCGAGCCTTCTCTACACTTTCAACAAGACGTAGGAACGGGAGACGAGAGGTGAGGAGGAACTGTGCAGGTGGTTTTTTTCTATTCTCGGCCGCCCAAACCTACGCTACATACGGGTCGCACACGCGCAGACAAGAACGAGAGAAGAAGGGAGACGGAAGGGGTAGGGAGGGGAAGAGAGTCCAACAAGGAGGTGCGAAACCAGGACGAGGAAGAGGTGAAAGTACGGGCGGCGATGCGGAGAGGGAGAGCCGAGGGATAGGGTATCAGGCTGGAGGAGAGAGTGGGGAGTGGTGCTGAGGGGAGAGGGAGCAATAGGCGGGAAGGGAGGAGGTCACGGTGAGGAGGGGGTCAAGGCGATTTACAGAGGGGGAGGAGCCTGAGGCGGGGCGTTCTGGGCGGCGGCCATCGCCTCCTCGGACGCCGACTCGACCTGGACACCGAAGCCCCACTTGGAGGTCGACTTGACGTGGTCGATCTCGCCGGCGAAGAGGACGGCGAACGCCGGGCTCAGCCGCTGCTCGAGCAGCATCGAGACCTTGCCGGTCGAGTCGACCTGGCCGCGGTAGGTCGACATGCGGAAGTCGTACTTGACACCGGCGGTCGCGACGGCCTTGCGCTCGCGCGGGTTGAGCGCCGGGATGCAGACGAGGTCGACGCCGGCGTCGACGCGCTCGGCGAGCTTCTTCCAATACGTCGCCTGCCAGACGCCCTGGCTCATGATCTGCGCCGTCGCAATCCACGAGTCCTTCATCGCCTGGCCCATCTCGTCCTTCTGGACGTTGTGCCACTTGGCCATGTAGCCGACCGAGCAGTCCTCCATGTCGGGCGACGGGCGCTGGTACATCGTCTCGACACCGAGGGCAAAGTTGGGCGTGATGGACTGGAGGTAGGCGGCGATGTAAGAGCCGGTGAGGTCGGCGGGGGAGGGGTTGTACGACTTGAGCGAGAGGGTGTAGTCCTTGCCGACGCGGTCGTGCTCGACGACGAACATGGACGGCGACTGGGTAGACGCGGCGAGGTTCATCGAGAGCTTGGTCGTGTCCCGTGCGGACCAGCCGTAGTTGAAGCGGCCGTTGATCGAGCCCTCGTTGTCGACCATACCCTGGAGGAAGGTCTGCTCGAGGAGAAGAGAATCGGTCAATGCCACTCGAGAACCGGTGCGAAGAGAGTAGACGGACCTTGGAGGTGGCGTAGACGGCGCCAAAGTTGTATGTGCCCGGGTTGATGCCGCCCATGGGTCCTCCTTGAGAGCCGGCGGCGAACGAGTGAGTGACCTGGAAGGCGGGGACCTGGGAGAGGGTCTTGGAGAGGTCGGCGCGGGCGCCATCGAAGGTGTAGTTGGTCAGGTGGGTGACTGCGATGCGTTCGTGGGTCGTTCAAGGCGTGTGCAGGCGAGGAGGCGAGATGAGGAAAGGTCGGGGAGGGTCAGCTTCGGCACGCGATGCAGGCCTCGTGGGAGGTGGCTGAGGGGTGGAGGGGGTGCAGAAAGTGAGCGTACGCTTGACCTCACGCCCCAGGTCCTCGAACTTGCCCGGCTCAGGGAGCTGGAGGCGGTCGCGAGCAGCCTCGAGGCGGTCGAGGGCATTGCCGGCGAACGACAGCCACGAGGGCAGGTAGTCCGTGTACGACGGCTCCTTGGCGAGTGCAGGAAGCGGGGCAGCAAACTGGGGAGCAGCCATCGTGGAGTGAGGGAGCGAACGACGGCCAGCAGCCGGAGCAGACACCAAGGTCGCTCGGTCGGGAATCTTTGCATCGCCTCTTCCGCCTCTTGTGGCTCGTGCGACAGCTTTGCGAGGGATAGATACGATGCAGGAGAGGCTGATGCTACAACAAGTGCGAAGGAAGAACGAAAGTTACGGCAGGCCCCTCCCTGGGTTCCTCCAGTCGCCCCTCACATGTCCTGCGCGTGCAGGTTGTTGTCCTCCCGGTTCAAAATGCGGTTGTACTGCGAGAGGAGCGAGTGAGTAGAAGTCAGGAGGTGGTCTACGGACCTAGTAGAAGAAAACGCACCTCGAGAAGAAGTCGCCAAATGTAGATCTCCATGTCGATGAAGCGCCTGCGAGTGCCGCTCGTCGTTAGCGTCTCGTCAGCCTGAGACTCTAAGCGGAAGGAGAACGCACCAGTGCGTCTCGGCCCACTTCTTGCCCTCCGCCGCAATCTCCTTGGCAATGTCGTCGTGCGCGCCCTTGCCGTCCTCGTCGCCCATGAAGAAGGCGAGCGAGGTCCATAGGTCGGAGTAGTCGGACTGGATGGGGACGTAGCTGCGAATGAGGGAGAGGCTTAGCCTGCGATTCGAGGGGGCGTGAAGGGAAACGGGTGGCGGAGAGGCGGAGGAGGCGGAAAGACGCACTGGACCCAAGGCTGGATCATGTCGGAGTACCTGCGGGAAAAGACAGATGAATGAGCGGAAGAAGGACCAGGAAAGACCAGGAAAGAAGGAGAGGGGGACGAACCACTCCGGGAAGATGGTCTGCTTGAGGACGAGCGAGTTGGTGCTCATCAGGCTGTGAACATGCGAGAGCGGGCGTGATCAGAGCTCTGTCAGTCCAAGCACAGCCGAATGAGAAGGAACCGCTCGCCACGCACCGATGGAACCTGCCGCTCCACCCGTTCCCGTCGATGTCGACCATGTACTTGTACTCGTTCTGCTGGTCGGGCTCCATCCACGTGTCCCACATAAAGTCCTTCTTGAGCTCCTCGCACACGACGGGGTCGTCGCACTGCTTCGGCTCGCCGAGGAACTGGAAGTCGAGCCCCCACTTCTGCGCGAGCGCCTGCGCCCGCCCGGTCAGCGTCGACACCGGGCCGAGCTTCGGCGGGGAGGTCGAGTCCTCGGGCGCGTAGGGGAGGGAGAGCGTGGCGGCCTCGTAGGGCAGGCGGCAGAGCCGGACGCGCTGGCTCCACTTGCGGTGGTGGGCGAGGTTGAGGTCTGCGCCCGTGGTCGTCCCGCGCCAGACGACGCCCGTTTTCTTGTCCTCCCACGCGGGATCGTTGCCCTGTCGGCGGTCGTACTGGTCGATGGGCGGGATGAGGAGGTCCGAGTGCATCGAGGTGGCTGTCGAGGTGAAGAGAGGGTAGAGGAGACCGGGTCGAGGGCCGGGCCTGAGGAGAGCAATCGCATGAGTAGAGCTCGGGGAGGAAGGGGAAGAAGCCGAGACGGGAACGCACCAAGCGGTGAAGCCATGTATCATCTGCGTCTCCGGGTGCGTGCACAAGTCCATCGCAGCGACATGGTCCTTGATGAACGACCGCTGCTTCGGCTCAGAGTAGATCTGGCCGCTCTCGATGCGCTTGTCGAAGGACGGAACGCGGCGGAGGGGCGAGTCGGGCGGGCAGATCTGCGCCCAGCCGTCGAAGGACCAGTCGTCGAGATACTCTTCCGCTTCGGAGTCGGAGAGGACTGAAAGGACAGGCTCGAGTAAGGGGAGAGGCTCGGAAGAGAGGAAGAGGCGCAAGAGTGGCGTACCTGATCCGCTTCTTGCTCGTGCAACATGGCGTGCCCGGTTCTCGCCGCTGAGGACGATCTGCGGGGGAGGAAGGCGTCAGGAAGCGTAGAAAAAGACTCGACGAGACGCAGCGCACCCAGGGGACGTCGTGCCCGGTGAAGGTGACATTCATGTTCGGGAGCTGCTTGGCGATATTGCCCAGCAGCTTGAGCATCTGGTCCGTGCGCTCGTTCGCGCCCTTCATCGGCCCGTGCGCTTGGATTTGCGCGCCGTGCTGCTTGAGCTCGACCGTGAACGTCTTGTCCGTGATCCAAAACTCGTCGTCGAACTGGATCTTGTCGTGCCGAGCGCGAAGAGTCGACGGCTTGAGCGCGAGGAAGGGCTCAACTTGTCGCATCATGAGGTCGAACTCGTCGACTGGGAATGGAGAGAAACGGGTCAGACGAGAAAAGGGGGGATGGGCCGGAGGAAGAAAACGGACCCATGACAAAGTCGTTTGCCTTCGCGTGGAAATACCTGCGAAAATGGCGGTGAGTACGGGAAGGTCAGGCGGATGAGGACCTCACGCACCAGTCGGCAAAGCCCTTGGGCGGTCGCCGCTTGTACCTCCGCTCGTACTCCTGGATCGCCTCTCGCAGGTCCTTGCTCTGCCTCGCAACCTTGGCCTTCCACTCCTTCCTCCCCTCGCGCACGAGGTGGTGGATCGGATGTGGCTGGAGAGCGGGATCTGGCGGCTCGTACTTGGTCGGGCGCTGACCGGGCTTGATGAGCGGCGGCGGACCTCGCACGGCCGGGTAGACGAGCTGGCCGTTCTGCTCGCGGAACCGCAGGCCCTCGAAGGGGTCTCGCCGCGACTGCCGCTCGGCCTCGCATTCTCCCCGCCAGGGGAAGAGCAGGCAGAGCTTCGAGGTGCCGCCCTCGATCTGGATGGGCGGCAGCCGCTTCGCCCCCTCGTCCTCCGAGTCGCGGCCCATGTAGTCGAGGCCGAACCCGCCGACCTGGCTGAACCGCCCGCCGGCCTTGACGGACGAGTGGACGAAGAGGACGCCGCCGACGACAGCGACGAAGAGCCCCACCGCGATGATCTTGCGCCAGCGGCCGCGCCCGCGCAGGAACCCGGGCAGGCTGGACGACTGCTGTCCCAAGGTGGGAGTGCGGATGGAGATGCGGCGATTCGAGGTGAGGAGAGGCGAGTAGGTGGATCCTCGTCGGGAGAAGGGAGACGGCACGGAAGAGTAGTAGTCGAACTGGGGCGGCATGGTGGGCGCTCACGGGCGCTCACGGGAGCAGTAGAGCTCGCTTCGAGCAGGCGGCAGACGAGGAGAGCGAAGTGGTGCACGAGATGAGCGCATCGACCTTGGCCTCGAGTTCAGCTTCGAGCCCGCCGACTCGGAACTCTCGTGGGCCTCTTCCTGATTGTCCCACGATGACCAGCCCTGCAATCTACTCTACAGTAAGGAAAGGATTTCGAAAGAGCCGTGCCAAAAGAACCCAACGCTGGTTTCCCTTTCCTCGAGTTCTCCGAACCTCCTTGAATCGGTTGGCGGCCTCCTCGTTACCAGGGTTCTCTCCTCAGCCAACGCAAGGAGACCGAAGAAACGCGACTGCAATGCAAGTCAGCGTCTACTCCTCCATCTTGGTCGGCTTGCCGCGGGCAAGGATGGCCTCGCGGTCCTTGTTGAGGCGGAGGGCGATGACCTGGACCTTGGAGGGGTGGATCTTGATCGGGCTGTCTCGACAGGGTGGAGGGTGAACAAGAGGAAAGATGAGGAGCAAGGAGGAAGGAAGTAGGGAGAGAAAGGGGAGGAGAACAAAGTCAGTACTGCTTCGCTGGAAGAAAAGCGAGACGAGGACAAACGTGGTGGCACCCGAGCCCTTCTCGCGCTCAACGCGCTCGACGTTGATCGACCAGGACTTGCGGGAGACTGGCAGTTGAAAATGTCGGGGTTGGTGAGTGGGTATAATCAAGTGTCGACGGCCAGGACGAAGCAAGGCATACCCTGGGTGATCTTGCCCTCACGGCCCTTGTAGGAGCCGCGGACAATCTGCAGCGGCAAACAAGGTCAGGTCGGGTTGCGCAAGGAAAGAAGGGAAAAGTGGGGGAGGGGGAAGAGAGCGGAAACGCACCTTGACCTCGTCACCGTTGCGGACGGGGATCGAGCGCTTGGAGTACTTCTCGCGGAGCTCCTTGGAGAGGGGAGCGGACATGATCACGCGGCGCTCCGACGACGGGGCGTTGAAGTGAGCCTTGTGAGCCTTGCGCTGGGAGATGGAGACTGCATGTGGCCGAGTCGCAGAAGGTGCAGCATGACGAGGAGGATGGAGACCATGACGGGTGCGAGGATGAGGCGTGCGGCGCGAGGAGGTAGGTGGGCGGAGGTGGTGGTGTGGGCGGAGGAGGCGAGGTCGACGAGTAGAGTCAGTACAGGGTCCTAAGAGCGTACTCCATACCTTGTAGCCCTCCTGCTCCCGTTGCCGCCAGCGCTGGCGCCATCCGACGCAGTCGACAGCCGCCCCAAGCTGGACGAGCAGCATCTCCCCCTCCCAGGCCTAACGCGCCAACAACACCGCCTTATGCGCCGGTTCCTTCGCCTTCCGTCCCTCGACCGTGATGCGCATCCGTGCATGAAGCGGCGCGCCCATTGGCCGAGTGGTTGTAGAGAACGAGGAGTGGGCGAAAAGGCGTAGGGGAGCCGCGACTGACCGGCCATATCGACGAGAGTACTGCAGGGTGCCGAAGAGCCGTCAGATGCTGTTTCGTGGGCCGGGCAGCAGCAGAGGGACGTACAGCAAGGGAGTCGGGGACTGGAGAAAGACGAGCCCGCTCGCGAGCACGGCTCGAAGTCCCTCGCCGCCTGGGGGCGCGACCTGCTCTCGCCGGCAACGCTTCAGACTCGCCTGGGCTGCTTGTCCAACGCCTTCCAAGAGCTGTTGGACTGAGCCCAGCCAGCCCGATCAGCAGCAGGCGCGGTCGACCATTTTCCCTTTTCCTCCTCGGATCCTTTCGCAAGTCGAGGGTGATTCGCACAGCATTACAGATTGTTCGGACGCCTATGATAAGTGGAGAGACGGGAGGGAGAAAGGGAATCTACAAAGGAATACACATCGAGTTGACGAGAGGAGAGATTACCAGAGCGAGACGAGCCTTTTCCTCCGCTACTTCTTGCCCGAGAACAAGCGGCCGAAGAAGCCCTTCTTCTTGTCGCCCTTGTCCTTGCCGCCCGTGCGACTCGACATGCTCCCCGTCGTGCTCGGCGCCGGGCTCGAAGGCACAGGCGCGCCGGCACCGGCCCCGAGGGCCTCTTGGCCGGCCTTCTTGCCCATCGTCGAGGCGGGTGTCGTCGGAGCAGTGCTGTAGGCCTCCTTCTTCGCCGGGGTAGCGGGAGGAGAGGCGATGGCGGCGGAGTGGGCGGGAGGGGAAGGTGCAGGAGGGTTGGTCGGGGCAGCGGGAACAGCGACGTTGGCAGTCGAAGGCGGCTCGACGACGGCGACAGGTGGGGCGAGGACGGGCGCAACGCCCGTGTGCGGTGCCGGAGTAGTGGCGGCAGGAGCGGCAGGAAGCGGGCCCGAGGGCGGAGGGAGAGCGCTCTCCTTCGGAGCGGCGAGAACGGCCGGGTCGCGCGCCGCAGCCTGGGTGATCGGGTCGCGAGGGGTCGACGAGCCAACGGCGGTCGAGGAAGAGGACGACTCGCCGCCGAGGCCGGTCCCGGCGGAAGGAGCAGCAACCGCTGCCGGGTCCTGCAGGACGCTCTCGAGTGTCGAGCCCTGCTTCGGCGCCGGAGCGGGAACGAGCGCCTTGTCCGCCGTCGGGGCGGCGTGCGAGTCCATCGCCTGCGGCGCCTCGCTAGGCGGAAGAGAGGTCACCTCCGCGCCGGGGACGTTCGGCGCCTCGGCCGTCTCGTGCGAGGCGGGGACAACCTCCTTGGTGACAGGCGGGTGCGGGTCGGGCTTGTCGCTCGCGACGGGCGCCTCGCTCGCCGGAAGCTTGGTGATCGTCTCATTCGGGATCTCGGTCGGGGCGGAAGCGGCGGGCGCCTCGCTGGCAGGAAGACCGGTGATGGTCTGGTCGGGAACCGTGGCGCGATCGGCGACCGGCGCCTCCGAGGCAGGGAGGGTGGTGATCTGCTCCTCTGGGACGACGGGCGCCTCGGTCGACTTGCTGCCAAGTCCAGGGACGGCGAAGCCGGCGCCGAAGAACTTGCTCGAGCGCTTGCCCGCCTCGCCGGCGGTCTTCTGCCCGCGCCCGAACAGCCCGCCGACCTTGTCGGTAACCGAGTGCGCAGCCTCCTGCGCCTGCTCGAGCCCGTGCTGGACCTGCTCCTGCGCCTGCTCGTACTTGTCGTGCGCGAGCTTCTCAGCCTCTTCGCGGCGGCGCTGGATCTCGGCCGCGGCCTGGTCCTTGTAGTCGCTCGCGTCGTGGCGCGCCTTCTCGAGGTACGCCTCGGCCTGGTGCGCGAGGTCCTGGACGGTCTGCTGCGACGTCTCGGCAGCCTGCTGGGCGTGCGGGTGGATCGCCTCGCCCGCCTTCTGGCCGAGGAGGGTGACGCCCGCAACGGCAGCACCGACGGCGGCGATGCCGGCCGCAATGACCGGGGCGTCCTCCGGGTTCTCCTTCGGAGCGATGAGGCCCTCGGGAGCGGCCTCCTCCTCCGACTTCTTCTCGCCGTCAACGGGAGAACCACCGACCGGGGTCGCGACGGGCTCGGGAGCGGGCTCCTTGGCCACAACGGCGGTGTGCTCGTCGTACTTGGGCGCAGCGTCGGTCGACTGCGGGCCCTTGTCCTTGAAGACGACGGCCGTCTCGCCCGCCTCGTCCTTTTGCTCCGCCTCGGGAAGCTTGCTCTTGATCACGTCGTCGGAGGGGATGGTCGGCTTCGACTCGGATTCGGCAGCCGGAGTAGCGACAACGGCGGGAGTAGGGGCAGGGTCGCGGGGCTTCTCGACGGACGGGGTGGCGACGGGCGAGGCGCCAGGAGGAACGAACGCCGGAGCGGTCGGGTTGAGCTGGGTGTTGGACGGGCGGCGGGCGGTGAGAGCGTCCGAGCCGTTCGAGCCAGAGAGGCCGGTCGAGACGGCGTCCTCCGCCTTCTTGGAGGCGTCGTCGGCGACGGATTTGGCCTTGGAAGAGACATCCTCGGCGGTCGACTTGGCTTGGGCGGAAACGTCGGAAGCGACGGCCGGAGCCTGGTCGAGGGCGTCCTTGCCGGAGGAGGCGAGGCTGGAGAGGCCGGCGGCGGCGGCAGACGCAGTCGCGCCGATAGCAGCACCAAGAGAAGACGCTTGAAAGGGCGAGGACAAAGAAAAAAGCTGGTCAGTCACAAAGAGGAAGGAAGGAAGCGGAAAAAGAAAGCGTACCAGCCGGACCGACGGTCTCCTGCGTCTGCGCAATCGCCTTCTTCACTTCCGGAACAGCCTGCTCGTAGCCCGTCTTCGCCTGACCCGCGAGCGTGCCCACCGTGTACTGCACGTCCTCCGCCGCCGCCTTTGCCTGCTCCTGCACCTTGCCCGCCACGGCCTTGACGTCCCCCACGACGTCGCCTCCCGGAGCGCTCGAGACGGAGGTCGTGCCGAGAGTGGTCTGCGCGGGTGGGTCGGACGAGACGGCGCCGCCGACGGTTGCGGAGGATTCGGGAACGGGGAGGATCGGGTAGGAGACGCCCTTGGCCTCGGCGGCCGGCTTCGAGGGGACTGTACAGCGCGTAGGTGAGCATAAAGAGTAGAAAAAGGCGAGAAGTCGAGGGAAAAGAGGGCGACGAACCGACGAAGACGTTGTTGACGTTCCCGTTCGCGTCCGTCTCCTTGTCCTCCGAGTCGTTCGTAAGCCAGTTGCCGTCGACGACGTACTATGCACAGCACCTGGTCAGCCTGGACTCCTCACTGCCAGAAAATAGGAAGGAGACGCGGGCGCACCTTGTACGTAATCTTCTCGCCATACTTGAGCGGAATGTTGCCCTCGAAGGTGCCGTCCGGCTGCTTGGTCAAGGGCGGGAGCGAGCTGCGGAAGAGCGCAGGAGAGTCAGCACAAGCGAGACCCACGGGAGGACGAGGAAGGGGGGCGCACCACTTCCACTGCGAGTCGCAGCCCGAGGGTAGGAGGGGACGGAAGGGGTACAGAGTCAGTCCGCGGTCCTGTGCGAGTGAAAGAGGAAGCGGCGCACGTCGTCAAACGAGCCAGTGACCTGCTCGAGTCGATGTTGTTCCCCCACCGTCCGGTCAGCAAGGTCAGCCTTCGCTCGTGCGTGCACCTGGGCAAGGGAAGGAGAGGCGCACCACGACGGTCTGTCCATCGCCCTTCCTGCTCGTGCGAACCCGAGAGAGGGAGCGTTGTTAGCACCGCCCATCTCGCTCGAAGGCTTGACGCGTCCGCAGCGGGAGGAGGAGGGGACGGGGGCGCACCACCTGAACGTGTTGGAGTAGGTGTCTGCCATCGTGTGCTTGTTGTGAGAGTGCAGCAAGGTCGGAGCGTGAGGGTGAGCGGAGAGCAATGAACCAGCAATGACGGAGTCGGCCTCGACCCAGCCTCCACGACTTGCCGCTTTTGCAGCGTCTACTGAGCCGTGCTGCTAGTCGCGTGAGTACTTGCTAAGCCTGTACGAGCTATGCGAAGCAGAACAACCCACTAGCAAGGGGTCCGTGCCGTTTTTTCTTCTTCTTTTCCTGCCTCCTGTCTCCGGAGCAAGCGAACGCTCTGGCGTGCCTCGCTGGCTGGCGGAAACCACACTCAGGAGGAGCAGCTGAGGAAGGAATGAGGGAACGCCGCTCTAGGGACGCGGAAAGCCAGTGTCCGAATGCAACCAGCCCGAGGGAGCTACCAGAGAGCTCGACAAAATAGAGGGCGATGGCGGGAAGGGGGAGGAGAGAAAACCGCCGAGGAGGGTGTGTGTAGTGGACTACGAAGGAGAGGCGGGTGAGGGGGGAGAGAAGGCGAAAGGGGTATTCTAGCTGCTGAAGCGCGAAACGACGGCGACACGAGTGAGTGTGGGCTGGGCGGGTGTGGGTGTGAGGCACAAGGAGAGAATCGAGGGGGAATGATAGACAGAGAAAAAAGGAACAAGCGTGCGAGGGGGCAACAAACGAAAAAAGGCGAAGGCGGAAAAAAGCGCGACTGCCTCCCTATGGGGACCTTAGTGGGTTCTCCCGTTCAATCACATCACAATCGCCGGCTCGAGGATGGACGAGCTGAGCGACTTGTGAGGGAGGACGGAGGCGCCGCTGTAGGGGGGGGAAGGAGAAGAGTCAGTCAGGGAGAAAAAGGTGAAGGGAGAGAAAGGCGAGCAAGCGTACTTGACGTAGACCTCGTCCTTGACGTTGACATCGTCGCCAAGAACAGTGGTGCCCTCGACACGCGCCCACTTGCCGACGGTCGAGGACCAGCCGATGATGGACGACTGGACGAACGCGTGGTCCTTGATGCGCGAGCCCTCGAGGAGGACGCAGCGCTGCAGGCGGACGCCGGCGCCGACGGTGCAGTTGGGGCCGACGACGACGTTGGGGCCGATGACGGCGGTCGGGTCGACGGTCGCGGTCGGGTGGATGAGGACGTTGCCCTGGACGACGGCCGGGTTCGACGCGGGCTCGGTGAGGTCGGCAGACTTCTTCGAGGTGAGGTAGGAGAGGTAGAGGCAGGTGCCGGTGAGGTAGTCTTGCGGGAGCGGGAGAAAAAAAGGTCAGTTCGGTGCAAGGGCAAAAGACGGTCCGCCAGAACGCACCCTTGGGCTGGCCAATGTCCATCCAAAAGCCCTCGAGGTCCATAGAGTGCAGCTGGCGGTCCCTGGCCATGGCGGGGAAGATCTCGGACTCGATCGAGGTCGGCTTGACCTCGATGCGGTCGAGGATGGAGGGGTTGAAGATGTAGATGCCGGCGTTGATGCGGTTGCCGACGTACTCCTTCGGCTTCTCGACAAAGCGGTCGATCGTGGACTGGCCCGGGACGGTGAGGACGACACCGTACTTGGAGGGCTCGTCGACCTTGGTGACCTGTTCAAGTCGTCAGGAAAACGCGGTTTCTTCGCTTAGTCTCGCTTCTCACACGCTCGAAGAGGATAGCGGCGCACCATGATGGTACCCTCACCGCCGTGGGCGACGTGGAAGTCGCGGAGCTCCTCGAAGGGGTAGGAGCAGGTGACATCCGAGTTGAGGACGAAGAACGGCGCGTCGTCCTTGCCGAGGACGTTGCGAGCGAGGGCAAGGGGACCGGCTGAGCGTGAGAGAAGGAAAGAGAAGGGCAAATAGTAAGTCTCGAGTTACGAGGGACGACGGGAGGAAGGAAACGTACCGGTGCCGAGCGGCTCAGTCTCGACGGAGAAGGTAATGGTGATCTGTCGGCGCACATCCCGTGTGAGTTTCTGCGGCTCTAGGACACAAGAAAAAGCGAGAAGGAGGAGGAACGCACGTTGTACTTCTCCTCGTACTGCTTGAGGACGGCGATCATGACCTCGGGGCGGCTGTTGTGCGGTTCTCGCGGTCAGTCTCGCTTGTTCAGCTCCTCGTCTCGACACCTCGAGCGGTGCCAGCGAGCCCTCGAGGCGGGCGGTGCACGAACGGGACCCCTCCGCCTCGCTCGGGACGCCTCCTCCAAAAGTGCACCTCTCGCATCGGAAAGCGCGGCTCACTAGTTAACAGCGAGGACGATGTGCTTGACGCCGGCCTGTGGGTGGATACGAGTTCGATCAGCACGGCTGGCTGTTGAGATTTCCGCAGCGCGGAAAGAAAGCGGGGTCGGACGGCACCCTCAAACGGGGGGTGGGCAGCCGATGGGGGAGGGAGCAAGAGGGCTGACCTTGACGAGGTTCTCGACGAGGTGGAGGATGATGGCCTTGTTGGCGAAGGGAACGAGTGGCTTGGGGTAGGTGAGCGTCAAGGGACGCAGACGCGTACCGAAGCCTGCGGTGCGAGGGGGAGAGCAGCCTCAGCGCGCGTTCTCGGGCTCGTTGGGCGCATCGGAGGGGTCGAGGGTGCGCCTGGAGCGTGCTGCCGAGCGTGCACGGGGCCAGGCGGGCGCAGGACGCGTGTGGAGGCGAGGTGGCAGTGCGAGGGTGGGAGGAGAAGGAGAGCGCACCGCCGACGAGGATGAGGGCCTTGAGTTCACCGGGCATGTTGAAGGGTGTCGAGGGGGTAAGACTGGAGGGGGACAGAGAGGACAAGCAGGTGAGCAGGAGGTGGCAGTCGAAGAGAGAGAGCGAGAGGCTGGTGCGTGTCGGCCTCGAGAGAGCACCGCTTCTCGGACAACGCGGTTCGGGTGGGAGAGTGAGCGCACCTGAACGGGGGGACGAAAGAGTGCACGGAGAGGGCCTCGAGGGGCAGAGCTGGAACGGTCAAAGGAAAAGGGAAGAGGGAGAGGGACGGGACAGGGAGGAAGTTCAGCGGATGCTCCAACTTCCACCGCGCCGAACACGCGCTGGCCCGCCCCTCGCGGCCTCGACCCAAACACGTCCCGGCTCCCGTCGACGAGCACTCACTTGGACGTCAGCAGCAGTAGCAGCAAGGGAAGGAAGACAACCCACCTCGCCCGTCGCTCGCACCTGCTGCACCTCCTTTATTTTTCTCCTCCTCTTCCTCCACCCCGCATCTGTCCCTCCATCGCCTCGTCACCGCCTTTCTTCCTCTCCCCCGCCTCCTCTGCAGCGGAGATCTGCCCGCATCGCCATCGCGCTGGCTTTTCTGTCTGGACTGCGCAGGAGGAAGAAGACGAGGAGGCGGGATGGGGAGGCGAGAAAAGCGGGCAGAACGGAAGGCGCCTCCTCTGCACGTTCCGCACGGCTGGCTACCGAGTGCCAGGGCTCGGGGGTCGTGCAGCTGCTACGAGAGCGCCGAGAGCGGCGTACAGGAGCGAAAGAAAGCCAGCGCCTCTTTTACCTCCTCCTCTTGCTGGCGGCGGTGCGAAAAGAGGCAGGACCGGGATCGACAAGGTGTGTGCGGTTGGCGTGCACGAAGCGCACTCTCGGTGGAGCCAAGCCGGCGAGAAGACGCGGAGAAGAAAGCAAGGTTGCGAGGAGGAAACGGGGCCGAGGAGGCGATGAGACGCCGCCGGCGTCTTCTGCGGCGAGTGCGGTGAGGCATGCTGAAGAGGGAGTGGATGGAGGAGGGCTGGTGGACTAGAGCAAGAGACTGGACGGCTTGAGGGGTAATAATGCCGCGCTGAGAAGGTCAGCCTCGAGCAGAAAACGAGCAAAGCAGGCTGTCCAGATGCATTCCTACTTTTCCAGCAATTTCACGCTCCGCTACACTGCCTCCTCCTCCCGGCGAAGCAGCCTCTCCCGCTCGCCGCGCGCCTCTGCCTCGTCATCGTCTTCATCTGCCTCCTGACCCTCCCTGCGCTGGTTGCCGTACAGGAGGTAGTGCTGGACGAGGAAGAGGACGTCGAAGCTGAGTGACAGGAAGGAGAGGCCGCTGTTACCGGACAGAAAGGGCGGGAGGACGTCAGCTCCGGGCGAGAGAGGCAAAGGCGAGCGAGCGCAGGACGTACAGCTTCCCGGGATTGCCGGTGATGCCGCGCCAGTCTTGGTCGATCTGCGAGTCGAGGACCAGCTGCGTCCTGTGGCGGGTATAAGCGTATGAGCGGTACTCCCGGGCTGCGCCGGAAGGAGAGCAGGAAAGGCGAAACAAGGGGCTCGACTCACAAGCTCAACACCCCGCCGGTAAAGTCCAGCACGATGTTTTCGACGCTCCACCCCTCTGTACTCTTCCTCCTCCAGTTGAGCACCGCCTGCGGGACGTACTTCGCGAAGGAAATGTACAGCTTGATGAACGAGAGGAAGAGGACGAGGTCGAGCGCTTGGAGGAGGGAGGTGAGGCGCGTGAGGAGTGTGAGGGAGAGGAGAATGGCGAGGAGGACGAGGAGGAGGAGGCGGTTGAAGGAGGAAAGGCGCTGATGTGGGTCACGCTGCGGGCGAGAACACCGAGTCAGAGGCGGGCTCACCTCGTCCAGGCAGACAGGCAAGCTCAAGGGCCTGCAGCTGTGTGAAATTGCGGGTACTGGACTCAGTCGCACCTTGTAGAGGAAGCTCTGCCCGAGCACGACGAGGGAAAGCAGCAGCGCGTGGCCCGCGAACGCGATGTCGTTCGGCTGCACCTGCGGGTAGTGCCCGTCGTGGCGGTCGGCGTACTGCTGCCGCACGGTCGGGGATGCCCAGAGCCCGACGTTGAAGACGGTGTAGGCGGCGAAGCCGAGCGGGTTGAGGGTGAGGAAGTCCTGCCGGGTGAGGAATCATGAGCTGCGCTTCACCGAAGAGTAGGACGGAAAGGGACGAACGATGCTGAGCCCTGTGACGGACTTGCGGCGGTAGTTGAGGATCGCTTGCGGGTAGAAGCTGAAGAGAGAGGGGGAGAAAGGTCAGTTCTGCGAGAGGGAACACGAGATGAGGCGACCGGGACGCACGATGCGGACCACGCGGCGGTGTAGATCCACCCGAGCGCGCTGTACGAGCCAAGGCGGGCGCGGTAAGCGGAGCAAACTAGCGAGAGGGGGAGAGAGCGAGACGACTCGCTGGGAGAGCGCGATCCAGCTGTTGAGCATGGCGGATGGTGGGGGTCGGGGAGCAAGTGTTGAAGAGAAACAGGAAGCAAGAAGGAGACCCAGCGAGATGGCGAAAGAGAACAAGCAGCTGCTCTCATCAGCTCGCGGGTCGGCAGCAGGTCAATCTCCGCCACCCGCTGCTTCTCGACGCCATGCAGGGCCAGCCGTTCCGCGCAGGAGGAGGTGCTGCTCCCGCCGTCGAGTACACCTGTGCCGGTCAGTCCTCACCCGCCCTTCAAGCTTCACCCACCAAAACCCACCTCCTCGTCCCTTAACACCTCGAGACGCCCATCAGCGACCACAAGGGAGTGCGGAGGGAGCTGTGCGCCTAGGTGGGCGGTCGTGCGAGGAGTTGCGGGCCTCGGCGAGGGCGTGGGCAGCAGTGAAGGCGGGCTGAAGGAGCCAAGTTGGCGGACATCTGCAGCTCCTTCCTCGCTCCAAGCGGGCTGGCAGGTGTGCGCAGGTGTGCGCAAGCTACCGTCTTGTGGCCCGCTTGCACCGGCGACGGCCATCTGCGCTGGGATGGGATGCTCGCGGCGGGCTGAGGCAAGGCATGAAGAGCAGCGGTTCGCACCCTTCCCTCCCTTCGTGACGGTTGCTGACTTGCGCTTGCCTCCCTTCTCTCCTCTACAACGCCGCCCGACGACGCTCCATTCCCTCCCTATACGCTCCATCGTTTTCATCTCCTCGCCTCCCTCTTCCTCCCGCCCCACCTCGCCTTCTTCGCCCTCGTTCGCCCTCTGACCCGTCCAGACTGCGCCGCTTCGAACGAGATCAAGGCGCGCGAGCCGATTCGCTGCAGGGAGTGCGGGTGCCGCGTGATGTACAAGAAGCGGATCAAGCGCAGTGAGTACTCGCCCCGTTCGCTTCAGAGCGGGAGAAGCCGTTCTGTACATGTTTACTGACCGCTCTGGTTCTTGCGGTGGCGACTACTCGCAGTGGTGCGCCTCATCTCCCTGCTTCGCCTCGCCTCTTTGCCTCCTCCTTTTCCGCCTCGACTAACCTCCTTCCCCGCCCGCAGGTCCAGTTCGAGGCGCGATAGCCGACACATACCCACGCCAGCATCCCCTCCTCGTACCCCTAGACGCCCCTCCTCCCCCGTCTGCACCTCGACCCGTCCGTCGCCTCTCCCGCACCAGCGGCTCCCGCTCCTCTTCCAGCACCTCTCTCCCCGTTCTAGCGCAGAACGCTGTAACACCATTGTTCCACCACGGCTTTCTTCCCGTCCGTTATGGGCGCAGACTGTCCGTCGCGGAGGAGAGCCAGCGTTGCCCGCCTCGCTTTTCTTCCCACCTCTTCGTCTGGCCGCTCCCACTTCCCGAGCTAGCGGGTCTGCGTTACCAGGCTACGTCGCTGTGCGCGGTGTGCAGCAGGTTCGGGCATTAAGCGCGCGGCCCTGTATGGTAATGAGCGGCGCGAGAAAGGAAGGCGGCCAGTCTCTCGGAGCTCTGTCTTCGCGGCGCGCGCCGGCGCCGATGCTGAGGATCTGATGTGCAACGGCTCCGGTGTGGCTGCTCCTGCACGCTCTTGCTGCTCCCATCGGGCCCCGCTGCACGAAAGAGGCCAGCTCGCTCGTCCCGTCGCCCTTGGCTGTCGCCGAACTTGCCGCTCCTTCCTCCCGCCCCGCATTCCTCAGCCTCTTCCGATCCCGCCTCGCCGCCTCGTCCGCCTGTCCGCCGCCTACATCGCCTGCGCAGCGCCTCGCGCGCGTCCACTCCCTCGCCGACTGCACTCGCCCGCTGCGATGAACTCGGCTGCAAGTCGAGGAAGCGCAGGAGGCGCGAGGGCGCTGTTTGTGGGCGGTCGAAGGGCAGGGGCAGCGTGCGGGCGGTCAGGAGCAAGAACGAGACCAGGTGCGCCTTCATCTCGCTGCATTGGAGCTGGAGGAGAGGCCATTGAAGCGGAGGAAGGGCGAGCCGGGCTGGCGAGGGCATGTGGGGGCGACCAGCGCCGCGTGTGAGGGGACCACAACACCTTGTCAGACGAAGAGCTGCACACGCATCGTGCTGGGCCACATCCGAGTCCTGGTCCGCTGCGACGCGGACGAAGCTGCCTACGCCGCCCGACTCGCTCGCCTTCCGCAAGCCGCACTGTGTCGTTCCGGCTCGCGAGACTGATCCTTACTCTCCTACTGCAGCCCAAACACTCCCAGCACGCCCGTCCGCCACGGTTGCCTCTTCCACCGGAGCTGATGGAGGCGGATCGAGGTCGGCGGCGCGGTCTGCCGGCGAGAAGGTGCGTTCTTCCTCTCTCTCCCAAGTGCGCCGAGGTCCCTGACTTTTATCCCAGCAGCCTCCACAACCACCGTACCCGTCGCCGTTCTCCTCCCCGCTCTTTGCCTCGACTTCCGCCCCGAATTCCTCCTTCTCCCCGGTCCTGCAAAATACGGCATCGCGCCTTCCTTTACCCCTCACGACCTCACTACTCATTCAACACGCTCTCTCGCCGACCTTCCCACTCGCCGACCTGGCCTCGAGCCAGCAGGCACCTCCTGCCCGTCCACCACGACTGTCCCGCGCCTCTTTCCGCGATTTCCTCTCAGAAGTGCCCGCCCCGCCTTCACTCCTCGATTCTCGCAAAGGGCGCAGAGGGGGGTGGACAGGAAGAGGGAGTGAGGAGGACGAGCCGAACGGGAGATCGGAGGAGCAGGCACGGCGGGGGGGCCTCTCGACGAGCCTCTCTGGGCTCGGAGCTCTCCTCGGCTCACTCTCGCTCTCGAGCGGGTCTTTGCTCATGCAGGACGAGGAACAGGAGGAGCCCGTTTCCCCCCGCTCGCCCATCTCGCCTCCCCCGGGCGAGATCGTCGCCGAGCTGGAACACCGCCGGAAGGAGGAGGCCTCGCCAGCCTCTGCGAGGACGTACGTGAGCGCGACATCGTCCTCCTCGGGCGCGATGGGCATGAGCGGCGAAGGCGAGGTGTTCGAGAGCGCCGAGGAGGGCGGCGACGCCTTGCCGACATGGCCGCCGTCACGGCGCTCGTCGCGGTCGAGCGGCCCGGCAAGGTCCCGCAAGAACTCGATCGGGACGGCGCTCACCACCATCATCGACACCTCGCCGCTCGTGCCCGACGTTGCCTCCGTCGGCGGGTTCGACTCGCTCCTGCACGCTGCGCCGGCGAAGGGGATGCTCTCGCCCGAGGTCTCGTTCGGGTACGCGTGCGGCAGTCCCGCTGGGCACGAGGAGGTCGACGACGGAGCGGAGGCGGACGAGGACGACGATGGCCCGGCGAGGTCAATCGCTCAGCTCGTGAGGCGGTCCTGGCGCCTTTCGACGACGAGCGACTCGCCGTTCCGGGGCGTCGAGTCTGATGGGGACGTCGCCAGCGACCGAGTTCGTCCGGCGGAGAGGCACGACGATGGGCTGGGCATGAACCTCGAGCTGCTCAACTTTGGGCTCGAGGACGTTGGCGTCGGAGCAGCACACGGAGGCGAGGAGCCGGGAGGAGCGTCGACCATCCGGGCGGCGTCGAACGCGGCAAGCTCGTACATGCCATCGTCTCGGCCGCTTCAGCCTCGACCATCCGTCCTCACCGCCTTTCCCGAGACGCCCGCGCAGCCCGTCACCGACCAGGTCGTCGCGGGTGTCCTGCCCATTTCGCCGCCCCTTGCTGCCGGCCTCGTCTCGCCCGCAACCGCCTCTTCCTCGACCTTCTCCTCCACGCCGCACCTCTCTCCCCTCAACACCGCTATCCACACCCCTCACCTGTACCCACTCGACACCTCGACCCCCTCGCCCTCTTCTCACAGCCCACAATCCGCTACCTCGACCGGCCGGCCGATCCAGCCTCGCACCTCCTCCCTCGCCGGGTCCTCCACCTCTCTCGCCTCGTCGCTCCCCGGCGATGCTCCGCAGCCTTGCATCTCCCGCCAGCCTTCAGCCGAGAGCGGCCTGAACCGCCGCAAGTCGCTCATCTCGTCGAGCAAGTCGTCGAAGCGGCTCTCGGCTCTGTTCACGAGCGGGTTCGACATCGTCCGCAGCCGGACGAGCTCGTACAACCCAAACGACGGCGATGCCGACGAGGGAGTGAGCCAGTACGCTCGGACGAGTCGGAGGAGGAGCAAGACGGACGGGCCTATCTCGGCGCCTCTTCCCGCTGCGCCTTTCCCGCCTGCTCCGCCTATCCGGCGGGCGAGCACGCCTCCACCCATCTCCACCTCGATCCTCTCTCCCCACACCGCCAGCGCGACACCCTCTCTCACCCAGTCGCCGCTCGTCGGCCGAACCTGGCGGTCAACGCTGACGGACGACGAGTACGAGCAGCTCGTGCTCAGCTTCGGCGCGCTCGAGATGCGGCGGCAAGAGGTCATCTGGGAGCTGTGCGAGACGGAGCGCTCGTTCGTCAGCGGCCTCAAGGGCGTCATCCAGGTCTTCACCCTCCCGCTCCGCACGCGCGCCGGCACCTGGATCAAGGGCGTCCCCGTGCCCATCTCGCGCCTCCTCGACTGGCTGGACGACATCGTCTGGCTCCACGCGCAGATCTCGCACGCGCTCGACCAGGCGCGCGAGAAGCAGTACCCCGTCGTGCTCAAGATCGCCGAGGCCGTCCTGCCTTTCGTCCAGCGGCTCGAGGTCCATCAGCCGTACCTCGTGCGTTTCGATAGCGTCACGAGGTCGATTGACGAGATGACGGCCGACCCGGGCAGCGACTTTGGCGAGTTTGTAAGGATGCAGAGCAGCCTGCCCGAGTGCGGCGCGCTCTCGCTGTCGAGCTTCCTTCTCAAGCCCGTTCAGCGGCTGATGAAATACCCGCTTTTCTTCAAGGTGCTTTATATTTCCTCTACTTAGCCCGCCCTCCGTACTGACTCGTCCCGCCCCTTTTCAGCAACTCTGCGACCTCACCCCGTCCGGCCACCCCGACCACTTCCCGACTCTAAACCTCCTCCACTCGACCGACTCGATGATCCGCGTCATGCAGGAGGTCAAGACACGCGAAGACGAATACGAGGAGGCCAAGGTCCTCCAGTCCCGCATCCGCGACCTCCCCGTCGGCTTCCAGCTCGCCGCCCGCGACCGCCGCCTCGTCGCGCACGGCGTACTTCGCCGCGTGCATATCAACGACCGCGACCGCGGCGTGCTCGAGATGGACGCGATGGCGCGAGCAGGACGACGAGGAGCCGCCTTGCGAGGACGGGCGCCCCTACCGCCGAGCTTGTCCATCCCCGTTCCGGTCTTGGTTCCGCCGAGGACGAGCTCGTCTCTCGATGCCACCCGACCCAACTCGACGGTATCGGATTCGGGCTCGAGCTCAGCCACCTACGCCTCGGACGTCTCCAACTCGTCCGCCTGGACGCCGCCCACGACGCCCGGTTCCGCTCTTCCCGCCTCGTCCCCCGGCTTCACTCACCTCCGCCCCGACTCGCTCGTCTCGAACGCCTCCTCGACCTACAGCGACGACACAGCTGCCGCTGCCGCGGCGGCCGCGTCGGGCTCGTCCATGTTCAGCAGTGCGAGCGCGCGCTCGCAGACGGCGCACCAACAACGGCTCGTCAAGACCAAGGCGAAGGAGTCGTCCGTCACCGTGTTCGTCTTCTCGGACCTGATCGTCCTCGCCGAGCGGGACAAGGACCCCGAGCGCGGCAGCAGCAAGTTCATCCGGACGGTCAAGGCCGGCGCGTCGAGGAAGAACAGCCTCGTCGAGCAGGAGCGGGCGCCGCCGACGTACAGGGCGCTCGAGGGTGTCGGCGTCGCGAGGGTGCTGGGCGTGTCTGACTTGTCGGGCAAGACAGGTACATGGCGTCGTCTTTTCCTTTCCTCCTTGACCAGAAACTGACTCGCCTGCTCGCGTCCGCAGAGCACGATCACCTTATCGAGGTCGACCTCCTTCCCATCCTGCGTGGCCAGGACCACTTCACCCCGCTCTCGCTCTCTAACACCTCGCTCGCGACCTCCGTCTACCTCACCATCCCCTCCTCTTCTCCTTCCGCGCGCTCTCCTGTCTCTCCCTCCCTCTCATCAAACGACTCAGCGGTTTTCACTGAGCGCCTGCACTGGCTCCAAGCCTTCGAGCGGTCCTACCTCTTCGCCCTGCACTCCCTTTCCTTCCCCCCGCCCGCCGCCTCTTCCGCCTCTTCCTCCATCGCGACTTCACCTCTCCACTCCAGCCGCTCTCACACCCCTGATCGCACCTCTTGCGCCTCCTTCGTCCAAGCCGGCGTCCTGCCCAAGTCTCCGTCGCAGCAAGCCCTCGAGAAGGCGCACCGCCAGTCCGCTCCTCCCTCCCTTCGCGAGCCCGAGCCCGGAGCCGCCCAGCTCGAGCGCGAGGAGCGCGGCTGGTGGGCCCTCAGGCTCAAGAAGGTCCGCAAGGAGCTCGAGAGCGGCGGCGGATCGGGGGTTGCCCCTTCTCCCTCTGCCGTCTCGCCCGTCCCGCCCGCCTCGTCAGGATGGTCGGGCGGCACGGTGCGCTCGCCCCTCATGCCGACGAACGGGAAGAGGGCTGGCGGCGGCGGCGGGACGGTCAAGGCGCCGCGAGGAGGGCTGGGAGGAAAAGGAGGAAACCCGGGGCTCGGAATCGCTTCCCTCGGGATAGATGGGCTCGGACGCGGAATGGGGCGCAGGGCGAGTGGATGAGGAGCACAAGCTGTACATAGTTCGCCTTTCGTGCGCCGCCTTACCTTAGCGACCCTCCTCGCGACTTTTCCTCCTCTCCCTCATCTTGGTCGTTGTAGCTCCCTCTCCACTTCTTTGTCTCTCGTAGCTATCTTCCCGTACCACTTGTTGCTACAACGCGTGTCTGCCTCCCTCGCACCGTGCGGCCCTCTCCTCTCGCGCACCGCCCTCTTCGGAGTCTCCTGTTCCTCGAGACTGAACGGTCGCCGAAGGGCGTCTCCCTCGCCCGCTCCTGCTCCTTCGCCCTCTCGGCTCCCCTAGCTGCCGGCAGTGTGCTCGTGCTGTAGACCAGCCCCAGCCTGCGCGTGCCGTCGTTGCCTCCTTCCTCCTCATCCAACCTCCGCGCAGCTCCTCCTCCTTTTTCGCCCCTCGACCTCGCACCGACGATGAGCTACCCGCCCAACCACCCTCAAGGGGGTTACCACGACCCCTTCAGCGACCGCCACTCGCCTGCGCCTGGCCAGGGAGCGAGCAGTCGCACCGCGTCTCCTCACCGCCCCGTCGCCAACTCGCCGTACGCTCAAGCCCCAGCGGGACAGGGAGGCAGCGCGCTCCGTCCGCCGTACGCGCTCAACAACGACAGCTACGCGGGCAGCATGCAGACTCTCCCGACGGGCAGCTCGTACTCGCTCGCCGGGCACTCGCAGGGCGGTGCACCCGACGAGAAGTGGCAGCACGGCGACGACTCGTACGCCGACGAGGACACCGAGAGCAAGACCCCGCTCAGGCAGGACTTCCAGCACGGCGGCATCCAGGGCGGCATGGCCTACGACCCCGACCAGCCGCTGTGCGTTTCCCTCTTCCCCTTTCCTCGACCCCTTCGACGCCGACGCGACCGGTTGGGCTGTTCCCTCTGATGCCCTCCTGTCGCCCACAGCTACCCCGCCGGACAGCACACGCCCTACGCCGCCAACAGCTACTCGAGCTACGGCCAGTCGGTCGCCGGAGGCTACTCGCACCAGGGCACGCTCACGAGGAAGCAGACCTCGGCCGAGGCGCGTCGCGTTCCTTTCCCTCCCCTCAAGTTGTACTGACCTTTCGCACTCGAGCAGGCTTGGAAGCAGCGCCAGAAGATCAACCCTCGCCGCGCGCAGACCAAGAAGGTCAAGCTTACCCAGGGTGCGTTTCTTGCTTGCTCTGCGTTCCCAACCACAACTCTTACGCTTCACCGCACCCAGGTAACTACATCGTCGAGCATGCCGTCCCGACCGCCGTTCGCAACGCCAACCTGTCGAGCAACCCCCGTTCGTCTCGTTCCCTTCTTTTCTCCCCCTACTCGTCCTGAATCTCCCCTCTGTCAGGTGGGGGCCCGACCGAGTTCTCTCACCTTCGCTACACTGCGGCAACGTGCGACCCGAACGACTTCACCCACGAGAACGGCTACAGCCTGCGCGCCTCCTCGTACGGCCGTGAGACCGACCTCCTCGTCTGCATCGTGCGTTGCGCCCTCTCCCGCCATTCCCGTCCTTTTCTAACTCTCTCTCGCCACGGCAGACCGCCTACAACGAGGACAAGATTCTCCTCGCCCGCACCCTCCACGGCCTCATGCTGAACATCCGCGACATGTGCAAGGGCAAGTGGTCCGAGTTCCGCCGCAAGGCCGAGCGCGGCGGGGTCGAGGGCGGAAGGCAGGACGACGCGTGGAAACGCATCGTCGTGTGCTTGGTGTTTGACGGAATCGAGCCGGCGGACAAGAACACCCTCGAGTGTGCTTTTCCCTTTCTTCCTCACCGAAGTGGACGAAGCTGACGCATATGTACTGTTGCGCAGCGTGCTGGCCACGATCGGGTTGTACCAGGACGGAATCATGCAGAAGTCGGTCGACGGGAAGGAGACGGTCGGTGCGCTTGCGTCCTTTTCCCCAACTCCGTTCGCGCCCTGAACCTCCCTTTATACAGCCCACATCTTCGAGTACACGTCCCAGCTCTCGGTCTCGGCCAAGCCGGCACTCGTCGAGCCGCACCCTGGCGACCCGAACAACCTCGTCCCCGTCCAGATGATCTTCTGCCTCAAGCAGAAGAACGCCAAGAAGATCAACTCGCACCGCTGGCTCTTCAACGCCGTCGGGCGCCATCTCAACCCGGACGTCGTCTGCCTCCTCGATGCCGGTACCAAGCCCGGAAAGCGCTCGATCTACTACCTCTGGGAGGCGTTCCACCACGACCCGCATCTCGGCGGTGCTGCCGGCGAGATCCACGCCATGCTCGGCAAGGGCGGTCGCAAGCTGCTCAAGTACGCTCTTGCTCTCCTTCACTTGACTCATTGACCGCATTGACCTCGTTCCCCCCTTTGCAGCCCGCTCGTCGCGGCGCAGAACTTCGAGTACAAGGTCTCGAACGTCCTCGACAAGCCGACCGAGTCTGCCTTCGGCTACGTCGCCGTCCTTCCCGGTGCCTTCTCCGCCTACCGCTTCGCCGCGATTCAGGGTCGCCCGCTCAACCAGTACTTCCACGGCGACGGCACACTCGCGGCGAGGCTCGGACCGAAGGGCACTGAGGGGATGAGCATCTGGACGAAGAGTGCGTTGTTCTCCCCCCTTTGCGCTTCTTCTCGAGGCTAACGCCTCCTTTCCTCCTGTTGCTAGACATGTTCTTGGCCGAGGACCGCATCCTGTGCTTCGAGCTCGTCGCGAAGGCAAACGAGCGCTGGGTGCTCGGCTATGTCAAGCCTGCCAAGGGCGAGACGGACGTGCCCGAGTCGGCGGCGGAGCTCATCAGTCAGCGCAGGCGCTGGCTCAACGGCTCCTTTGCCGCCGGTGTCTACGCCCTCGCCCACTTCGGCCGCTACTACAAGAGCAACCACGGCATCATCCGACTGTTCTTCCTCCACGTCCAGGCCATCTACAACACTGTTCAGCTCATCATGAGCTGGTTCTGTACGTCCCTCAGCTCCCTCTTCGCCTCTCCTCAACTGACCCATCTGCACCGTGCAGCCGTCGCCAACTACTACCTCACGTTCAGCATCATCATCTCGATCGTCGGCGAGTCGCTGCGCAGCCCGAACGACATTGCCGGCGGCGACCCGACCACTATATCGTGCTGGGCGGGCAGCTTCCTCGAGGACGACTCGGGCGACTCGTTCGACTGGCTCTCGCTCGTCAACTGGCTCTTCAAGGTCATCTGTGCGCTTCCTTCCCTCCACCTCCTTCTTGCTCTTTTCGCTGACCTCGCTCCTCCCTCTTCGCCTCTCTTCACCGTCACAGACCTCATCTTCGTCGCCCTCCAGGTCATCCTCGCGCTCGGCAACCGCCCCAAGGCCGAGAAGCTTACCTACACCATCTCGATCGCCGTCTTTGCCTTCTTCTCGGGCTACCTCATCTTCATGACCGTCATCCTCACGATCAAGGCGTTCTGCGTGCGTGTCCTCGCCTTATCGCGCTGCAGTGTCGAAATGCTGATCAGCACAGGGGCCAAACAGCCCATCAGCGACCTCCTTCAGAATTCCGACAGCTCGAGCATCTCGGTCTTCCTCGGCTCAACGTACGGTCCCATCTTTGCTGGTGCGCTCCCTCTCACTCCTTGCTACAGCGGGATCATCGAGCTCACCCAATCTCCCTTTCTTAGGAATCGCCGGTACTTTCGGCAAGTCGCCCCGGTCTCCTCTGCTTTGCATTTCGTCTCACTGGTAACAAGGTAGCTGACACGTACGACTGCGCGCTACAGGCGTGTACATCGTCTCGGCGCTGCTCTACCTCGAGCCGTGGCACCTCTTCCACTCGATGCCGCAGTTCCTCCTCATCGCCCCGTCCTTCACCAACATCCTCGTACGTCTGCTCTGCCGGTGCTCACTCTCACACGTGTACAACACTGACCCGTCTCCCGCCTTCGCCGTCCGCAGAACATCTACGCCTTCTGCAATCTCCACGACGTCTCCTGGGGCACGAAGGGCAGCGACAAGGTCGAGGCTCTCCCGGCTGTCAACTCGAAGAAGGACGGCGAGGAGAAGGTTGTCGAGACGCAGGCTATGGTGCAGGAGGGTGCGTCCAGCCTGCCGACCTTCTCATTCCCGACTTTTCCCTCTGACCTCTTCTTTCCTTCTTTGTCACTTTCCTCGTCCCACAGATATCGACGCGGGCTTCAAGGCGACCGTGCTCCGTGCCGTCGAGCCGTTCGTGCCCGAGGAAGAGGTCGTCGTCCCGACCGGCGACGACCGCAACAAGACGTTCCGCACGCGCTTCATCTGCGTCTGGCTCCTCATGAACGCCATCCGTACGTCCTCCGTCTTCTTCCGCACCGCGCTGAGCGTGCGCTGATCGTGTCGTCGCTGCAGTCGCCCTCGCCATCACCAAGCTCGGCTCCCAGGCCCGCTCGAAGTAGTACGTCCCCCTTCCTTCCTCCTCTGCCTCTCCTGCACTCGTACTGACGCTGTACACGCGCTGTACAGCTTCCAGACGATCCTCTGGATCACGTTTGGACTTGCGGTGGTACGCCTTTGCGGGCTGATGTGTGAGTTCATCCGGGTCCTTTTTGAGGTCTCTAAGGGGTTTCCTGAGCCTAAATCGCGTTTGCACTGTACTGACTCTCCCTGCCTCGCACACGCAGGGTACATCACCGGCGAGTGGTTCTTCCGCCTCGCGAGGTTCTGCTCGCGCGGTCGCAAGTAGCCCAGCGGCGAAGGCGCAGCGGGTCCGCCTCGGGCTCTCCCTCTCTCCGAATACGACAGCTTGACGACGACGACGATCGTACGCACGACGAACCGGTCGAAAGGAGGACGAAATCGCACATGGACGATACTCTCGCTTGTTTCTACTCTTCTTTCTTTTCGCTCCTCTTTTTCCCATTTGCTTCTCCCTCCTCGCCCCCATCTCCTTATCTTGTATGTATCCTCCTCGACCCTGCAACCACTCGCTTTGTCAGCTCCGTCGCCTCATTGTGCATTGCCTCGCTCGTCCTCCCGTCCCCTCTCCACTCTTGCAATCCTTCCTTCCCGCCCTCAAATTCTGCTCTCGTCGCTCCAGCGTGCGAGCAGAAGAAGAAGCCGAGAAGGGCGGTCGAGAACCGGGTGTTACAACAGGAACGGACGACTGCGAACGGCGAGTACGACAACAACAGAGCTATGCACAGATAGACCCATGGCGAGCGCGGTTCCCCTCAGTAGTGCCAGATGCGTTCCTCGGTGGGGAAGAGGCGCGCGGGCATTTCCTTGCTGGAGAAGGAGGGGGAGGAGGGGAGGAAGGGCGAGTGACGAGTCGCGTTGCGGCGGGAGAGAGGGGACGGCGGAGAGGGAAATTTGACGAAACACTCCTTGTCAAAGGAGGAAGGCGGGCTTGCCGGCTCCGGTGTGGTGCAGGTCGACGAGGACGGGTAGTAAAAGGCGGAGAGGAGCGAGTCGTCCTCCTCAAAGTCGCTGGAGGCGGAAGAGGTGGCGTCCGAGTCGTTGAAGAGCGAGTCGACCGAGGCGTTGTAAGAGGCGGAATCCGAGTTGGACGTCGAGAAGGAGGAGGAAAAGGTTGCGATGAGGCTGGAAAGCGGCGGATCGGCGCGAGGAAAGGAGACGCGGCGGGGCTTGGACGGGGTGGAGCAGAAGGCGCTGATGACGGTATTGCGAGTGCTGACGCGCGGCTTGCGGGCAAGGAAGCAGGAGACAGTCGACGAGGACGTCGGAGCGGACGAGGGTGTCGACCGGCTTGTTCTCGTCGGCGAAGGCGGTGAGCGTGGTGGAGATGCCGTGCCAGAGACCAAACGAGAGAGAGCGAGGCGCCTGATGAGGAGGAGAGGCGGTGGAGAGAAGGAAAGACGGGAATGATGAAGGAGGAGAAAGAGGGAGAACAAGGTCAGCGAGGGAAGAGAGGGACAGAGAGAGACAAGGGAAGTATAACGCACAGTCTGAACCTCGACAGGAGAGAAGGAAAGGCAGCCGTTGACGGTGGAAGAGAAGGACGGCGCCAGAGTCTCGAGGGAGAAGAGGCACGAGAACGAGGTGAAGGCCATCTTGGGTGCTGGTGAGCTCGGGAAGTGGTGATGTGGAGTGGCTGAGCTTGTGAGGCTCTGTGGCGACCTAAGGACATCTCTGAGTCGATGCGTACGAGCGCATTCTGAAGAGGCCGACGGGGGCGTCGTTGCCTCGGTACTCGCTTAATCTTCCACCGTTCGAGCTGGAGTTTCGCTTGGCGCAACTGCTCTCTACTGAGTTTCTCGCCAGCGAAAGAAGCACACTGAAAGAGCCAGCGGTGAACGAGGAAACGGGGGACAACCGGGAGGGGAGTGTCCAGCTTTTCCTCCTGCTCGCTCACCGGGACGAGTAGGGCGATCGTAAGCGGAAGCGCTCTCCTTGAGCCGTCAAGAGACTGTCTGTAAAGCGCAGCCACAGGAAGCCAGCGTCGAGGCGGCAACCCGGTTTTTCGCATCGAGGCCGACTCGTCTCTAATCTCTGTCCGCCACACAGCAGTACCAGGCCGGTCGTAAGCCGGTTTCTACTTGCTTGCACTCGCACAGAGGTCAGTAAGAAGCACGACCACGATAAGCATAGTGCGGAACAAGATGACCAGTTCTCCGTGTAAGCAGACGAGGGTCGAGTGCCTTCTCCCGAATCGCAATACAGCCGGACTGGCGGATATGGCGTCAAACCGATCCGAAAGCCGTCGCGCCGAGTCCACGCGGAAAGACAGGACGAGACAGGCCAAAAGAAAAGCAGCGGGACGAGGAGAAAACCGTTTTCTACAAGGTTCCTCGGGCGCTCCGGCCTCCTCCCGCTGCCCTAGCTTCAGATCTCACACTATGGCGCTCAGCCTCTGCGGACTGATGTGTAAGTTCATCCGGGTCTTTTTTTCAAGGTCTCTCAGAGATTTCGTGAGCCCGCACCGCGTGCTCCTGCACTGTACTGACTCTCGCTGCCTCGCACACACAGGGTGCATCACCGGCGAGTGGTTCTGCCGCCTCGCGAGGTTCTGCTCGCGCGGTCGCAAGTAGCCCGGCGACGACGGCACAGCGGGTCCGCTTCGGGCTCTCCCTCTCTCCCCTCACTCTCGCTTGCCTGCACGCGATGGTCATTCTGGAGCGCAGAGTATGCAGACATGCTGTTGCGGTAATGCCGAAGAAACGAACAGCTCAAGACAAGAACCCTGGAAAGAAAAGTCGAAACGGGAGACTCAAGATGGGGTGGACCTCGTAAAGAGCAGGCGGAGGACGAGAGAAAGAGGGCGGGAGGGCGAATGAGAGTATCAAAGGGAGGGTAGGAAGAGAGTAAGAAAGGTCGGCCTCAAATCCTCCCGCCTGCTTGCGCCGCCTTCGCCGCGCTCGCCGCGCTCACGTACTTGCCCGCCTTCTCGTCCCACCCGCCTGACGCGCTCCGCGCCGCTTCGCCGTACACCAGGTCCTGCATCGACATGGACATCGGGAAGGACCGGCGAGTCGACCGCATGCCTTCCGGCGGGGCGGACGCGCTGTCGCTGGTCGTCGCGCGAGGATTGACCGGAGAGGCAGAGTGGGTGCGGCGATGAGAGGAGGGCGGGGCGGCGGAGGCGGAAGAGGTACGGCGAGCGGGAGGGGCAGCAACGGGAGAGCCGGTCGAGGCGGCGGAGTTGGCCGAGACGTCTGTAAGAGAGAATCGTCAGCTTCTTTCCGAGGACTGTGAAGAAGAAGACAGCAACTCACAGACACCCTTCTCGGCATCCCAGCCGCCGTTCGCTGCCAACACCGCCGGCGAGTAGATCAAGTCCCTTAGCGGCTGCGCGATCGGGAAGGACCTACGCGTCCAGCGGACGCCCTCGGGCGGCGCGACCGATGGCTTAAGGCTCGACGGGTTGCCTGGAAGGCTGCCGCGCCGGGAAGAGGGAGCATGGCTGGCGATGGCGGCTGTGCGGGAAGATGCAGGAGCGGGAGAGTTCGAGAGACGGGAGCGCCTCGCTGTTGCAGTGGAGGCAGGCTTGGCCGGAGGTGCCGCACGAGCGGACAGATTTCGAGCTGGAGGTGGAGAAGGGGAGCGAGGACGAGGACGAGGGTCGTTCGAAGGTGTACGGAGCGCCTCGTGCTTTGAGATGTCTGTCCGAGGCTAAAGTCAGCACGGAGCGTGAGGAGAGGGAAGAACGGAGCGGAACGCACAGCGCCCCTTCTCGTGATCGTACCCTCCTAGCGCCTGCAGCGTCTCCGGCGCGTAGAGCACGTCCTCGAGCTTCCCTGGCAGAGGCTTCGACCTCGTGCGCCGTGCTTCGGCCGTTGCCGCCGGGGTCTCAGGCAAGACCCGGCTCGCCGTGCGAGTCGGCGGGACGACGATTGACCGACGACGGGATGTCGAAGCCGAGGCAGCGGGAGGAGCCGGCGTCTCGGACAGGCGGGCCTTCTTCTTCCCCTTGTCCTTGGCCACGGACAGGACCGGCTCGGGCGTGTCGAGCTTCGGCTGTCTCCTTGTCGAGCGCGGGTTAGGGCTCGGCTCGTGCTCGTCCGAGACGAGCTTGCGCTTGCCCTTCTTGTCCTGCGATGGAGCGTCGACCGTCGTCGCCGTCGTAGCGGTGGACGTCGAGGCTTCCGTGCTGGTCGAGGCGGCGGAGGAGTCGGGTTGCGGAGGGGTATGAGCGGCGGAGTAGGGTGGTGGCGGACGGGTTGAGGTAGTGGAGAGCCTGGAGAAAAGGACTTGTCAGGACAGGGTCGGCGGAAGGGAGAGACGAGAGACACGTACGGGGCTGAGAGGAGCATGAGTAGTGCTGCCGCCGCATCTTCGGGGTCATCGGCAACCTGCTCCTCAGGCGCAGGTGCCTCGCCGCCTTTTCCCGCCGCCACCGCCCTAACCGCCGGCTTCGTATCCACCTCCTCGCCCACCTTCACCTTCTCCCCTTCCTCTCCGTCAACGTCCATCTTGTCGACCGGCAGATCCCTCCGACCTCCTCCTCGTCCTCCTTCATCCCCTCCTCCGCCTCCTCCCCCTAGTCCGCCTCCGCCACTCCCGCCTATCCCTGCCCCTGTCCCTCCTGGTGCGAAGCTAGTTTTACCCCCTCCCTCGCCGGAAGGGGCTGCCCGAAAACTCTGTCCGTTTGCGGAGGAAGAGGTCGGGGCAGACGAGCCTGCGCCTGAGTCGGCCAGGGCGGCAGAGTGAGCGGGGGAGTAGAACCCGGAGGCGCCAATGGCGGAGCGCGTGGCGCGCTTGGAGGAGGAGGAAGGGGCGGAAGAGGCGGTAGAGGGGACAGGGACGAGAACGATCTGGTCCTCCTCGGCGTCGGCATCGACCTCTTCAAAAGAGGCAGTCGTCGAGGCGCAGCGGAGGTGCGGGGAGGGCGCCTCCTCGGCGGGGGTCGAGGTCGAGTTGCCGACGTCGACGGCGAGGGAGGAAGAGGCGATAACCGTGCCCGAGCGGGTTGTCCGGGTCGCGGTGGCGGAAGAGGTGAGTGTGACGGAGGTGGAAGCGGCAACGCTGGAGGAGGTGCTCGCGTTGAGACCGGGAAGAGAGAAGGGGATAGGCCGGGACGGCTGACAAGTCGGGCGAGAAGACCGCTGCGAAGGCGCGGGAGAGAGCATCGCCTCAACCTCGGCGGCCTCCTTCCCGCTGTCCGAGTCATCCGAGCCAAAGTCGGTCAACTCGCTCTCGAGCGCCTGCTGCTCCTTCTGCTCCGCCTTCTCGAGCTCCTCCTCGCTGTCCTCGTACTCACTCAAGTCCGACTCTTCGCCCTCCTTGCCGAGCGCCTTGTTGAGCTGCGCGAACGAACGGTCGCGCGCGCTCGCGGTCCCGCTCGTGAGGCGGCTCGAGCTGCGCTCGCCGAGGCGAACGGTGCGGAGCTGGACGAGGCTCGACCGGACCCGCTTCGGCTTCGGCGAGCCCTCCTCGTCAGCTGCATTCCTCCTGATCCGCGTGCTCGGGGCGGGCGAATCGCTCGCGCCGCGGCGGCGCTTGCCGAGGCTGACCATCGACGGCGCCGAGGTCGAGCGCTTCATACTACCGGTACGGGCTCCCGCGGTCGGCTTGCGGTCGTTCTCGTCGACGGGGCTGATCTGCGGGCCGACATACCGGGCCCGCCTGTTGCGCTGGTCCCAGACGTAGTCCGACTTGTAGCCGGGGGGAGGAGGGAGCTTGGGCTGAACAACGGTGCGAGGGACGGAGCGGAGAGCTTCTTGGGCCGGGATGCGGGAAGGGTTGGCGCGAGAGCCGGCAGCGCGACGGGGCGGGGTGGAAGAGGAGGCCGTGCTGAGGCTGGAGAGGGAAGAGGAGCGGGACAGGCCGGTACGGAGGGAACGCTGGGCGGTGACGGCGTGGCCCGATCCAGAAGAGGTGGACGCTTCGGGGAGATTGCTGCTCTCGTCGTAGTTGACGGCGGCGACAGCGCGGCCGGAACGGCGGGAAGGGGTAGAGGCGGGAGAAGAGACGGCGGCGGGCTGAGCTGCCTTGGCCTTCTTCGGCTGCTTCAGGGTGAAAGCGCCCTTCGAATGCCTATGACGAGGGCGCAAGGTCAGAAGGAAGACACGGGGGACGGAAAGAAGCGAAGAGGACGGACTGCTCGCACGTGGCGCAGAGGCAAGTCGCGTTATCGCGCTCGAAGTAGTGCTCGCCTGCAAGCGCGGCGTTTCTGTCAGTCTCAAGACTGCAAAGGAGGAAGTGAAAAGAAGAAAAGGACGCACCGTAGTGCGTGAAGAGCTCCTCATCCTTGGCGATGTCCTCGACGACCCTGAACGACATGTTCGCGCCAACGAGCTGGAACTCAACGTTGTTCCTGCAGTCGTGGTTGCAGAACCTGGCGGGCCCGAGGAGGAGGCAGAAGCAGCTCTTGCGCTCGCTCCACAGGACGGAGAACTCGCTCCTCCCGCCGTTGTGGCCCCGCAGCGCGTCGTCCTGCTCGTCCGTCAGGTCGGCGACGCCGCCGCGGAGGTTGATCACCTCGCCCTTCTTGAAAGCGCGCGTCGCGAACATGCCGACCTCGATCAGGTTGTCGTTGTCCTTCTTCGCGGCGGTCGCTTCGGCGACTTTGGTGGGCAGGCGGCGCCCCTTGGCGGCGGCGAGCGCGTTGCGCGGGTTCTTGTAGCGGTCCGTCTCGTGGAAGGCGACGCCCGAGTCGGGGCGGAGGGCGAGGATGTAGCGCCGGGCGTGGGTCGCGAACACGGGCTCGCCGTCGTCCCACTTCTTGTTAAACTGGACGACCGAGGGGAACTTGACGAGGGTGTCGAGGGCGTCTTGGACCGAGATGGTGCCCTTGCGGAGCTGGTAGGCGAGAGGAGGGCGGACGTGGCAGGAGGTGGGGGAGCAGGAGAAGGTTGGGGTCAGCGGAGGGAGCGCGTCGAGGTCGTGTACGGTGCTCTTCTGGCTGAGGAGCCAAGGCGGGTCGCGGGCAAAGGTGCGCATGGGGAGTCAGGGTCGTGGTAGGTGGATGGCAGAAGCAGTTGAAGGAGAGCTGGGAAGCGTCAGGACGCATCGACAGCCGGGCTGGCCTCGGTCCCCGCCCCACCCGCTCTCAAACCAGCCTCCCTCAGCCGCGATCAACCCGCGTCCTTCTCGCCCGGGAGACCTCAGACGGCAAGAACGCACCTTCTTGGTCAGGATGCGCGCGTCGAGCACCTCCTGGTCCGCTCCAGCGAGGCGAGTGAGCCGGGTGAACTTGTTGATCTTACCCGTGTGCCGCGAGTCGTACTCGTCGTCGGCGCGGTCCTGGTTGAAGATCGAGTAGTCGAGGAAGATGCGCCTGGTCGTGTCCATCGCGGAAAGTCAGTCTCAGGTGAGGAGGAAAGCGAGGTGAAGAGGGAGAGCAAGGGAAGGAACGAACGTGAGAACGTCGTCGGCCATGCTCAGGAAGTCGACGGACGCCTGCGCATTGGTGAAGGACGCCATCGCTGGCCGCGCTGAGCCGCTCCGCGCGCGCGTCTGGGCGAGAGACGAAGCGGACGAGCGGGGGACGGGGACGAGCGAGCGACGTCGCGTGAGGCGGAGTGGGAAGGTGGGCGCGGTCGGAGAGGGAGGAGAACGGGTGCAGGGAAGTGTGCGCGGCGAGCGACGCGTCGCCGAAGCGAGACGAGCGAGAGAGGGTGGCGGAAGAGACCAACAGCAGAAAGGCCGCGACTTCGAGGCGGTTGGACCAACTCGGACGAGCTGCTTTCTGTGGTACAGGTGTATGAGCAGGTAGAGACAACGACATTGCACGAGAGAGTTAGCAACAAGCGGGTGCGGCAAGACAACATGCGGTTTCCTCCTTTCCTCCTCATCCCCTCTGGCTCCTTCAGCCCCCGTTCAGTCCTTGGTGTTCGGGAGCAGCTTCGTCACCACTCCGAGTGCCTGTCACGGGAGAAGAAGCAAAACGAGTCAGTCTCGAGGCAGCGGAAGGCCCCAGGAAAGGAAGAAAACTCCCGAAGGGGGATCGGAAAAGGGAGAAAGCCCAGCGCACCTTCGTCCTCCCCTCCCTGAACAGGAAGCGGTCCCCGACATGCAGGTACTCGGCGCCCCTCATGAATCTGAACCGGAGCGTCGCGCGGTCCCCGGTCCGCACGGCCGCCTTCTCGACAATGTCCTCGACCTGGACCGTCTGCCGCACGGGCCCGATGTGCAGCATTGCCTGGTAGCGCGTCGTGATCGTGCTGTTTGGTCGAAGAATCTGTCAGTCTCGGGCAGAAGGAGGGAGAGCAGAGCGTACGCACGTCGAATGGTAGAGGATCAGACACTGCCCTTCGAAGCGCCTCGTCGCGACCGGCGGGTTCGTCTCGCTCTTCTCGACGAGGACCATGCCCTTGCGGGCCTGCGCGCGCTTGATCCGCTTGAGCGCGATGGTGACGGCTTGACCCGCCTCGGCGTAGTCAACGTTGACGCGCTGTGTGCAGCAGGAAACGGAAGGTTAGATGGGTGAGGGACTAGAGAAGGTGGGAAGAGGCGCACCTTGCGCTGGATCGACTTGACCGCGGCGGGGAAGAACGCATCGAGCCCGTCGGGCCCGAGCAGCGCCGTGTCGCCCGGCCTCACGCTCCCGCTCATGATCACGCCGCTCAGCACCGTCCCGACAAACGGCACCGAGTACACGTCGCTCGTCTGGAACTCGAACGGCGCGTTGACGGGGTACTCGGCGGCGTTGACTGGGCGGACGACGTTGAGGAAGGTCTTGAGGAGCGGCAGGCCCTCGCCGGTCAGGTTCGAGACGCGGAAGATGGGGCAGACCTTCTCTGCCGCGAAGGACTCGCCGAGCGTGCAGGCCATGCCAAAGTCGCGGACAAAGATCGGCTTCTTGCGGCAGCCGGGCGAGCGAAGGATCTTCACGAGCTGCGTGATCGTCTGCTCGTAGACGGGCGCGGGCGTCATATCGACCTGTGTGTGTAAAGCGACGGTGAGCATACGAATGAAGCACGTCCCCTCGAACGAGGATTTGGTCGGGGGAGAGAAGTAAGGCCTCCTCACCTTGGTCACCACGCAGACGATGGGAAGAGACAGCGCGAGCGCGACGGACAGGTGCTCCTGTAGAGGTCACAGTGAGTAGGAGAGCCGTACAAGGTGGAAGGGGGAGACACACCTTCGACATGCCGATCAAGCCCGCGTTCGCCCCGATGATGAGGAGGACAAAGTCAGGCGCTGTGCCAGTCAGGCCGGCGAGGGTCGTCTTGAGGTACCTAGCGTGCCCGGCAAGATCGGTAAACGAAACAACCTTCGCCGCCTTCGCCGCGATCGCCTCCCAAGCGGCCGCCTGCTTCTGGTGCTCCTCGGGCAGGATGATCTCGCCATTCGGCGCGAACCCGGCGATCTCGTTGCCCGCCGACGAGGTGCGGCCGGTCTCGATCTCGTGCTTGTGGCGGAAAAGCGAGACGCGCGCGCGGCCGCGGCCGTCGTCGAGCTGACCGCGGGTGAGGACGCCGAGGAGGGAGGACTTGCCGGCGTCCTGGAAGACCGTGGGTGTGGCAAGATGATGAGGGAAATGGCGGCATGGATGAGAGGCGGGACGAGAGACGCAGAAATGAACAGGGATGGAGAGCGGGAAAAGTGAAGGAGGAAGGAGAGTAGAGATTCAGGCGGGAGGACCAGTCAGTCCTCGGTCGAACAGGATTTAGAGTGTGTGTAGCGCACGACGTTGCCGACGACCGCGACCCTCGTCTCGATGAGCTGCTCCGCCCCTTCAGGCTTCCTCCTCACTAGCAGCCTCAGCGCCGTCGCCCGCCACCTCATCTCCGCCTCCTCGTCGTTGACCGCGCTTACTGTCTCGGTGAGCTTGACGCCCTCATCGGCCTTGAGCTTTCCCTTGACATCGAAGGGGTTGTGCAGGACGGTGACCTCGGCCCCGACGGCGGCCTGGCGGAAAGTCGAGAGGAGGGTGTCGACCTCCGCCTGGGGAAGGACGATCTCGTCGGGAGAAGCTGGCGTAGAGGCGATTGAGACGGGCTCGACGACAGCAGCGAGGTTGGTCTGCTCGAGGTTGGAAGGGGAGAGCTGGAGGATGAGCTCGCCGTGCCGTCGCTCGAGGGTGCGCTCGAGGAGGGACGCTAATGCCTTCATGTTGGTGTCTGTCGGGTGCTGTAATCGGTCCTGCGGGCGTCCCAGGGTGAGTGCTCGCTGTTCTGTTCCCCCACTTGGTCCTGCCCGAACGCGCACCTTGACCAGCCGCCCGTCGTCCATCTCGAGCGCCGCCGCGTCTTCGAGCGTCAGCCTGTCCACCTCCTGCGCGAGGCCGTCAGCCGCCCCGCCTGCTGCTGCTGATGGTGCGGTGTGGCGTTGCTTGAGGGCGGACGAGTGGGCCGTCTCGACCTCCTCCTGGAACGACTTGAGCGAAGGGCGGTCGTCCGGGGTGGCTATAGGGTCGATCGTGCTCATGGCTGTCGAACTGGGAGAGTGGAACGAAGCGAGTAGGCAGTGTGGTCGCTGTTCAACCTCGAGTCGAGTCCGAGTCGCCCTTCCGCTCTACTTTGACCACCAACTTGACTCTCTGGGGCCTCCTTCCACCTTCAAGCTGACTCGCTGGCTCTTCTTGCTCCGCCTGCACTTCTCTAGCCCTCATCCAATCGCCTTCGCCGCCGCCCACCCCACTCGTCCGCCCGGCCGAAACGCCCTGCTTGCTCCCGCTTCCCTCCCTCCTGCTTTGCTGTGCTTCCGCTCGAGACCTCGGAAGGAGCTCTTTCGACACGATGGCGCGCCCGCTTCCCACTCCCACCACTCCGCTCGACTCCCTCCTCAACCTGCGCGACTTTGGTTCGCCCTCTCCCTCTCTATCCCGCCTCCTTCTCCCCTGACCTCTCGTTGCGCAGCGCACTCCGCCGAGAAGACCCTCAAGCCCAAGTCCTGGGCGTACTATCACTCCTCGGCCGACGACGGCCAGACCTTCCGGGAGAGCAGCTCGATCTGGGGCGAGGTGCGGTTCCGGCCGCGCGTGATGACGGACGTGAGCGGCGACGTCGATTTGAGGACGACAGTGGCGGGCTGTCAGACGAGGCTGCCGATCATGATTAGCCCGGCGGCGATGGGCAGTGCGTCCTCTTCCTCCTCTTCCCTCCCTTTTCTCCTTGCCGTCTCGCCCCACTGTGCAGCCTCCCCCTATTCTCCTGTCCTCGTTACGGGAGCCCACTCTGACTCTTCTCTCACGCAGAGCTCGCCCATGCTGACGGCGAACTGAACCTCGTTCGCGGCGCCGGCCGCACCAACATCCTCTACTGCCCATCCAACCACGCCTCCGTCTCCCACAGGGACCTCATATCCGCCTGCCTCCCCGATCGAGACCTCTTCTTCCAGCTCTACGTCCACCGGGAGCGCTGGAGGAGCGAGAAGCAGCTCAAGGAGATCAGGGAGATGGGGTTCAAGGCGATCGTGGTGACGGTCGATGTGCCCGTACCGGGGAACAGGGAGCTGGATTTGCGGACGGGGATGGACGCGAACGCGGTGGAGCTGGCGAACCCTGGAGCGAAGGTTGGGGAGCGGGCGCTGGCAGCGGCGGCTACTTCGGCGTGCGTTTTCTTCCTCTCTCTCTCCTGCTGATCCTTTCCGTCTTTACTCACATGCCACGATTTTCCAGCACCCTCGACGCCTCCGTTACCTGGCGCGATCTCGCCTGGGTCAAGAAGGCCTCGGGCGGGCTGCCGCTCCTCGTCAAGGGCATCCATGGCTACGAAGACGCGCTCCTCGCGTACGAGCACGGCGCAGCAGGGATCTACCTGAGCTCGCACGGAGGACGGCAGGTCAATACGTACGTCTCCGCACTTCCTCCTTTTCCTCTCCCTTCTCCCTCCTTTCTTTCTCTTGCACCCTTCCTTCTTCTGCCGCTGACGTATCTTTCTCCTCGTCCAGCGCCCCGACGACCCTCGAGATGCTCCTCGAGCTCCGACACCACGCCCCGCACCTGCTCTCCTCCCCCTCCTTTTCCGTCATCGTCGACGGCGGCATCCGCCGCGGGACGGACATCGTCGCTGCCCTGTGCCTCGGCGCGAGGGCCGTCTCGCTCGGGCGACCCTTCATGTACTCGCTCATCTACGGCACGGACGGCGTCGAGAAGGTCGTGAGGATCTTGGAGGAGGAGACCAAGCGGGCGTGCAGGCTGTTGGGCGTGACAAAGCTGAGCGAGCTGGGGCCGCATCTTGTCAATACTAGGAGGGTGAAGCGGAGGCTGTACGGGGTGCAGGAGAAGCTGTAGCGGCGCGGCGGGAACATCTTTTCAACCTCTCCTCTCTCGAAGGAAGAGCAGAAAACGCTTCTCCGGCCTCCTTCCGCTCTACTGCCGCTATCGGCATCTTCTAAGGCCTCCCCCTCGCCCTCTTCCCCTCGCTCCGCGCTCTCTGCGCCTGCACGAGCGGAGCCTGCTCGACGCCTGCAAACCGGTACGGCGGCTCCGGCGCCTCGATGTCGACCCCGTACGCCACTGCCGCGTCCCGGTCCGCAATCTCGTCCATGTAGTGGCCGATGACGAGGACGAGGTCTGCGGGAGGTGGAAGTGGCGTCAGGACCTGAGGGCAGTCGGAGGAGAAAGGGAGGAGGGGGACGGACAGAGCTGGATGAGGACGCCGATGACCCAGCCCTGCGCATACGAAATCAGTCCGTCAGCTGTAACGCAAGATTGGAGAAGAGGAAGGACGGACGTACGAAGCTGAGGAATAGCAAGGCGGTCTTGGTCTGCGAGGAGCAGAAGGCCGAGATGGATGGGAGCGAGGCCGCGAGCGTGGCTTCGTCAATCGTGCCGGCTTCGACAGCCAACACCTGAGCGGCTAGACGAGCCTTGAAGCTGGGACGGAGAGGAAGTGCTGGTCAATAGTCATCGAGGACGAGCGGGAGAAAAGAAAGCAGACCAGATCGCGACGGCAGCTTGTTTCGACCCCGGGCTGGCAAGCCAGGAGAGCCACAGAAATCCGAAGACGACGTTGGCCCAGAGGTGCCACTGCCGCGGTGGGGACAGTCAGGCAACGGTGGAGAAGAAAAGTAGGGGAGGCAGGGAGACGCACCCAGGCGAGCTCGTAGAACCAATCGACCCACTCCAGCTTCTGTAGGACGCAACCTCCCCACCCTGTCGGGCGACAGAGGAGGAGTGTCAGTACCAAACTGGAGAACGCGAGCTTTTCCTCCTGGCTTCGTCGGCTCCCTGAGTTCGCTCGAAAAAAGGCGCACCGTAGAGACAGATCACGACGAGCGAGAACCACAGGACGACCTCGGCGAGTGCGAGCCAGATAGCGAAGGCGTTGATCGGGTCGGGGTCTGCTCGTCGTCGTCGTCGAGGACGAAGAAAAAGGTCAGTGAATCTGCTCTGTCCCGTCGTCCCCCTCCGCCTTCCTCGGAAGCATGGACGCACCGAAGAGCCTGATGCACGCCTCGATACCGAGTATCGCAGCCAGTGTTGCGGCGAGGAGGGAGAGCAGCAGAACTGCTGCCCGCGCCGGAATGCAGAAGCAGCAGTGTCGACGGCGGACTTGCAACACGGTGAAGGCCATGGCAGGAGGTAGAGCGCTCTGGTCGAAGGAGGAGGCAGAGGGAAGAGGCGAAAGTAGGCCGGGGGCAGCGGGAGAGAGGAGGAAGACTGGGGGGGTCAGCTCGACACGCTGCGGCGGCAGGGCCTTCCAGCACACGTACGCACCTACAGCGCACGCACACAGACGAGCGCAGAAGCAGGCAGCGCCTGTCAGCCTGGGCAGAAGGACGTCCTCGGGGTCCGGATCGACCTCCTCTCGAGGACTTCGATGCCCGCGAAGCGGAAGGCGGCCACGAGCAGTGACAGGGAGGACAGAAAACGCTTACCGATCCTGAGACTGACGAAAGAAAAGAGAACGGCTACGAAATACTGATCGTAGCGGAGGAAGAAAACACCCTCTAGAGTTTGCTTTCGCCCTTGACCTGCTTGAGCGGCGCAACGCCGTCAATCTCCCAGCCCTGGCCCCTGTACGCCTTCGGCCAGATACCACTCCTCCCGGGCGCCATGATGCCATTCGGGTCGAGGGCATCCTTGATGTGCTCGTTGAGGCGGCGGAAGGCGTGGTTGTTCGCACCGTAGGTCGACATGATCTGGTCGGCGGTGGCGATGTGCGAGCGGTACTCGCCGTAGCCCAGCTGGGCGTGTGTGTCGATGAGCTGTAGAGGGAAGAAGTGAAAGGGAGGAGGAGGAGGAAAAGAGGAGGAGACACCGAATTAGCGGTCTTGGGGCGGTTGCTGCAGAGACAGAAGAGAGACATACCTCGCGGATGCACTTCTCGGCACGAATGCGCTCGTCGGGCTTGGCGCGGTCGAAGAGGAGCTGTGTGAAAAAGGAAGTCAGCCTCGACATTTCCCCCTTAGCGAAACAAGGTGACGAGCCGTGACGATGTGGTGCGCCTCGCGAACGGCGATATAGAAGGTGCCGAGGTACTGCGGAGCGGCGAAAGAGAGAGAGAGGAGGGGTGGAGTAAGGAAGGGAAGAAAAAGCGGAAGAGTCAGAGACGGGTCATTTTCTCCTGCTGCTGGACAGAAGGTACCGAAGGCGAGAGGAACGCACGTCAAAGCCGTGCTTGTTGGTGATCTTCTTGCACAGCTCGACCTGCGCGACCGCGTCGTCGCCGTCGACGCCGCTGATCGGGGCAAAGAACAGCTCGCCGGCGTTCTCGATCCAGCCGTGCCAGGCGAGCTCGCGGAAGGTCGGGACGCCGGCAAAGACGGCGGCGCGGTCGTGGAGGTAGCTGTCCTTCGGGACGTCCTCGCGGAGCTGGAAGCGAACGTCCTTCATGTGCGAGAACTTGCTCTTGACGACCTCCCACTGCGAGGTGGTTACATCTGGGGGTCCGTACAGACTTCCGTAGAACACCTTGAACGGATGCGTCAGACCACGCCCAAGGTAGGGAGAAAGGAAAGAGCACACCCAGTAGCCAAGATCCGCCTGCTTGAGAATCTTTTCCTCGACCTCGGGCGGAACAGGACGGCCGTTGTTCTCCGGCCAGTAGTAGTCCTTGGAGCCGTACGTAGCCGCGTCCCAGACTGCGAGAACACGGAGGTGAGGGAGGGGAAACGGAAAAAGCAAAGGATAGCACGCACGGCCGAGGCGAAGAGAGGGAATGTTGCCGAGCAGGCGGGAGGCCATGAGCGGCTGAAGCGTGTTGACCGCCTCCTTGAGGTCCTCCTTGTGCATGAACGAGATCATGAAGGGGAGGATGCCACCGGGGTTTGGCATGAGAAAGAAGCCCATCTTGGTGACGATGCCGACTGTCGTGAGCAAGGGACGGTGAGCACAATGCGAGCAGAAAGGGAAGGAAAGACTGGGGAGGACGTACGGTTCGATTGGGTGAAGATACCGTCAAGGTAAGGCCCGAAGCCGTACTGCGATGGGGAGGACGAGAAATATTAGATTGAGGAAAAGATGGAGACACAGACGAGAGGAGACGCACCTGGAAGCACTGGCCAGTCTTGCTGTGAGGCATCGAATCCATTCCGAGCATGACGACCTCGCCGTTCGGCAGGACGACCTCCAGGCCGCAATGCTGCGCCCAGTGGTCGCCGTACGGAGTGTAGCCGCTGCGGGAGGGAGAAAGTCAGAGGCGAGGGAATATGTGGGAGGGGAAAGCGGCGGGAAAGGAAAAACGGGGGGGGGGGGGGGGGGGGGGGGGGGGGGGGGGGGGGGCGGGGGGGGGGGGGGGGGGGGNGGGGGGGAGTGGGGGGCAGGGGAGGGGAGGGGAGAGGAACGTACACGCCGCGGTCGAGCGCATTGCCCACCACAGACCCGCCGCCAAGGTCGGGAACGTCGATCCTGGAGTGGGAAAAGGGTTCGCAGAGGAGAAAAAAGGAATCACAACGGGAGAAACAGTCAGGGCAAGGAAGGCGACCGCCGAAAGCGAGAGAACCTCAACGTACCAGAGCTTGTCTCCCAGTCCCCGGCGCTTGAGCTCCTCGTACAACTCGATGTAGGTCACGCCGGGCTCGAGGTAGCAGTTGGCGGCCTTCTCGTCGACCTTGAGGACCTTGTTCATCCGCTTGCCGAGGTTGATGCCAAGCGAGCCGGGCACGCGCGGGGCGGCGCCGCCGTAGCCTGTCATACGCGAGAGGTCAGTGGGATCTCGAGAGATATGAGGAAGGACGAGAAAAGGTGAAGCAGGCAGGGCTAGGAAAGACGGCAAATGAGGAAGTGAGGGCAGGGCAGGGAGAAACGGACCCAGGTTGCGCCCGACGCTGTACGGCCAAAGCGGGAAGATCCATCGGTTCGCCCAGCGCACGATGGCCTGAACGTCCTCGGTCGAGCCCGGGTAGGCGACGGCGGACGGGACGAAGTAGTCGGCGGGCGCGACGTTGTAGGCGTCGTGCGAGAGGGCGGGGTGGTCTGCGCAAGTATTAGGGTCAGTGGGCTGTCTTGAGTGAGGTATGGACGAGGCGGGAAGTGGGAAAGAAGGCAGGAAAACACACAGTAGTTTCCCGAGTTGAGCGGACGGTCATTGACCTCGACATAATCGGCGCCGCCGAGGATCCCCCTCAGCTCCTCGATCGCCTTCTCGAACGTCAGCTTGGTGAAGTTGGGCGGGTAGGTCACCTCGCGCGGCGTCGTGTCGGCCGTGCCCGTGATGCTCATCTTGAACTCGCGCCCTTCGAGCGGGTCCTTCGAGATCGCGACGGCCGGGTCGAGGGAGGAGCCGAACCTGCGGGTGGTGTGCGCATGTTGGAGAGGGAGGAGGGGGAAGGGGCGAGGGGAGAGGGAGAAAAGCAGCGGTTGGGGGTGGGTGAGGGAGTCGGAGTCGGCGGAACGTCGGCGACGCGGTTGTCAAGGGAGGGGAAGCGCATAGAAGCGGTCAGCTTCGTGCACAAGAGCGCTGTCGAGGATCCGCAGGCTTCCCCCCCCCCCCGCCCCCCCCCCGGCGCCCCACTCGGCTCAGCTCGACGAGGACGGCTCCGCACAAACAGCGTGAATCGTTGGTAGGGCCTTGCAAAAAGGCAGTAGGACGCACCAAGACGGCCGCTCGATCCTGTCCGGGCGACCCTCGGGCTTGGAAGTGTCGCCGTGGTTGCGCGCGACTTTGGAGTACTCGACGTTCTTTGTCTGTGGGCCAAGACGGTAAGCGGCGCAACCTACGAAGGGGGCAGAGAGTGGAGGCGCGCCATAGCTTGGGTGTACTGTAGGGGAGCAAGGAGCGAGGTGAAGTGGTTGGAGGAGAGAAAGAAGACGGAGGGAAGGCGTGGGGGGCAGGTTCTACGATCTCGCCACTGCACCCTTTTTGCGCTTCCAAAGGCACTCTCGGCAGCTCTCTGGCATGCTACGACATCACCCGAAGAACCACGGCCTCAGACGAAAGAGCCAATCCCGCTCGACTTTTCCTCGTCTGCCGGGGTTGCCTCCGTCGCGGCGAAGCGGTACGAGGCCGGTTCGACGCACGGCACAGAGGAGATACGAGTCAGAAGAAGTGAGGGAGAGCGTTCCGCCAGCCGTTGAGGGTGAGGACGAGCCGCAAGCCGCTCGAGGAGAAGAAGGCGGAAGACGAGCACAAAAACCAGCGAGCACGAGTTACGGGAGGGTGGCGCAACTCGGAGCGACGAGGAAGGATAACAAAGCGGTGAGCAGCGGCGGAAGAAGCAGGAGAGACTGGGCAGAAGAAGCGGAGTCGGGAAGCAAGAAGAGGGAGTCGAGGTTGAGGGCCGTCTTGACGGCAGGGCTGCACCAGTGCGGTAAGATGGGAGTGGTGCGCACTGCGAGTCTATTAAGTATTCTGTACAACAAGGTACTCTCCCTCCTCCCCCTTGAACCCTCTTCCTCCTCCTCATGGCAGCTCAATGCGCCTCACGGCCTCGGCAATGTCCTTCTTCTCGGCGCGGTCGCCCGTCTGCTCGGACACGAGCGAGATGATGCGCCCGACGTCCTTGCCGACGGCCTTCTTGATCTCGTTCGCGGCGAGGACCTCGCGCACGAGCTTGTCGAGCTGCTCGGGCTGCATCGCCTCGGCCTTTTTGGGCATAAACTCCTTCAGGACGGTGGCCTCCTCCTGTGGCGAATGAGAGAAGAGCAAGGTCAGGAGAGGGAATGAGGAGGAACAGGAAACGGAGGAGAAGGCGCACCTCGTACTGCTCGGCCAGATCCGTCCGTGGCGGGTTGGACGACCGGAACGTCAACGCCGCCTCCTGACGCTTCGAGATGGCAGTCGCGAGTGTCTTGAGTGGAGAGGGGGCGGAGCCAGCAGAGTGAGCGGCCGTCTGGATGTCGGCCAGGATGGACTGGCGGGTCGAAGCGAGTAGAGGGGAGCAAGGTGAGGCGTAGAGGGGCAAGGTCGAGAGGAAGGAGGGGGACGAGATGTAGAAAGAGCGGAAAGAGCGGAAGTGGGGGGAGGTTCGGGAGGAGGAAGAGTTGGACGAGAAAGCGGGAGAGAGCAGATTCAGTACAACCCGCTTCGTCGAGTAACGAGAGTATCGTACCTTGATGACGGACGTCCTGGCGGGAGTCCTTGCGAGCATGGACTGCTTGAGGGCGGCGCGGAGGGTCGCGACGAGGGGATGGGGTGCCGAGGGGGCGGTCGAGTAGGAGCGCGCGCAGGCGGCGGTGGCTGTCCGGAGTGCACGAAGCATGGTGGCTGAGTGGACGGTAAGCTGTACGATTGCAGTCGCAGTGAGTGTCGTTGTTGTCGTCGTCGTCTTCCTCGTCGAGCTCGGTTCCGAAGGTCGAGCGGTCCCTTGTCCGACTCTCGCTGCTCTTCCTCCACCGACCAGTGGCAGCACTCGTATCTCCAGGGACTGGTCACCCACCCCATGTCCAACATGGACCTAGATCCCATCCACCCGCAGGAGGGAACGCCCCCTCCTCCTCCTCCTGCTTCCCTCCCTGCTTCCTCTCTCGAGTGCGACCTCAGCCACCGCACCGCCAAGCTCCTCGAGCGCATCGCAGTCCTTCCCACCGACACTACCACCGCCAATCCCACCGCCACCGTCATCCGCCCCGACGCCCACTCGTCTGAGCACTGGGTTCCCCTCATCCCGCTCCCAGACCTCGTCGTCCTCCTCTCGAGCATCCCACAAGCTCAGTTGCCCGCCAACCTCCCCTTCAGCGTCAACACCGCCACTCCGACCCCCGCGGTGCGGTCCCAGCTGCTCGACACCCTCGCCCGCCTCGCCCTCGAATCCGCTCTCACGGTCGAGGTCATCTCCCTCTTCCGCCCGCTCGCCGTGGCGCTCGTCGGACGATGGGTCGACCTCCTCGGTCTCTCGGAGGACGGCACCTGGCGCGAGGGAGAGCCCGGCGTCGAGATGGCGCAGGGCGAGAAGGACGCCGTCGACAGGGTCTGGAGGGCAGTCGTCAGGGTCCTTCCGCTTCTCGGCGACGAGGCCATGCCGTACGTCCTTCTCTCGGTTACTCTACCCTGACTCGACTGTACTGACCCTTTTGCCTGCATAGTTACCTTCGCCTCATCCTCCGCCACCCTCTGCTCCTTCCCGGTCCTCCCCTCGCCGACTCTTCTTCTCCGGCTTTCCTCCCTTCTCTCCTCGCCCTCCACTCCGCGGTCCACCACCTTCCATCTCTTTCGGCCGTCGCGGGCTGGTCGCTCCCTCTCGCCGTCGAGCAGCTCATGAAGACCCACCCGCACCGCGGGACCCGCCTCGTTGCCTGGCGCATCGTCCGCGCCTGGCTCGGCCTCTACGCCGCCAACGGCGAGGAGCTCAAGCGCCAGTGGGTCTGGCGCCAGCCCGTCGCGTCGAGCTCGACCGGCGAGGTCCAGCCTCTCGCCCCTCCCGTCCCGTACGAGCAAGAGTACGCCGCCGAGTACGCGGCGACGTTCGGCCCCGACGCCGCCGCCCCCGGAGACGCCGAGGACGCCTTCCCCGACAGCTTCGGCGAGGAGCTCGTCGCCGCGCCGGAGAGCAGCCGCCTCGTCGAGGGCGGTCTCGAGGTCGTCGTCCGCCGCAGTGGCGTCGACCCGTGGGTGCTGCCGATGCTCGAGTCCGTTCGCGCGAGTGAGGAGCGCCAGCGGGCTTTGCCGCTGTCCGTCGAGAACGACGGCGCGGCTAGCGACCGCCTTGGCGTTCTCTCGAGCGCCGAACTGGGCAAGACCGTCGTCAGCATCTCGGGCGCGCTCGTCTTCCGCGAGGGCCTCATCCCCTCGTACTCCTCCCCGGCGGCGCTTTCGACCACCCTCAGCCCGGTCGCCAGCGTCTCGCACGACCACACCGTCGCGCCCGCCTCGACCGGCCCGCAGCCCGAGGTCTTCGTCGAGACGCCTGCGCACGCCCAGCTCCTCGCCCAGCTCGCAGGCAACGTCCGCCGCCGCGTCCCGACGCTCGTCACCGGCTCGAGCAGCTCGGGCAAGCAGAGCGCGGTGACGCACCTGTGGAGCCTTGTCCACTCGTCGCCTTCTTCCTCCTCCCCGACCAAGGAGGCCAAGCGCCGCGGCCTCGTCATCATCAACCTGGCCGACCGCTCCCTCGACAGCAAGTCGCTCCTCGGCTCGCTCTCGTCCGCGCCGACCTCGAGCTCGTCCTCGTCGTCCGCCTCTGGCGCAGGCCAGTTTACCTTCGTCGAGGGCCCGCTCACGCGCGCGGTCCGCCAGGGCCGCTGGCTCCTCCTCCTCAACGTCGACCAGGCCGCGCCCGAGTTGATGAGCGTCGTCAAGGTCGTCGCTGAGCGGATGCACACCGCCGCGGCGCAGGCCGCTCTCGGCAAGCGCTACGGCGGGATTGGCGCCGAGGAGGCCGACGGCGGTGTTGGCGTCCGCGTCGGAGGCGGCGAGGGCAGGTGGGTCAAGGCCGGCGAGGGGTTCATGCTCTTCGCGACGCGCTCCGTGCCCATCTCGTCCCTCCCGTCCTCGCCCACCGAGTCGGCTCCACCGCCGACCTTCTTCGCGGCGCACTTCTTCCACGACCTCGTCCTCCCCGCGCTCGCCTCGTCCGAAGTTGCCCAGATCGTCCAGGGCCGGTACGGCCCGCAGCTTGACCGCGTCGCGGGACTCGCGCAGCTGCTCGTCGAGGCGTGGGAGAAGGTGAGGGAGCTGGCGCAGACGGCGAAGGAGGGTGGACAGGGAGGGACCAAGAGGGACGTTGGCGTGAGGGACTTGCTGAGGTGCGTTCTGCCTGCCTTTCTTTCTCTCGTCAACCTCGGGCGAAATTGCTGACTTTTTTCCCGCTCTTCAGGTGGTGCCGCCGCGTCGCCCACCTCCTCCCCTCGACCCTCTCCCTCGCCTCCCTCGCCTCGAACCCGACCCTGCAAGAGGAGGTCTTCGTCGAAGCGCGCGACGTCTTCCTCGGCTCGATGATCGTCCCGCCCCTCTCCTCCGTCCAGCCCGCCGCCACCACGCCCGAAGAAGCCGCCGCCGGCGCGCTCTCGACCGTCGCGTCTCTCCCGCGCGACCGGTTCTCCGTCCTCGCGCGCAGCCTCGCGACCACCCTCGGGCTCAGCACCGAGCGCGCCGAGTGGTGCCTCCGCCGCCGCGTGCCCGAGCTCGTCCTGCCCCAGATTATCACCTCGTCCGGCCTCGCGCCCTCGGCGAGCGACAACCTCAGCGTCAAGGTCGGCCGCGTGGGCTTGCCGTACCTCGCGCCGAGCAAGCGCACGGCGTCGTCGCGCCCGTACGCGCTGACCAAGCCGAGCTTGATCGTGCTCGAGAAGCTCGCCGTGTGCCTCTCGTTGAGCGAGCCGGTGCTGCTCGTCGGCGAGACCGGCACGGGCAAGACCGCCGCGGTGGGCTACCTCGCCGAGCTGATGGGCAAGAGGTTGACGGCGCTCAACTTGAGCAACCAGACCGAGGCGGGCGACCTCGTCGGTGGATTCAGGCCGATTGATGAGGCGGAGGAGGCGAGGCGTGCGTTTTCTCCTCCACTCTACCCTTCTTTCACCGCGACTGACTCTCTTTTGCGCAGGCACCGCTTCTGAGCTCGTCAACCGCTTCGTCGAGCTCTTTGGCGCCACCTTCAGCCTCGCCAAGAACGCCGACTTTGTCACGCACGTCCGCAAGGCGTTCGACAAGAAGCGCTACCCGCGCCTCGTCGGGCTCTGGCGCGAGGCATCGAGGATGGCCACGAACCGGATTGCGCCGAGCGAGACCCCCGCCGAGGGCGGCGACGACGAGCAGGCGCAGCGCAAGCGGCGCAAGCTCGACAATGCCAAGGCCGCGCTCGCCGAGAAGTGGAAGGACTTCATGACCGTCGTCGGCGACTTTGAGCACCGCCACGTCCACGCCGCCGGCAAGGGCAAGGCCAAGTTCATCTTCTCGTTCGTCGAGGGCCCGCTCGCCCAGGCGATCCGCAACGGCGACTGGGTCCTGCTCGACGAGGTCAACCTCGCCTCGTCCGAGACGCTCGAGTCGCTCTCGACCCTCCTTCAAGCGCCCGACTCGTCCCTCGTCCTTACCGAGCAGGGCGATCTCGAGCCCATCCCGCGCCACCCCGAGTTCCGCCTCTTCGCGTGCATGAACCCCGCCACCGACGTTGGCAAGCGCGACCTCCCCGCCGGCCTGCGCGCCAAGTTCTCCGAGATCTGGGTTCCGCCCCCCGACGAGGACCGCGACGCGCTGCGTACCATCGTCGAGGGCTACATCGGCCGCGTCGCCGTGTCGGACCGCAAGGTCGTCGACGACGTCGCCGCCCTCTACGCCGCCGTCAAGGACCTCGCCCTTCGCGCTCAGCTCGCCGATGGCCAGAACCTCCCGCCGCACTTCTCGATGCGCTCGCTCGCCCGCGCGCTCTCCTTCGCCGCCGAGTTCGCCCCGACGTTCGGCCTCCGCCGCGCGCTCTACGAGGGTTTCGTCATGGCCTTCACCATGCTCCTCGACGACCGCTCGCAGACCGTCGTCCGCGCGCTGATCGACAAGCACATCGTCCAGCAGGCCAAGAACCCCAAGTCGCTCATGGAGAAGGTTCCCGCCATGCCGGCTGGCATGGAGCGCGCCATCCGTATCCACCACTACTGGCTCGAGGAGGGCCCGCACGAGCCCGAGACGCCCGAGGACTACATCCTCACCGCCTCGGTTCAGGCCAAGGTTTGCGACCTCGCCCGCGCCGTCCTCACCCGCAAGGTCCCGGTGCTCATCCAGGGTCCGACCTCGGCCGGTAAGACCTCGGTCGTCGAGTACCTCGCGCGCCGCACCGGCCACCGCTTCGTCCGCATCAACAACCACGAGCACACCGACATCCAGGAGTACGTCGGCACCTACGTTTCGGACCCGCACTCGGGTAAGCTCGTCTTCCAGGAGGGCGTCCTTGTCCGCGCTCTCCGCCGCGGCGACTGGATCGTCCTCGACGAGCTCAACCTCGCACCGACCGACGTCCTCGAGGCCCTCAACCGCCTCCTCGACGACAACCGCGAGCTCGTCATCCCCGAGACGGGCGAGGTCGTCCGGCCGCACCCGCACTTCATGCTCTTCGCGACGCAGAACCCGCCCGGCCTGTACGGCGGCCGCAAGGTCCTCTCGCGCGCGTTCCGCAACCGCTTCCTCGAGATGCACTTCGGCGACGTGCCCAAGGACGAGCTCAAGACGATCCTCGAGCGCCGGTGCCGCATCGCGCCGTCGCACGCCGAGAGGACCGTCAACGTCTTCCTCGAGCTGCAGCGCCGCCGCCAGGCCGGCCGCGTCTTCGAGCAGAAGCAGGCGTTCGCGACCCTGCGTGACCTGTTCCGCTGGGGCGGGCGCGGGCCCGTCGAGTCGATCCAGCAGCTCGCCGAGGACGGGTACATGCTCCTCGCTGAGCGCGCGAGGCGGGCGGACGACAAGCAGACCGTCAAGGACGTGCTCGAGGAGGTGCTCAAGGTCAAGATCGACGCCGAGCGGCTGTACGACTTTGAGCGGCTGCCGCACCTTGGACTTCCCGTTCCGGTCCGTTTCTCCTTTGGTCTCTCTCCCTTCTTCCATCTCCTGACCTTGTCTCCCGTCCCACAGCCGCAAGATGACGAGCTCGTCTGGACCTCCGCCATGCGCCGCCTCTACTTCCTCATTGCCGCCTCGATCCAGCGCAACGAGCCCGTCCTCCTCGTCGGCGAGACCGGCGCCGGCAAGACGTCCGTCTGCCAGGCTCTCTCCCGCGCGCTCGGCAACCAGCTCCACATCGTCGGCTGCCACCAGAACACCGAGACCGCCGACCTGCTCGGAGGACAGCGCCCGCTTCGCAACCGTGCCGCTCTCCACGCCGGTCTTCGCGCCGAGGCGGTCACCTTCCTCCAGCAAGCCGAACGACCAGTGCCGGCAGAGGACGAGGCCGACTTTGAGGACGTTCTCTCGCTCGTCGAGGCGTTCGCGGCGGAGGAGAAGATCGAGGCCGCCAAGGCCCTCGCCGATCGGATGAGGGCGACGACCGCTCTCTTTGAGTGGCACGACGGCCCTCTCGTCCAGGCCATGCGCGGCGGCGACCTCATCCTCCTCGATGAGATCTCGCTCGCGGACGACTCGGTCCTTGAGCGCCTCAACTCGGTCCTCGAGCCGTCCCGTACGCTCGTTCTCGCCGAGAAGGGCGGCCACGACCTCGACGACATTCGCGTCGTCGGCAAGGACGGCTTCCAGATCCTCGCGACCATGAACCCAGGAGGCGACTTCGGCAAGAAGGAGCTCTCGCCCGCGCTCCGCAACCGTTTCACCGAGATTTGGGTCCCGGCCGTCGACGACCTGCAGGACCTGCTCCACATCATCGGCAGCCGGTGGGCGAAGGAGCAGCGCGCCGTGCTCGAGCCTTTCGGGCCAAAGATCCTCGAGTTCGCCCAGTGGCTCGCGGGCCAGATCGGCCAGGGAGAAGGCCTCGGCATCGGTCTGCGCGACATCCTCGGCTGGGTCGACTTCCTCAACGTCGCTTCGCGGCGAGGAGAGAAGGGGTGCGTTTTCCTTCCTCCTACTTTCCCTTGCTTGGCTGACTCTTTCTTCCTTTTTCCCGCAGCCTCAACATGGAGGATGCCTTCTGCCAGGGCGCGCTCATGACGGTCGTCGACGGTCTCGGCGCTCTTCCGGTGACGTCTGGCCTCTCGAAGGACGGCCTCGACAAGCTCCGCGCCGCGTGCTGGCGCTTCCTCGAGCAGCTCGTCCCGGCGACGATGGCGCCCGAGTCCCTCCCGCTCGACGTCTCCGACTCGGAGGGCGTCTTCTCGGTCGGCCCGTTCGGCGTCAAGAAGGGCGAGCTCCCTCCAGCCAAGGTCGACTACACCCTCCTCGCCCCGACGACCCGCCTCAACGCCATGCGCCTCCTCCGCGCTCTCCAGCTCAAGAAGCCCGTCCTGCTCGAGGGTAGTCCCGGTGTCGGCAAGACGAGCTTGGTCACCGCCCTCAGCGCCGCGACCGGTCACGCCCTCGTCCGCATCAACTTGTCCGACCAGACCGACCTGATGGACCTCCTTGGCTCCGACCTTCCCGTCGAGGGCGGCAAGAGCGGCGAGTTCGCCTGGAAGGACGCCCCCTTCCTCGCCGCGATGCAGAAGGGCGAGTGGGTTCTCCTCGACGAGATGAACCTCGCCTCGCAGTCGGTCCTCGAGGGTCTCAACTCGTGTCTCGACCACCGCGGCGCCGTGTACATCCCCGAGCTCGACCGCACCTTCAACCGCCACCCCGACTTCCGCATCTTCGCCGCGCAGAACCCGCTCGGCCAGGGCGGCGGCCGCAAGGGCTTGCCCAAGTCCTTCCTCGACCGCTTCTCCCTCGTCCACATGGAGGAGCTCAACAGCATCGACCTCAACGCCATCGCCGCCGCGCTCTACCCCGACATCGACTCGACCGTCCTCGGCAGGATGATCCAGTTCAACTCGACCGTCCACCGTCAGACCATGGACGCGCGCGCGTTCGGCATGGAGGGCTCGCCGTGGGAGTTCAATCTGCGAGACGTCCTCCGCTGGCTCACCCTCGTCCGCTCGTCGTCTGGCCTCGACGCCCGCCGCAACGAGGCCATCGAGTACATCCGCCTCCTCTACCTCCAGCGCTTCCGCAACGCCAGCGACCGCGAGTACGTCGCTCGCCTCTTCGCCGAGTCGTTTGGCGAGCTCGTCGACCCGGTCGAGCGTCCGTGGCGCTTCGTCACCGTCGAGCACGCCCAGGTCGGCCACTCCCTTCTCCGCCGCAGCGACGCCTCCCTCGCCGCCGAGCGCGCCAGCGCCACTCTCCCCCTCCAGCAGCAGGCGCTTCAGTCCCTCGAGGCGCTCGTCAAGTGCCTCGACATGGGCTGGCTCGCCATCCTCACCGGACCGCGAGGAACCGGCAAGACGGCGCTCGTCCGCCAGGTCGCCGCGCTCGGCGGTCGTCGCCTTCGCGAGTTTACCATGAACGCCGAGGTCGACACGCTCGAGCTTCTCGGCAGCTTCGAGCAGGCCGACCGCCTCCGCGAGCTCGACGGCCTCGCCAAGGAGGCCATCTCCCTCCTTGAGTCGACGGCGGTCCAGCAGCTCCGCAGCGAGTCTTCCTCCAACGTTCACGGCGCCATCGACCGTGTTCGCCATCTCCGCCTGCGCATCGCCTCCGAAGCCGCCGACCTCGACCTCCTCGCCATGGGCGAGCTTCTTCACCAGGTCTTCGCCGACCTTCCTTCCGCCGGATCGACCGCTGTCGCCGAGTACCTCGCCAGGGTCGACCAGGCTGTTGCGGTCGCCGACGCCACCTCCGCCGCCGCCCGCTTCGAATGGGTCGACGGCCCGCTCGTCCAGGCGATGAAGAATGGCGACTGGCTCTTGATCGAGGACGCTAACCTGTGCAGCCCTTCCGTCCTCGACCGCCTCAACTCGCTCTTCGAAACCGGCGGCCGCCTCCAGCTTGCCGAGCGCGGTCCTGTCAACGGCGAGATCCAGATCATCGCCCCTCATCCCGACTTCCGCCTCGTCATGACCCTCGACCCGCGCAACGGCGAGCTCTCCCGTGCGATGCGCAATCGTGGTATTGAGATCGCCGTCCTCGCCTCGCCTCCTTCCGCTTCTCTCGCAGCAACCGCCTCTTTCGACGCCGACGAGTTCCGCGACCCGACCTTCGCCCCTCTCGCCCGCCTCGCCACTCTCGCCGCCGACGAGACCGTCTCCCCAGCAGCGCTCGTTCAGCAACTCGCCTCGACTCTCTCACCTGCCCACTACCCGCTGGCTCTCCGCGTCCTTCGGACCTTCTCCGTGGTCGACTCGACCTCTTCCGAGTTTGTTGTTCGTCAACTTGCGCAGCACGCCCTCGTCCAGTACTCCTCGGTGGCGAAGAAGGGCCTTGCAGACTCGCGGGAAGTGCCCTCCAATCTCCTTGCCCTTCAGGTCCGTGCTGATCCCACCTTCTCCCCCTCCCCTCCCCTTCGGTCCAGGTTTCGGAGGAACGCGAGCGCTGAGACTTGGTTGTATTCCTCTGTCTTTGCAATGCAGCCCGTCGATCCCTCCCTCATCCCTCTCGCGGTAGCCCTCGAAAGCGGCTCCTCGGCGCCTCTTCCGCACGCCATCTCCTCCCTCCTCGAAGCCCTCGTCTTCCTCCTCTCGTCACCCACCTCTCGCCCGCAAGGTCTTCGCGCTTCGGCCGCCAAGCCCGCCCGTCTCCTCGCCGTCTGGGACAAGTCCCTCCTCGCAAGCCACGGCAAGATCAAGCTCGACGAGGCCGACTCGACTGTCGCCGGCCTCTTCCCGCTCTACGCCGCACTCGCCGGCCTCGTCGGGCGTCTTGCCGGAGCGCGCTTTGATGACTACGCTGAGGATGATCGTCAGGTGCGTTTCTTTCTTTTTCCTCCCTTACGAAGCATAACCTCATCGCCCTTCCCCACAGGCCCTCGTTCGCTCCGCCAAGTCGCTTCAAGCGCTCGCAACGGAGCTCGAAGCCGTCTCCGCCTCGACCGATCTCGACTTCTCGACCGTCCAGCACGTCGTCGCCTGGGTCAATGCCGCCCTTCAGCAGCTTCCGCCCTCTGTCGATGCTCTCGCCCAAGAGGCGATCCAGCAGCTCGCCCCGCTCCGCTCGTCGCTCACCCTGACGAGCGGCAAGGCGATGGACCCGATCTGGAAGGCGTCGTTGCCGTTCAAGCCGTCCAGCCCTGCTCTCGCCGAGGCGTACGAGCGCTTGTTGGTCAGGGGCAGGAACAGCACTGGCGAGGTCTGGGAGAAGGGTACGCCGTGGTCGCTCCTCTACGTTAATATCGTGCTCACCAAGCCTGGTTTGCAGCCATCTCCACCCTCTTCCTCGAGATCAGCATCGCGCTTGGCATTCCGCAAGACAAGGGGCTCCAGCACCAGGCGGACGTGCTTCAGGTCGTCGACCAACTCCTCAAGGTTCGTGCGCCATGCCCCACTCGGAATGAGCAACCGCTGACCCTGTTGAACCCGCAGCGCATCCCGCAACCCGTCGAGGAGGAGCGCGACGACCCCGTCCTTGCTCTCGCCGACGCCTCCAACGCCGCGAGTCTGCTCGCAGCGGAGCTCGCTACAGTCTCGACCGTTGTTCTCGGTCGTCCTTCGGTTCGTCCTTGTCCTCTACCGACTCAACCCTCCAGCAACTGACCACTCTCCTCCCACAGGTTCTCTCTGCCAACGTCCTCATCAAAATCGTTCAAGGCAGCGGCGCGATTCCGCTGAGCGATGCCGTTGCCGTGCATCAGCTCGCTTTGTGGCCAACGTCCACCTCGGAGGGTGACTCTCGCAGTCCTTGCATCGTCTCCATCACCCGTACTGACATGTTGCGCTCGCAGCCAAATCCGCTGCCGTGTTCGCCACCCTCCTTCACTGGAGTGAGCATCTTGCTCGAGGCTTTGTCAAGGTGAGCCCCGTCTTCACCTCTTTCGTGTTTCAGTTCACTCATATCGCCTCTTCGTAGGTCCCGTCGGCGACTTCTCCCGTCGACATCGTCCGTCCCGGTTTGCTGAGGAAGGTGCTCGACCTTCGGTACGCCCCGCGACTCTCGCTCTCCCCATTCCCATCTTAACCTCCGCCTTCTCTGCAGATCCGGCGAGACCCCGACTCTCGGCAATCTCGTCACCCAGGCTTCGGCGCTGGCTCGCACGGCCAACCTGCAGCTCACTGCCGCGGCCTCGGACACGAGCTCCAGGGTTGACGGTCTTCGGGCTGTCCTTCTCGCCTTGATTGGCCTGGTACGTTTCCCCCTTCCTGCTTTGATAGAGCGAGGCCTGACCTTCCCTTTTCAGATTGTCTCGTCGACGGAGGAGGAGCAGGACGAGCCCACGCAGCTCACCGCCCAAAACCTCGTCGAGGTCGTCTCTTCTCGCTCGGACGCCTCGTCCGCCTTCGGCGAGTCGAGCGGGCGCTACCTCGTTGGGTACCTCCCGCCTCTTCAGCGGGCTCAGGTTGCCCTCTCGGACGTCGCCAAGGGCTTCGTGGCCTTTGCCCGCTTCCTCTGGCACCTCTACGTCCCGAACCTCCCCATCGACCCCGCCGTCGGTCTTCGAGCCCACTCCGGCTTCCTCGGTCGTCAGCTCGCCGCCATGACGGAGATCCTTGCCGCTGTCAAGCTCGATGAGGTCGCTGTCACCGGCAACGCCCGCAACGCCAAGCTCGACCGCGTCCAGCACGAAGTCGAGGTTCTCCGGCGCCAGCTCGACCAGGCCGGCGTCGCGCCCGTCACTCGGGAGGGCAACCCGGCCCTTCTCTCTGCCCTCTTCGCCGAGCTCCGCTCGTTCCAGGAGCAGATCGTCGGCGACGTGCAGCTCGACGGCCTCGTCAAGGACCTCCAGCAACCGTGGTCGACCCCGACCGCCAACCGCGAGGCGAACCTGCAGCGTTCCGTCGACACCCTCCTCCGCCGTTTCGACAGCGCCTACGCCGAGTCGATCGACATCATCGCACCCATCCGCCTCTCCCTCGCGACGCTCAAAATCGGCTTCGCCCTTCTCGCCCACACGGCTCAGGCTGCCGCCGCTCCTGCCAACCATGCCCCCTTCCGCTCCCTCGTCCAGCACCTCACGTCCTTCCCTACCGTCGAGAACGTCCCGGCCGTTCACCAAGACGAGCTGCCGCTCAGCATCAAGGCCGGTGAGGCTCCCCTCCACCCCGCCCAGGCGACTCTCCTCCAGGTCGCCGCCTTGACGGCCAGCATCACGGACGAGACCACCACGACCACCGAGGCCGTCGTTCGCCTCACCCAACTCTACGAGCGCCTCCACTATCTGTGGGCCACGGACCGCCGCCACGCCGAGGAGGAGGCGGAAGCGGCCGCATCGCTCTACAAGGCCAAGGTCGACGTCCACCAGGCCAAGACCGACGAGGAGATCGAGGCCGCCGAGTTTGCGAAGCTCTTCCCGACTTTCGACGACGCTGCCGACAAGGAGGACGACCCCGCGACGGCGACGACCTCGGACAGCAAGTCTCGCCTCGTTCAGCCCGGTGACCAGCAGCTTCTCGCCAAGCTGCACATCGGCCTCTTCGGCGAGCGCGGCCTGGACTTCGCCCCGACTTCGACCAGCATCTTCCGGCGCCTGCGCGAGGCGGGCGTCCTCACCCTCCTCCCCCGTCTTTACGACTGCCTCCCCGAAGACCTCGACCGCGACAGCGCAGCGTACCGAGTGCGCACGCTCGTCGAGCTTAGCCAGAAGGTCAACCCGCCCGAGGCGGTCGAGGCGCCGCATCACGACTTCTACAACGAGCCTAACGTCCGCGAGACCGCCAAGGCCGTTCCGGTCCTTCTCGCCTTCATCAATCGCCTCGTCGAGCTCATCGCCAAGTGGCCCGAACAGGTCGTCCTCCAGAGCCTCCGCGACCGCTGCAAGAGCATCCTCGCCCTCACCGCCGACGCCTCGATTGCCCTCGTCCTCACCAACCTCGAGCAGCTCCTCCAGCAGAGCGAGGACTGGGAGAAGTACGCCGACCGCGAGCACTCGATCAACGTCAACCGCAACGCCCTGATCAACCTCATTGTCGAGTGGCGCCGGTTCGAGCTCACCTGCTGGTCCCGCCTCCTCACCACCGTGCAGGACAAGTTCGGCGAGTCCGTCGCCGACTGGTGGTTCCGCTTTTACGAGATGGCGATCCGAGGCGCACCGGGCGTCGACCGCGATGCCGTAGTCGAGGATGAAGACGTCGAGGCCTACTACCGGGGGCTCGTCGCGTTGCTCGACTCGTTCTTCTCGTCGTGCTCGATCGGCCAGTACGGCCCTCGCCTCGACCTCGTCCTCGCGTTCGCCAACTACGCCTCCAAGCTCGGCGGTCGTCCCGATGCCGTTCAGGTGCGTCTCCTCTTCGGTTCTTTCTCCTCCATCCTTTCCTCCTGACGCCTTCACCCGTCCACAGGAGCTCGGCGCCGGCGCCGCTTCCCTTACCCGCGTCGGCGACATCCTCTACAACGTCCACGCTTTCTACAACCAGTTCGCCGGCCGCGTTTCGAGCTTCCTCACCGGCGAGCGCGCTCGCGTCGAGAAGGAGGTGCAGAACGTCATCAAGCTCGCCAGCTGGAAGGACATCAACGTCTTCGCCCTTCGCGCCAGCGCCATCCGCAGCCACCACCAGCTCTACAAGTGCGTCCGCAAGCTCCGCACGTTGCTGCAAAAGCCGGCGAGCGATCTCTTCTCGGCTGCCGAGGTCGACAAGGTTGCCTCGGGCGCCATTGCGTACGTATTCTCTCCTTTCTTCACTCGCAGAACGCGACCTCATTCCCACTCCGTTCGCAGCGCCGCCCTTGCGCCCATCGCCGCCATCGAGGTCACCCTTCCCGAGCTCCCCGCTGGCGTACAGTCCAGCACCGACGCTCTCCATCTCGTCAAGCTCGACCAGACCCTCTCTCGGCTCAACAAGCTTGCCGCGACGTCGGTTGGCGGCCTCGTTTCCGCCCAGCATGGAACCGGTCTCGACGAGTTCGCGGTCGAAATCATCTCGAATGCGAAGGAGCTGCGCGAAGAGCCTCTCGGGCCCGAGGAGGGTCGTGAGCAGCGCGTCAAGAACCTCATCGAGCGCAAGCGCCGCGCCTGGCGGGACCTCCTCAACGAGCTCAAGCGCGTCGGCATCTCGCCGTCTCCGGCGCCGAGGATCGTGGCCCGCCTCGAGGACCCGGGCGCCATCTACTCGCTCCCGCCGTCCTACCCGCTCGTCAACCTCGGCGAGGTCGTTCTCGGCGGCGAGGCCCGCCAGCGCCTCGTCAAGGCAGACTCATACCACTTCCGCCTCCTCAGCGACCTTCCAGCTCTCAGGGGCTTCCCGGCTGCGCACAACGCCGACGTCCGCACCGCCGACATTCAGCGCGCCCTCGGACACATCCAGAGCGGGATCAACCTCACCTTCGACCAGCGCTCCCAGCTCCTCGCCGCGTCGCAGGCCCAGCTCCAACTCGCCCTCCTCGTCAAGCGGCTCGAGACGGCCGCGACTGAGCAACCACCGTCGACGGTCCGCAGTATCCTTGACGACCTCCTCAGGACCACCTCGTCTGTCGTCCAGGCTCTCAGCGAGACCCGCGACGAGCTCGTCAACTTCCGCACCGCCGCGCAAGATGCAACCAGCCTCGAGGCGACTGTCGCCAGCAACGTCATCAACGACGCTCTCGCCACGGTTAGCCGAGACCAGGACCGCCTCCGCGATACGGTCAGCTCGTCCGCCGCCTTCGACCCCGTTCTCGCCGCCCCCGACGAGGTCACTCTCGCCACCGAGACGCACGACCACCTCGTCTCGGCTGTCCAGTCCCTCTCCGAGCTCACCATCCCGCCTTCTCTCCGCTACCTCCTCGCCCCTTTGATTTCCTTCCTCTCCTCCCTCGAGCTTCCGCGCGTCCGCACGACCGCGAAGTCGAAGCAGGACCTCGCTTCCCTCAAATCGAGCCACGACGACCTCGTCAGCGCCGTGCTCATCGTCGCCCAGGAGCTCAAAAAGGTTGCCGACGAGGGCGTCAAGGTCCACGAGGACAACGAGCTCGTCGACGGCGCTGTCGGCGTCGCCAGCCGGTCTTACCAGTCCATTCTCAAGACCTTCCGCCTCGACGAGATGGTGAGCAAGGTCGACGGCTTCGCTCGCCAAGCCCATGATGCTCTCTCGACGGTAAGCATGCCTTTTCCTCTGCAGTCCTTTCTCAACACCAACTCTCGCTCTTCCCGCAGGGCAACTCGACCGCTTCCGACTTCGTCGGCCGTGTCGCCCCCTTCCTCCGCCTCTACTCCGAGCTCCTCAACCGCCACCTCTCCTCGTTTTTCGACTGGCACAAGAGCTCCCTCAAGCTCAACCACGTCCTCGCGTCCATTCTCAAGGAGCTCGCATCCGAAGGCTTCTGCCGCCCGCCCGAGGGCGAGAGCAAGAACGGCGCCGGCGACGACTCGGCGGACGGGAAGACGACCGAGGGCACCGGCATGGCCGAGGGCACCGGCGCCAAGAACGTCTCGAACGAGATCGAGGACGAGTCGCAGCTCGAGGGCCTGCAGAGCGACGTCCCGCAGGAGAAGCGCGAGGACGAGCCCCAGGAGGAGGGCGACGACGACGCCGTCGAGATGCAGCAAGACTTCGACGGCGAGATGGAGGACCGCGGCGACGGCGTCAAGGACGACAAGGAGGATGGCGAGAGCGACGAGGAGGAGGAGGACCAGCCCGAGCCGGAGGAGCAGGTTGCCGACGTTGACCCGCTCGACCCGTCTTCCGTCGACGAGAAGTTCTGGGGCGACGATGAGCCGCCTCAGGAGGACAAGGGCGGCAAGACCGACGAGGTCAACCAGGAGACGAAGCAGTCGGCAGGCGAGGCCGAGATGTCGGCCAAGGAGGACGATCAGGCCGCTCCTCAGCCCAAGGGCGAGGAGGGCGGCGATGATGCGAAGGAGGAGGAGCAGAAGGCGGGCAAGGAGGAGGAAGGCAAGGAGGGCGAGAAGCAGGAGGGCGAGGAGCAGGATGGCGAGGCGGGTGAGGAGGAAGGAGGTGAGGGCGTCGAGGACGACCAGGGAGCGGAGGAGGACGGCGAACAGCAGCAGCCGCAGCCGGGCGAGCAGCTTGACGGCCAGATGCCCGAGGCCGACAACCTTGACTTGCCCGAGGACATGAACCTCGACGGCGACGAGAAGGACAAGGACGCTGGCGACGAGGACGATCTCGACCTCGACGACGACATGGGCGACATGCCCGAAGGTGCGTTCTTTCCTCTTCCTGTTCTTCCCTCTGCGGGCACAAACCTGACTTCCCCTGCTTTCCCCCCTTCGCAGACGGCGGCGAAGGCGAGAACGACGAGCGCCCCGACCAGCTCGACGAGATGGGCGACGCGAAGGAGGACGGTGCCGAGGAGGACGAGGAGAATCCGCTCGCCGGTCCCGACCAATCCGCTCAGCCGGAAGGCGAGGAGGAGGACCAGAAGGCCGACGAAGCGCTCGACCAGTCCCTCGGCGGCGCCGATCAGGGCGAGACCGGCGGCGAGGGCGAGCAGGACTCGGCCGCGTCGAAGCAGGACCCCGCTACCTCCGCCGACGTCTCCCGCCAAGCCGGCGCTCAATCCGCCGCTGAGGAGAAGGACGCCTCCGACGCTCAGCAGCCCGAAGGCGCCGCCGAGGACGTCGACGCCGAGATGGAGGACGAGACGGACGCGCCTGCTCCTTCCGCTCCTTCCGCCTCTGGCACTGGCCCGTCCAAGCAGCGCGCCGCCGCCGATCCCTCCGCCGACCCGAACGCTCAGCCCCAGCCTCAGCACGACCGCTCGCCCGCCGAGCCGCAGCGCAGCCTCGGCGACGCCCTTCAGAACTGGCGCCGCCGGCTCGAGGCGATTGGCGACCTTGCCCAGCCCGAGCAGGAGGAGGACAAGCCCGAGGGCGCCGCTCCCGACGCCAAGCAAGACGGCGCTGTCGAGTACGTCCAGGAAGGCGACGAGCAAGAGGCCGATGAGCAGGCACTCGGTCCCGCCAGCGAAGAGCAGATCAAGAAGCTCGAGCAGCTCCAGATCGGCGAGGAAGTCGCGCCGCCCGAAGATTTCCCGCAGGACCAGGAGATGGACGGCGCAGACCAAGCCGACGCGCCGACGATGCAGCAGCAGGCGCAGACCGTCAACCTCAAGGGCTCGTCGCTCACCGAGTCGGACGCCAAGGCCATCCCGGCGACCGAGCTTCGTCAAGACCGCACAGCGGCGGACGAGGACCGCGAGATGGAGGACGAGATCCGTGCCGAGGACGACGACCAGCACCCGTCGACGACCTTTGCGCCGCCGATCGACCCGAACGAGGACAAGGCGGTCGAGCAGGCGATGCTCCAGTGGCGCTCCGGCGACGACCCGTCTATGACCTCCGAGGGCGTCTGGCGCCTCTACGAGTCGCTCACCCGCGACCTCTCGTTCGCCCTGACGGAGCAGCTCCGCCTCATCCTCGAGCCGACGCTCGCGACCCGCCTGAAGGGCGACTACCGCTCCGGCAAGCGCCTCAACATGAAGAAGATCATCCCCTTCATCGCCTCCGAGTTCACCAAGGACAAGATCTGGCTCCGTCGCACGCGCCCCTCGCAGCGCGAGTACCAGGTCCTGATCGCCATCGACGACTCCAAGTCGATGGCCGACTCGCACTCCGTCCACCTCGCCTTCCAGTCCCTCGCCCTCATCTCCCGCGCGCTCACCCGTCTCGAGGTCGGTGGCGTCTCGATCTGCCGCTTCGGCGAGCAGATGGATGTCCTGCACCCCTTCGAGGCCGGCGTCGTCTCGGACGAGGCGGGCGCGTCGCTCCTGTCCAAGTTCACCTTTCAGCAGACGACGACGGACGTCCGCCTCCTCGTCGAGCGCTCACTCGCGCACCTCACCGCCGCGAAGGAGTCGGCCAGCTCGGGCAAGAGCAGCCTCTCCGCCGGCGACCTATGGCAGCTCCAGGTCATCATCTCGGACGGCATGTGCCAGGACCACGACCGCCTGCGGGCGCTCCTGCGCAAGGCCGCCGAGCAGAAGGTCATGTTCGTGTTCGTCGTGATCGACTCGCTCCATCGCCGTGCCGACGACCCGGACCAGGCCGCCAAGGACGCGAACCAGCACTCGATCCTCGCGATGAAGTCGGTCTCGTACGCCACGAACGCGCAGACCGGCCGCCTCGAGCTCAAGATGGACCGCTACCTCGACTCGTTCCCATTCGAGTACTTTGTCGTCCTGCGCGACGTCGAGGCGCTTCCGGAAGTGTTGAGCGCGACGTTGAGGCAGTTCTTCGAGCGGGTACGCTCTCTTTCCCTTCCTCTCTTTCCCGCCTTGATGACTGACCCTCTCTTCCTCGCGCAGGTGTCGTCGGACCGCTAAACGGTGGAGTGAGAGTGAGAAGGAACAGGATGTTTGGGTCGAGGAGGAAGTGGAGGTTGTGTTTTCCCGCGTGTTCCCGGCTGTTGTACCGCCTATACCTAGTTAGATTGCCCTTGCCCTATCGCTCATCGTGCACTGCATAGTCTGTTTTTCAGCGACTTGGGAGGTGGTTGGGCGGTTTCGAGATTCGCGAGTGGAAGAAGCGAAGTCGGGCGACTCGGTTCTCTCACTCTCCCACCGCTCTTACTGCTCCGTTCTTGACTTGTTTCGCCTTCCACGACCGTCTACGCCCCTTCCAAGCCCTGTCTCTGCTCCCCCTCCGCCTGCGCCACCCGCTCGACGTCGCCGGCCTCCCTCATCTCACTCGCTTCAACTCGTCGACAACACCGCCTGCACTTCTACTGGCAGCACAGTACGCCCACCATGAGCACCGCACAGGCCGTGGCGTTGCCGGATGCCTCGAAGAGCCTCCTGGCCCTCGTCCTCTCCGTCTCGCCGCTCTACTTCCTCGTCTCGGCTCGCACCTCGCTCGGACTCGACCGCCTCCATGTCGGCCTCATGCAGGTCCTCCTCCTCATCCTCCTCAAAGCCGGCCTCGACCGCATCCCCGCTCAGGTCAAGCGCGCCACCTCGTCCACCCGGAGGTCGTCCTCCCCGCCGCCCGTCATCATCGTCGAGAAGAGCGCACCCTCCGAGCCCGTCACGACCCCTACCACCGCCAGCGCACTCAAGAAGCGCCGCAAGGACGGAACGGCGAAGCGCGTCAAGGCGAGCAAGACCCCTCGGACCCGTCCCGTTGCTGTCCCTACCCTTCCTCCTCCGCCGTACCCCTCCGAGAAGCTCGACGAGACGGTCGCCAACTTCCTCAGCATCACCGCGCCCGACTTCCTCCTCTACGTCGCCGCCAAGCCGACGACCACGATCCCGCCCGCGCCGCTTTCCGCCTGGACGACGACCTATTCGGCCGCCGACATCTCGGTGATCCAGCACCCGACCCTCAAGTCCCTCTTCGGCATTTGCGCGACGTACCCGGACGTGCCGCTCAGGGCGCTGTACGAGGTCCTGACCGACGTCGAGAAGAGGGCCGGGTGGGACTCGATGACCCAGAGCGCGGAGGAGATCGAGAGGTTCGAGGTGGCGAGCGGAAGGAGGGCGAACTGCATGCGGATGTGCATGAAGGGCATGGCGATGGTCAAGGCCAAGGTGCGTCGGGTTCACCTCTACTCTCTTTCGTTTTCTCGCCTTGCGGGCGAAGGGGCGATATGTGGCAAGCCAGGGGTCTGACGCTCCGCTCCCTCTTCCAGGATCTCGTCCTCCTCTCCGTCCCCGGCACCCTCCCTACCTCTGCCTCTCCCACCGCACCTGCCCTCCCCATCGCGGACAAGCTCCGCATTTTCGCCGCCACGACCTCGGTCACGCACCCTCGCTTCCCGCCGACGAGCGAGTACAACCGCATGGAACTCGCCGTGAGCGGTTTCCTGATCGAGGAGGAGAACGAGGGCAGGGGAAGCAGGATCGTGCAGATCACGGATCTGGGCGGGCTGGGATGTGCGTCTCGTCTCTCCCGTTCTTTCCCGCCCATCAGCAGAGACTGACCCTTTCCTCTCACTTGCGCAGCCTGGATTCCGTCGGCCGTCATTCGCACCATCACCCAGGTGCGCCTCTCCGGTCACGCCTTCCTTTCTTCCACGTACTTACCATTTTCCCTTGCCCGGCAGACCCTCCTGCCCAAATCGCTTATCAAGCTCGGCGCCGCCGCCGCCCTCGCTGCCACCGAGGGCCCCTCCCCGACCGTCGAGTATCCGCCGCCCATTCTCGGCGCCGAGAAGCCCTCCCTGCCCGTCGCCGTCGCCGAGGCTGAGCGAGAGAAGGAGGACGACGAGACGCTCGTCGAGTCTGCCTCGTCCTCGCTGGCCTCCATTTCATCGGATGACGAGGATGACGAGGGAGAAGAGGACGACTCGGCCCTGTCCGACTCCGAAGGCGGCGACGCCGGCGCTCTGGCGCCCGCAAGCCAGTCGCGCGACTTCCACGCGCTCCTGACCCAACTCCGCGGGCTGACGACCCGCCTCGCCGCGCTCGAGACGCTCGTCGCCTCGCCCGCCTCGTCCGCCGCCGCCGGTGCCGCCTCCCGCTCTTCCCCCTCCTCGTCAAAGTCGACCTCGACCTCCCGGCCGTGGTACTCGCCCTGGGCTTCCTCTTCGCCCGCCGCGACGACGACAACGACGGACACGGCGACCTCGACCGGGCTGAGCGAGGGCAAGCTCTCGGCGCTGTTCACGCTCGGGAGCGCGGCGGGTGCGGGCATCGCAGTCGCGGCGCTGGCGGCGTGGGGCCGGAGGGGGCAAAGGTAAGGAAGGGGAGAGGCGTGTTGTACTTGTACCGGGTCGTGAGCTGTTGGACGTCCTGTTGTAGTATCAGCTAGCTTGGCGCGGGCAGTCCGCGAGGGCCAGTAGGTCCTCCTAATGTCGACGAGCCGCGCTTTCCTTCACTTTCCCGTCAGCGTTACTCCCGCTCTTCGATCGAGCTGGCCTTGAAGGCAACACGAGGAGAGAGCAGAGAAACCCCAGCGGTATTTTCACGAGTTGAGTGGGAAAGGTACAGAGTGTAGAAAGAGAGGGAGGACGACAGCGTAGGACGTAGGGGAGGGTGAGATACGAGGTACGAGAGAGGGGGGTAGGCGAGGCTTTTAGGCGTTCACTGTGGGTCACAAGGCGAGTTCAGGTCAGTCCTAGCCTCGCACGGGACGGGCGAGCGAGAAAGAAAGAAAAGGGATCAAGCGAGCGACGCACTGTAAGTCGACGGCTCGATCGTCTCCGGCAGCTCGGTGATGGCGACCTCGAACCGGCTCTGGATCGCGCCGAGCACGCCCTCGTTCTCCTCGTTCGCGACAAAGGTGATCGCGAGACCCTTGGTGCCGAAACGGCCGGCACGACTGCGAGGTGCAGCGGGTGGTCAGTCTTGGCTGCTTAAGAAGGAGAGGGAAGGGATGGGAAGGGGGAAAGCAAGGGGGAAAGAGGTACGCACCCGACGCGGTGGAGGTAAGAGTCGGCATCGCCGGGCGTGTCGTAGTTGATGACGATGTTGACGCGCTCGACGTCGATGCCACGGCCAAAGATGTCGGTCGCGACGAGCACGCGCTTCTCGAACGCCTTGAACTGCTGGTACCGGCTGATGCGCTCCTCCTGCTTGAGGCCCGAGTGGATCGCGATCGACGGGAAGTTGCACTCGCGCAGGAGGCGGTCGAGCTCGGTCGCGCGCGAGACCGACTTGACAAAGATGCAGACCTGGTTGAACTCGAGCGAGTCGAGCAGGTCGTTCAGCTTGCGGTTCTTGGCGCCCTCCTCGAGGCGGACAAAGTGTTGTTGCAGGCCGTGGAGCGTCAGCTTCTTCTCGTCGTCGACGTAGATCTCGAGCGGCTGTGCGGGTATAAAGGACGAGTGTCAGGACGGGATAGTCTTCGAGGACGTCGAACGCCCCAAGCTCGCGCAGAGGCAAACGTGGCAAGTGACGACGACAGGTGAACCCGACGCACGCTCTGCATGAACTTCTTGCAGGTGACGCGGATCTCCTTGGCGAGCGTGGCCGAGAACATCATGACCTGCTTGTGGTGCGGCGTCGCCTTGAAGATCTCCTGGACGTCGCGGCGCATGTCTGGCGGTTCGGGCGGGGTGGGCGAGTGGGAAAGAGACGGTGGAGTGGAAGGGCGTGCGAGGACGAGGAAGGAGAGAGCAGGCGGGAGGGATCGGGTGGACCAAGGCGACCAGGACGACGAAAGGCGGAAGGAGGAGAGAGAAAAGGAGAGTAAGTAAATCTGATCTTGCAGCGTCGTGGCATGGTGGTGCTGCTCCGCCGTGGCCGATCGGGGTGGCTCGTCGTCCGCGCCGGCACAGACGAACAGGGAAGGGCGGAGGATGGTCAAGAGGTCAAGGTCGCGCCGGTAATCTGCTCATGCTCGCGGATCGTCCACATCATGCCCTCGCGCTGGTGGTGTCGACGCAATGTGGTAGTCGGGTCGAGGCGGATGGCGGCGGTCGATCGAGGCCGATCGTGGTGTACGGAGACGGGAGAGGCGGGAGAGACGGTGTTGGCGCAGACGGTGACAAGGGCGGCGAGAGGCGGGCGAAGACGAGAATAGAAGGGAGGTATGAGAGGAGGGGGTCGACAAGATGAAAGGGATGTGCGACGTTGAAGGATTCGGCGGCGGAAGATGCAGTCGTCCAGCGGCTTGGAGACGGCTGAGGCGGATGGACGAGGCAGATGCGGCTGAAGCAGATGTGCGACGGTGTGACCGGCGCGACTTGACCAGGGCTGGAGAGGAAGAGAGAGGAGATGTCGCGCATGATGGCATGATCGAGAGGAGGTGGCTCCGTCGAAGCGCTCCTTCGAGGTCGTTCTCGGGCGGACATGACCGGCTCGTGTCCATGACGACGATACGGTACCGCTTGGCGCGCGGCGCGGGCGCAGACGACGGCTTGCCCCCCATTCGGCTCGGCGGATGAGGGAGAAGAGAAGAGAAAAGGTGGAACCGAAGGCGGAGGGGGCGCAGAGACTAACCGACAGACTCGAGCATCTTGTCGCACTCGTCGAGGACGAAGTGGCGGACCGAGCTCGCCTTGAGGAACTTGTCGCGGACGAGGGCGTTGAGGCGGCCGGGGGTGCCGACGACGATGTGCGGGCACTTGGTCTTGTCCTTGAGGAGGTCCTGGTCGACCTTGACGCTCGTGCCGCCGTAGAAGACGCCGGTGCGGACGTCGGGCATGTACTTGCTGAAGCGCGCGTACTCGTTCTTGATCTGGTAGGCCAGCTCGCGGGTGTGGCAGAGGACGATGACCGAGACCTCGCCGTCGACCGGCTCGATCTGCTGGAGCGTGGCAGTCACAAACACAGCGGTCTTGCCTGTACGGGATCGGAAGATCAATCTCCGTTCGAAGGAGGAAAGAGGCAAAGAGTCGACTTACCCATACCGGACTTGGCCTGGCAAAGGACGTCCATGCCGAGGATGGCCTGCGGGATGCACTCCTGCTGGACTATGAGCTCGACAAGATGAGGTCAGTTCCAGTACGACAGAAGAACAGCGAAGAAAGCGCAGACGGACCCTCGGACGGGTGCTCGAAACCCAAGTCGGAGATGGCACGGAGGAGCTCGGGCTTGAGGAGGAAGTCGCGGAAGCCGGTCGAGTGGACGCCGACGTACGAGCCCTTTTGGTCCTTGGACTCGGCGGCGGGGGCGTCGGTCGCGGTCGCGTCGGTCGAGCCGGCGGCGGCGGGCGCGAGAACGTCCTGGGCGTCCTCCTCGTAGTCTGAAACGGGGGTAGAGCGTGTCAGGGAAGGTGAAGGAGAGCAGGAAGGGGAAGGAGGCGCACCGATGAGGTCCTCGACGTTGTCGTTGGAGGCCCTGGGAGGAGGGGGGGAACAAGGCGAGGGGGGCAAAGGTGAGTATGGCACAGGGAAGAGCGAGAGTGGGTGTCGGATGGGGGTGCACGTACATTGTGCTAGTTCTGGTGGTTGCAAGGTCGGCAGGTGTGGCGTAGAGAGGGCACACGCGCGGCAAGGGGGAACAAGGGGACAGGACGAGCGAGAGTCAGGACACGGTGCGGGTGAGGGCGGAGGGGGTGGATGAACTTGCTGTGAGGGTGAAGAGGCTGTGTGGGGGGTGTACGGTGCACGGCAGGGTGGGTCAAGCGCAGGAGAGGCAGGAGGGGGACGAGGATGGATGCACCAGTCAGGTCACGCTCTCGACACGATGGGACAGCAAGGGACGGACCTGAACGGATAAGAAGAGACGGTGCGAGTGCGCTGGTGAGGTCGTACACGGGTCAGGTGCACGAAGACGAGCGAGAGTGGACTTGACCCTCGACCTCGCCTCGCCCTGCCACCAAGTCCCGCTCGCATCCCTACAACTCGCTCAGACGCGTACTTGAACTAGTTCAGGTGTCTCACGAGCACATCACTGGGTTTTCGAGAGCCTTGACTGTACAAGCGGACCCAACTTTGAGCCCTTGTCCTCTTCTCGTCCTCGTCCGCCCTCTCTCCCTCTCCCCACTCGCTGAGATGGCCAAATCGACGCGCAGCACCGCTCCTACTCCTACACCCGACGCATCCAAGTCAAGCAGCAGCATCTCGCCGTCCCGCAAGCGCACGCACGACGCGCTCGACGAGGATAAGAACGCGCCTTCGCCTCTCTCCACCACTCCCACCGACAGCCACCAGCACAAGCGCACCCGCACCCTGCCACCACCACCTAGCGACCAACCCGCGCACGCAGTGTCTGTGCCCGCTTCCGGCACTGCGACTCTCCCAGGTGGGGCGGACTCAGCTCCTTCCACCGCCTCGAGTGCGACCCTCGCAGCTTCGGACGCCAGCAGCCAGCCCAAGGACGACCACATGTCCCTCGACCGCGACACTCAGCCCGCCGAGCAGGGCGGACCTGCACCGGACGAGGCCGACTCGCCCATGGACAGGCTCGACCCGGAGGAGAGGAGGAAGCTCAAGGGCAAGGGCAGGGCCACAGACGACAAGGACGACAGCAACGAGGAGGGGACGGAGCTCGAGACGCTGAAGAAGGAGCTGGCCACCAAGGACTCGGTGCGTCTTCTCTCCCTTTCCCCCCGTCCGACCGTAGCTGACCGTTTCTCTCACACGTGAGCAGCTCATCGCCGCACAGCTCGCCGTCCTCTCGTCCCTCCACGGCTCGGTCGCGTGCACCGTCTGCCTCGAGACGCTCGACAAGCCTTACTCGCTCGGATGCGGGCACGTCTTGTGAGTTGCCACGCTCCTGCTTTTACGCTCTCGAAGTCTTTGCGTCTCTTGGATGCTGATGCTCGGTTGCGGTCTCCCACAGTTGCCGTAAATGCCTGCTCAACTGGTTCTTCCGCCCCGACCCCTCCGCCGAGGAGCGCGCCCAAGCCGACGCTGACTTCCTCGCCGGCGGCTCCGCTGAGTCCCCCTACAACTCGGATGCCTCGTCTTCCTCCTCCCGCTCCGCCGCCTCGTCCGACTCGGGCCACAGCTACGTCGGCGGCTCGCTCGGCCCGCACGCCTTCCGCCTGACGGGCCTGCAGCCCGGCCGGAGCGGCGAGGCGTTCGAGGCAATGACGGCGCGGATGCATGACTTGCTCGAGGAGGCGGTGGCGGGCGCGTCGGCGTCGAGGCGCCGGGGGCGTGGGGAGCTTGGGGGAAGGGCGGGGGAGGGCGGCGTGCAGAGGAGCTTGATGGAGTATGTGGGAGGGTCGGGGAGCCGGAGTGGCAGCGGGAGCGGACGGTTTGAAGAGATCGACGACGACGCCGAGGAGAAGGACGAGCCCAAGAAGGAGGAGAAGGAGGAGGACGAGCCGGACCGCCCTCTCTCGCCCGGTGCGCTCAGGCGCGCGCGTCTCGCCCGCTTCGGGGCCCCTGCCGGCGGCGAGGACGAGGAGTTGAAGAATGACTCGACGGAGGACAAGGCTGCCTCGCCCCTCCCGGCCGTAGGCGCAACCACCTCCCGCCACTTCCCCTCCGCCTCGCACCCCCCGACCACCCGCCGCTCTCCCTCTCCTCCCGCACCCCGCCCGTCCCGTCCCGCCTCCGCCGCCCCCTCCGTCCCCGACGCCCCGCTCGGGCCCACCCCAACCGGCGCGCACCGCCTCGCGAACCTCATCTGCCCGCAGTGCCGCACGTCGTGCGCCGACCGCGCGCCCGCGCGCGTGTTCGTCCTCGACGAGGTGCTCGCGGTCCTGCGCCGCGCGGGCGTCGGCGAGGACGGCTCGCTCGGCGCCGCTTCCGCTTCGAAGGACAAGGGCAAAGCGAACGAGGCAGACGAGGAGAAGGAGGACCCCAGCTGGAAGGGCTTGTTCCCTGGGCCGTTTGGGACCGAGTCGAAGAAGGACCGGAGGCGCAGGCTCGCGCAGATGATCGATGACCGGGAGGACGGCGTGCGCCGCTGCGGCGAGTGCAACTGGGAGATCGACTCGGGCACCGGGGTCTGCAACGGGTGGTGCGTCTCGTCTCTGCCACTCCAATCCTCTTCCCGCAACGAACGAGACTGACCCATCCCTTCTTCCTCTTCGCGCAGCGGCCGCTCCTGGGACCTCTCCTCCGACTCTTCATCCTCCTCCGCTGACTCGTCCGACGACGGCGGCCACGGCGGCTTCCTGCGCGGCCCGCGCCTCCCACGCGCGGGAAGGACAGGCGACGACGTCCTCTTCTCGGGCGAGTCGTCCCCGTCCGGGTCCGACTCGGAGGGCGATGACGGGCGGATCGGCGAGCACGACGAGTACGTGAGCGACGGTGGGTTCATCGTCGACGAGGCCGAGGAGGAGGACGAGGGAGAGAGCGAGGGCAGCGCGGTGCCGACGCCGAGGAGGCCGCGTCGCCGCGATTGGGAGCGCAGGAGGAGGAGGAGCAGGCGCGACTCGCCGACGTCCGGCGGGGTCGAAGACGGCGAGGAGAGCGACCTGGACGCGTCTCAGCCAGCGCGGCGCCGCCAGCGCCACAGTCACCGCCGTCGTCGCTCGCCCTCCTCCCCCGCCGCTGCTAGTGAGCACGCGTCGGACTCGTCGTCGCTCAACGAGGAGTCCGACTCGGCGAGCGGGAGCGGCAGCGAGGAGATGGACTCGTCCGAGGCTGAAGCCGCTCTCCGCACCGCTCAGCGCCGCAAGAGGCGGCGTGAGGGCGAGGTGATTGACGAGGGATCGGACACAGGCAGCGAGGAGGGGGACGAGTTCGGGTCGGCTTCGTCTGGTGGTGAGGGTGGCGGGAGCGCGTCGGAGGAGGCGGAAGAGGGGGAGGCGAGGAGCTCGAAGTACTTTGGCCGCTCGAGCGCCTCGTCCAGCAAGGCGAAGAAGGACAAGAAGGGCAAGAAGGCGCGCCGCCCGTCTCCCTCTCCCTCGGCATCCGCGTCCTCCTCCTCGCCCGCCTCCTCCAACTACGCCGCCAGCGCCGCCTCCGACTCGGACGACCTGGTCGTCGAAGAGCCCTCGGGCTCTCGGTCGGCGTGGACGCGCCGGCGTTCTCCGTCTCCCGCTGCGGGGCCGAGCAAGGCGAAGGGGAAGGGGAAGAAGAAGCGGGTGATCGCGGTCGAGACGGACGAGGAGGACGAGTAGGCGCAGACAGGAGGAGACGCTTGTTGTTCCGGTTCGGTTTTGCTCTGTCTGTGCCTTAGCATCCATCGCAACCTCTTCTCACACCTCGCACTGTAGCATCGCAAAACTTTCTTTCGTCGGCTGTCCGGCCTGCGCGTTGTTCCGCCACAGACGAAGTCGGGGAGAGGCGGCCGGACTTGCTGCTTTTTCTTCCCCTTCTTTTCCTCGCTACGCTACCTTGGGCGGCACTCTCGCCAGTGCAACGCCGACAAGAGGAGCGAAACGGAATGCTGGGTATTGCGAGACAGCGATACAACGGGAACGAACAGGGAGCAACGGCGGCGGAAAGGCAGGAGGCGGAAGGGGAGGACACGATCAGAAGATGACTGCGGATCGAAAGAAGGTCAGTGAGCCCCTTGGAACGCTCCACGCCGCATGCCAGGACCCAGCAGTCCTGGACAGATAGCGAAGCAAAGCAAGCCGACTCACCGTCCTCGTCCTTGTCTTGCAGCAGATTCGCCGCCCCCTCGGGCCCGGCATCGTCCTTCCGCCCTGCGCCGTCCCTGGACACGCCGGTCGCCTCCTCCGCTGCCCGCTTCTCGGCGTCCTCCTGCTCCTTGGCGGCCGTGTCGCGCTTCTTCTTCGACTGGATCTTCTTGAGCCGGAAGAACTCTTCGCGGTCCATCTCGTCGAGCCTGCGGGCGAGAGGACGTGGAGACGATGGTCAGCGAGGTGGGCCGAAGGGCACGAACGGGAAGGAAGCAGAGGAAAAAGGGGAAACACACTCCGAGTTGATGTACGAGATCGTGTTCTCCAGCCGGGGGATGACGACGTGCTCGAGCGCGTTGACCCTGCGGTTCGTCATCTTGATCACCTCGTCGAGGATGACGAACGCGGTCTGGAGCGACGCGAGCTCGACGAGCGTCTCGACCGCCTTGGCGAACGTCTCGCGGCAGCGCGTGATCTGCTGCCCGCCGCGGCCGAGACCGGTGAGGCCGAAGCCTACGAAGAGGAAGAGAGAGTCAATAACGATTTGAAGGAGAGGGGGATGGGGAAAAGGGGGGACAAGTGGTGAAATGGGCCCAACGCACTTCCATTCGCCGCCGCCTCCTGCTGCCCGCTCTTGACCGCCTCGAATGCGGGCAAGATGGTGCCCGAGACGTTCTCCTGCTTGGCCTGGACGCGAAACGTCGCCTCGGTGACGCTCTCCTGGATCATGTAGCTGATGTCGCCCGTCGCGTAGGTCACCTCGGCGAGGCTGAACGCGGCGAGCTGCATCACGCGCCCCATCTTGCGCTTCGCTTCGTCGATCTTGCCGAGGATGGTGCGGAAGCGCTGTACAGGAGAGAGAAGGGAGAGCGAGCGAGTTTGGGCGGGGGAAAGGCGCAGAAAGGTCAGTTTCCTAGTCCCGCCGAGCTCAGCTCGCGTACGAACACCACTCGCCGCACCTTGTTGAGCGCGTCCGACTTCTTCTTGAGCAGCGAGTGACCTTTCGAGGGGAGCGAGGTCAGCCTGCACCTAGCAGAGAGGAAAGCGAAGTCGCGACGTTACCGGTCTGGGCGCCCTTGAGCCTCGTCTTGGTGAGCGTCAAGTTCATTCGCGTCGGGACTGTCGGTCGCAAGGGCTGTCAGCATTGCCAGGTGGATCGAGAGGAGAGCGAGGAGGGGGGAGGACCCGGCGAGGCAGCAACTCGTCGGTCCTGAGCAGGAAGGTGGACGTACAGACGTTCTCGCGCGGTCCCGTTCCCGACATGGTGGGTGCTCAGCGGGTGCTTGGCTGGATCTGGAGGGAGAGTGTAGTGGATGAGCGAGGTCGGTGTGGGGGACGAGGAGCAGGACGAGGAGGCACACGTGGGACGACGAGGGCTTGACGGGGGAGAAACGGTCGCTGGTGAGACGGCGCGGGTGTCTAGAGCGCGTCAAGCGGGAGAGCGCGAGCTGAAGGACGCCAAGGACGTTGCTCCGCTCCCCTCGACCAGCTTGTCCTCCTCACCACCCCTCGCATTCCCCTTGCTGTGCATGCCACCGTTGGCAAGCTTGCTGTGCCCCATGCCGTACCTCCCGAGCCAGTCCCGCCGGTCCGCTTGTCCTCCCGCTTCCGCTTCTCTCGCTCGCGCCTCTTCCGACTCCTGCTTCCGCTGCCCTCTGTGCAGCTCACTCCGGACAGTCGAGGGGTCGACAAGCGTCACGTCTGTGGGGTCCGTCGACCACAAGCTTTCTCGAGCTTTCCTCGTCATCCCAGGGGGTTGGCACTCCTTCCACTGACCCTACATCTCCCACCATACAGGACGCTCCATTCGCACGACTCGACTGCACTGCCGACGCTGCTAACCACTCTGCTGACTCCACGACTGCTCAAAGCTGCCGGATGAGGGCTCATCCGACTGAGCGGTTGCACAGACCGTGTTCACCACCACCGCGACCCGCCTTTCTCGTTCGTCATCTGTCGCCAGCTCGCTCAAATCCCGTCGAGCAAGTAGAGGAGTACCTGAAGAGCCACCCTATGTAACGCCGGCTCTCATCGCCCGCGTATGTCGGGGTAGAAGGGCGAAGAAGGCGGAAACGAGGAAGAAACGAGAGTCTCGAGAGCTCAATCGCCTACCAGAACAGTTGTCGCTACGCTGAGGCATCTCATTGGACGCTGTGGACCAGGATATGCACGAACATGGCTCATCGCACGATGTCGCGAGTCGGACCCCTCGCCTGGCCTTTGCCCGCTCGCTGGTCGTCCTCCGCTCCACCAGTTGATTACGATGTCGTTCCTGTCTTCCTGGCTCGGGTCTTTCTGGGACTTGCTGGCGTCGTTTGGTGCGTGCCAGCCTCTCTCTGGAGTAGGTGGACAGCGGTGAACTGACGGCCTGGTGCTCGCGTCGACAGGGTTGGTGAACAAGGTGCGCACTCGCTCGAGTCACTCTGCCATGCCTCTCTACACCTCCTACCTGCCACTACACGCCCTGCCACCCTCTCCGCCCTGTGCTCCTCGTGGTTGCTGCTGTGTGCTCCCCGCTGACGCTGCCGCCCTCTCGCGCCCTCTCTCCCCCCAACTGCCTGCTGGATGGCCTACTTACGACCACCAGAACGCCAAGATCCTGTTCCTCGGCCTCGACAATGCCGGCAAGACGGTGCGTCCCTTCCCAAGGCTGGAGCCTTCGCTGCCCCCCCTCCTCTTCCCGTCCCTCTTCTCCCCACCAAGGACACAAGCAGCACCGCAGAGTTGATCACGATGCACACCGGCAGACCCTCCTCCACATGCTCAAGAACGACCGCCTCGCCACCCTCCAGCCTACCCTGCATCCCAGTCCGTCCCCCCTCTCCCCCCCTCCCGTTGCCGCTCAGCTCCCCTCCTCTCCGGTCGCCTCTACCTCTCGCGTAATCGAGTTGTTCTGGCTGCTGGAAGTGGGCAGACTGAGCCGGACGCATATTGACCTCTCTCGGCAACCTTGACCTCGGCAGCATCCGAGGAACTCGCGATCGGTAACGTCAAGTTTACCACCTACGACCTCGGCGGTCACCAGCAAGGTGCGTTCCGCGCTCTCGAGCATTGCCTGACGCGCCGGAGCTCATCAGACCGCTTTGCTCGACTTCTCCTCGCCGACCTCACTGTCCCCCACCTCCTTCTCTCGCCCGCACCACGTCGTTTCTACCCTCCCTTTCTGCCCGCCCCTCACTCTTTCTCGCACCTCCACGCCTCCGCGCTCCAGCCCGCCGCCTCTGGAAGGACTACTTCCCCGAAGTCGACGGCATCGTCTTCCTCGTCGACTCGCAGGACACGGAGCGCTTCCACGAGTCCAAGGCCGAGCTCGACGCGCTCCTCGCCATCGAGGAGCTCAACAAGGTCCCCTTCCTCGTCCTCGGCAACAAGATCGACGCCCCGGGTGCCGTCAGCGAGGAGGAGCTGAGGTACGCGCTTGGGCTGCACGCGACGACGGGCAAGGTGCGCCGCGGGACTTCGCTTGCTTTCTCTTCCGTGTGCCGCTTGAGCACGTAAGAAGTGTCGAGCGTTGCGTAGTCGCGACACTGACCGTCCTTCCGTTCGCAGGGCAAGGTCCCCCTCACCGACATCCGCCCGATCGAGGTCTTCATGTGCTCGGTCGTCATGCGCCAGGGCTACGGCGACGGTGCGTCTTCTTCTTCCCCGGCGGCGTGTCCTGCACCGTCCCCCTTCTCGGGCATGCTGGTGCTTGCTCGTCTCCACGGTAGGGAGCGAGACTGACGTCCCCTTGGATTGGCAACAGGCTTCCGCTGGATCGCCCAGTACGTCTAAGCCGCCCGACTCCCGGCTTCGACACCTTCCTCGCTCCCATGCGGACCCGCAACCCTTCTCTCCCCTTCTTTCCGCCTACCGTACCCCCCTCTTCCTGCCCTTTCCACCTCCCCTTCGTAGCCCATAGTTCCGCCTTTCTACCCCATTTCTCGGCCTCTCCTTGTTCCGTGCCCTTTCCCCCTCCCGCCCTCTGTTGCCCCTCTCCCTCTCTTCTTTCTCTTCCTTTCTTTCTCTTCCTTCCTGACCCTCAAGGCTTCTCTGAAAAGCATTTCCTCGACTTCCCCGGAGCTCGCTAGGCAGGAAGTCCTGATAGTAGGGAGGGGACTGCTCGTTGCGAAAGAAGAAGAAACCTGCGCCTCGTGTCCGTCTTCCGCAGCCCTGCTCCGCCAGCAGAAGCTACAGTCCGACACAAACGCTCCAAGACAGAAAGAAAGACAGAAAGCCAGAAGGGAAGGGCGGGAGGGAAGACCAGCTTCACGCCCTCCTCGCCCTCAGCCTGACCCTCCTCGCCGCCGCGCCGTTCGCCTTGCCGACGATGAAGTCGGCCGCCTCGGTGCCGAACTCGCGCACGTAGCCGAGGTGCGTCGCGAGCAAGTTGCCGCCTGCGGAGTGAAGGAGAGACCTTGAGTGGAAGGGAAGGGAGAGAGAGACAGGCAGGAAAAGGTCAGCGAAGGGGACGCACTGGCGCAGAACTGTGAGCGAGAGAACCACCCGAGTCAGTCAGCGTGCTCTAAGCAGGAGAAAATGCGAGCGCACCGTATCGCCCGTGTCGCAGAAGCTCTGCGTCTTGTCCGACACGGCGTCGAGCGCGCGGGTGTCCTGGCGCTCGAAGACGCCCGGGTCGTTCGACGAGCCAACGTTGGCGGGCTTGCCGGGGACGAAGGTCGGGTCGCCCTGCGCGCATGAGTCAGGTGAACAGAGCAGGACGAGGGGAGGAAAAGGAGGGAGAGACGGTAGAGGAGGACGAAATGAGGAGATAGGGTCAGCTTCGCCGGCAGGGAAAGCAGGCGAGAGCGAGAGAGACGCGGAGCGCACCATCTGCACGATGGCAACGACGTTCTCCGCCGCCTGCGCCGTGAGCTTCGCGTTGCCCCTCGCCGCGACGCCGCTCGTGCCCGTCGCGCCGCCCGAGATGGTGTCGCCCGTGACCTGCGCGCCCTGCTCGCCTCTTCCGCCGTCAGCACCATCGAAGAAAGGTAGAAGAAGGAGAAAAGCCGCACCTGCGAGTAGCCCATGAGGACGATGGGCGTGTTCGGGCACTTAGCGGCGAAGGCATTCGCGTCGGAGACCATGGCCTCAAAGCCCTGCTTCTCCGAGTTGGCGTAGTTGCCGAGAGTGGCCGGGTAGTCGACCGCTTGCTATGGGTGAGGGCGGGAGTGAGACTTGGGAAGTGAAGAAAAAGGCGCAAGACGCACGCTGGCGCTCCCGGCGACCTGGTCCTTGACGTCGTCCGCCACGCCGCCGATGATGCCCCTGCATGGGGGAGTCGCTCGTCTAAGTTGAGAGCGAGGGAGTACAGCAGCGGAAAAGGACGCACTCGCCCGGCACCTCGGTCGACGCCCTCGCGACGATCATCTGCAGCGTCGAGCACCCGCCCGCGGCCCCGCCTCCGCCTTGCTGCCTGTTGCGGAAGAACTGCTGGTGGTCGAGAAGGACGAGACGTGGCCGTTGCGAAGGTCAGCTCGGAGCGAATCGAGGTCGATGAGGAGCGGAAGAGGGCGTACACGCATCTCGGCGAGGTGACGGGCGTAGAGCTGGTCGTGGGCGTCCTGTTCGAGCTGTAAGCGGTGGGAGGGTCAGCGGGAACGAGCGGTTGCGGAGGAGGAAAAGAGGCACCCCGGCGACGGAGACGATGCAGGCCACGAGGGCGGCGAGGCAGAGCGAGACGGTCCAGCCGATGCTCATCATGACGGATGAATGGGGCGTGAGGCGCTTGGGCGAGGAGGGGGCGGATCAAGGAGGTCAAGATGCTTGCCTGGAAACGGGGAGGAGGGAGGTTCAGCGACTGAAAGGGGAGCACGGGCGCGGCAGGGACTCACCAGCAAGCACCAGAGGATATGTGAGAAAGAGGAGGGGCAAGCAAGCTAGGGGAGCGAGAAAGAGAGGTGGAAGAGGAGACGAGGTCGGCCTCGTCGACGACAAGGCAAACTGGCGGCCACGCCTCGAAGCGACTTACCAGGACGGAGCACAGCAGGAAGACCACAAGTGTCGTTTCAAGCTACGCCTCGCGGTACTTGTCCCAATCAAGCGGGCTCAGCCCGCCGAACCCACCCGCTCCTTCCCTCGCCCCTCCCTCTCCCGTCTCCTCCCCAGTCCCGCTCCCCGAACCCGGCATCGGAAAAGCGGTTGCAAACCCACCAAACGAAAATTGGGGCGGCACCGCCGCTGTCGCCGGAACGTTGAAGGCGCTCGGGCTCGTACTGGTGCTGGCGTTGAAAGCGCCCGAGTAGGCGAAAGGCGGGGGGGCGGTCGAGGGCGAGTAAGGCGAGAAGCCGGGGACGGAGAAAGGAGGGGTTGGAGTCGCCGAGTTGGATGCGGTCTGAGGCCGAGGAGGGTCGGGAGAAGGGGCGAAAGGCGGCGGGATCAGCCCGAGGGCGTGCAGCGTCGCGGCGTACTGGGCGGCGGCGGCGAAGGACTGGAGGTCGGTCGGGGCGGAGGGAGTCGGGTACGGGAAGAAGGGAGGGCCGGGAGCCATCGAGGAGGTCGAGGCGAAAGTAGGAGGGGACGAGACGTTCGGGGTCGGCATCGACGCCTTCGTCTGCTCCTCAGTCGCGACCGGCCTGGCGCTGGTCGACTGACTCGGCAGCGGCAGGGCCGGAGCTCCCGCCGGGCCGAACACGCTCGGCAAGGTCCCGCTCGCTCCGTTTCCGCTGGTCGTCGTCAGCTCACTGAGCGCAAGCGCCGCGTAGTGCTGGTAGTACGCCGCCGCCGCGCCTTCCTGGGCGCTCGCCGCCGCTGCTGCTGCGGCCGCCGCTGTCTGCGCCGGACCGGGCCCCGGAATCGGAGGGGGGACAACAGAAGTCGGGGCAGGAGGTGCTCGAGGAAGCTGGATCGGGTCGTCGAAGGGCGTGTACATCTGCGCGTCGACGCCGCCCCCGGCGTCGGCCAGGCTCGGGGCCGAGAAGGCGAGGGAGATGGGCGGGGCGTCGGCGGAGAGGGTGTCGGTCGCGGTGAGCATCTCGGCGAGCGCGGCGGTGGAGGACGAGGCGAGGTGCGCCATCGGTATGACGGCGGGAGGGGCAGCGAAGGAAGAAGAGGAGGTGGGGATAGCAGCGGCGGGCGAGCTCGCCGACCCGGGACTCATCCCGTCGGCGCTGCCCGTGCTGCCCGGCGTGCCGGACAGGCCCCTCCCTCCCGCGGCCGCTGCAGATCCCGACGCCTTCTTCTTCGACCGCCTCTCGAGCCGAGTCGGCGGGCCGAGGATCGACCGGCTCGCGTCCTTCTCGTCCTCCTCAGCTCCTTCAGCTCTGCCGCTCACCCCCGTCCCGTTCGCTCCCTGGCCGGCTGCCAACCCAAGCGGGACCGCAATCGCGCCCTGCAAGCTCGCGAACGCCTTCTCGCGGAGCACCTTGAGGCGGGGCACGAACGCGGCGACGGGCGCGCCGGACGCGCCCGCGTGCTCGAACACCGAAACGGCCTCGTTGAGCTGCGACCAGGCGTGCGGGGCCAGCATCGAGGTCGGCGACTTGATGACGAGCGAGGATTGCGCGACCGAGGCGGCGAAGGCGTGGAAAAAGATGCTGCTCGGGCGCGGCGGGAGAAGGTTAGCCTGGACTGGCCTGAATCAGCAGGAGAAATGAGAGGGCTGACGCACTGCCACCACCTCGGACAGACGACTGGATGGAGCCCGACCCAGCTCTTCGCAACGGCCAGGAGGTAGACGGCGGTCTCGAGGCTGACCGCGGCGACGCTCGCGGCCCAAGGAGACCTGAGCGGCTCGTCCGGGTGGTTGAGGAGCGCTTGCGCGAATCCGGGCTTGTGGAGGTAGAAGAGGACCTGTGAGAACATCTGCAGTGGCAAAGGAACGAGTCAGGTCTGAAGCGGGAACGGAGGGACAAGGAGACGCGAACCTGGTCCATCGTATGTTGCCTCATCTTGAAGATCAGCTCCTCGCCTCCCTCAGCGAGCTCACCCGGCCTCAACTTCCCGGACGGCGACGGCGGAAGCTGCGGGATCCCCTGCGGCTTGTCGACGAATGCGCGGTCGGGCAGCGCACCCGAACGGAGCAACTCGGGGGTGATCGAGACGAGGTCGCGGAGGGACTGGTCGAGGGCGAGGATGGCGCCGTATGAGGGGGCGGCTACGGAGAAGGCGTTGTCGATGACCTTGCCCTGCGCAGAGAGAGGAAGAAAGGGTCAGTCTCAGTCTCGAATGCTAGACTGGAGTAAGGGCAGAACGTACGATGAGGAGCCCGAGCTTCCACTTCGCCACGCAGAAGTCGTCCGCATCTTCGGGAAACTTGGTGTCGAAGTGGGTGTTCGAGAGCATGTAAGGCCGGCCCGAGATGAACGCTTGCATGCTGCGAGGACAACGAGATCAGCAAAGTATCGATCGGCGAAAAGAGGGAGCAGACGTACCGCTCGAGTGTCAACAGCTCGTAGAAGACCCTCCTGCGCCGGTTCAGCTCGTCACCGCTCAGCCCAAAGCTCTCGCCGTCCCGGTGGAGCCCCTGCGTGACCAGCATCCTGCCGCCAATCGCGAGCGGCCCGCCCTGGAAGCTCTCGCCGCCCTCGCGGAGGTCGTGGAAGTTGAGCAGGTAGTTGGCCGAGAGCTGGAGCGTCTGGATCGCCGCGAGGGTCGAGTGGCTCAGGAAGCGCGAGGCCGAGAGGACCGCCTGCGAGAGGACGAAGTAGTGGTGCGCGAGCGGGTTCGGGGTCGAGGGCTCGGACGGGTCGAAGAGGGTGCCGAGGGAGAGGATGCAGAAGACGCAGGCGAGCTTGGTGCCGTGCGGGTCGTGCGGGGTGAAGGCGGCGGGGAGGTAGTCCTCCCAGAACACGGCAGACTCGACGGGCGTGAACTGGAAGGCGAGGTAGTTCCACTATTCAAGCGAGAAAAGGTGAGCATGAAGCGGGGGAGAAAGGAAGAGAGGGGCGCACGTAGTTGTCCGACAGCCGCTTCGCCTCGTCTGTCGTCGGCAGGAAGGCCCGTAGCCTTTCAACCTCGGTGCGACTCGGGTAGGCGTGTCCGACCTGGATGAAGGGGTAGCGGGTGATGTCGTCCGTCGAGAGCGGGTCTTCTTGCTCCTCGGCGGTTGACTCGCCAACGTCGTCGTCCTGCAGGAAAACTGGTCAGGTGGAGTTGCGAGAGGCGGGAACAATAGAGCGCACCTCGAAGGAGTAAGCGGGTCCAGCCGCTGGCCCGAGGAACCTCGTCCTGCCGCTGTCTGCAATGCTCAACGACCCGACCCCGACCAACACCTTTTTGATCTCGTCTTCGCTCGGCTTGTCGTCCTCATCGTCGTGCTCCTCCTCCTCGACGTCTTCCCGCAAGCCCGACCCGCTGCCCGACCCTCCCTCCTCGATCTCCCTCTCCAGATCCGGCGTAATCGTCGTGCTTCTCTTGAACGCCTCCTCGAGCTTGAGCGGCGGAGGTATCCTCTCCGCCCCTCCGAGGTCCTTGACAACCGCCTCGAGCTCCTCTACACGGCGGAGGAGCGCCGCGAACTCGGCGGCGATGCGCACGGCCCGGCCGGGCGGCTTGCTCGTCCCCGACGGGCAGATGTCGGCGCAGCCGCGCTTGCGGCACGAGGCGCAGGGCCAAACGCGGTCGCACTTGAGCTTGAGGCTGGCGGAGACAAGGAGGAGAGAGTCAGCTTTAGGGGGAGGAAGAAAACATGAGGGCAAGGACGGACCGCCGGCACTCTTGACAGCTAAGCGCTTGGCGCTGACGGATCCGCTTTGGCGCCTTGCCCTCCTCGACGGTCGTCTGCGCCCATCGACAAGCGAGAAGAGGGCAAGGAGGTCAGTGGGGAAGCAGGAGACCGGAACGGACAAGGGCAAGTGCTGCTGCCACAGGGCACGGGGGAGCGGGAGAGGTCAGGGAGAGCGCACCTTGGTCCCTGATGGTCCTCCTGGTGTGCGCTTGTGGCCGCTCGATGCGTGGGCGGGTGCGATAGGGTGAGGAGCGGGATGAGCGGATGTTGATGCGAGCGTAGCGTTGCGGTCCATCGCGGGCGCTGAGAGTCTGCGCAGAGACCGTTTGAGCTCGTCTGGGATGGACGTGATTGAGGACAAGCAAGCTGAGTGACGAGGCGCAGGGAAAGCAGCGGGAGAGCGCCCAGTCGAGGGGGAGCGGGGGGCAGAGACCGATCGGGCAGCAGCAAAGGCGAATCAACGGGAGCGCAAAGTGGGTCTACAGCGAGGACGCGCCAGACCGAGTCTGAAGGCAGTACGAGCGAGGAGGAAGAAAGGGCATGTTTCGGAGGAAAAACGGAGGAGGACAAGGTCGTGGATTCTCCTCCTTCTTCTCCTCGAGCAGTACTAGTCAGGAGTAGCCACCGTCCATGTGGTTGACGGCGAGTCTGAAGTGCTCAAAGCAGGACTTTGCGGTGGTGGACGGACGAGAACGCGGGCGGTGCAAGTCGACTTGCTCGTGTGCACCTTCGCTCGCCTTGCTCAGCCCGGGACTGCTTGTACCGCTCCGTCTAGCTCAACAGCAGCAACCACTGCCCGCCCGCACAGCGCCCGCCTACCTGCGCCGCCCTTCAGTCGCCCTGGTTCGCTCAACCGCTCACGACTCTCGACGCGCGTCCACCACACGCCACAACCCACCAGGTGCGTCGCCACTCCTTGCGAGGCGTGCAGGATGGTTTGGCGAGCTGGAGAGGGAGTGCGTGCGGCTCAGGCAGTAGTGGCGGCGACGACGGGGTACGAACTGCTTCGAGCGGACCAGGGCGACACGGCGCAAGAGCGAGCGCGATGAGTTGGGCGAGGGTGGCGATCCATCCCCGTACCAGCTCTGCCTGCGTTCAAGGGCGAATCGCTGACTCTCCTGCGTTCTCCAGCTCAACCTCTTCCTCCTCCTTCGACCGACCGGCAGCGATGGACCTCGTCCCGCACATCTACCACGAGAAGGTACGCGCCGCCGCATCGTTCGCATTCCCGAATCTGGCTGACCCTCTCCATCCTACAGCAAGAGCGTCCGTCCGCTTCCTCTCCCTCCCCCACCTCCTCCCCACTTACCCTCCCTTGCCTGCTCGCGCAGCCGGCTCGATGCTCTGTGGCCAACACGCCCTCAACAACCTCCTCCAGACCTCGATCTTCACCCCGCAGGACCTCGCCGACGTTGCGCGCCAGCTCGACGCCATGGAGGCCGCCCAGCTTGACCCGGGGACGAGGCTGAGGGGCGAGAGCGCGTGGGAGGGCAGCCAGAACTACGACGACTCGGGATTCTTCAGCGTGCAGGGTACGTCGGGTCGAGCTCCTGCATCAGTTTCGCCTGCCTGTCGACGCTGATTGTTGAACTGATCCGGTCGCAGTTATGGAAGAAGCGCTCAAGGTCCTTGGCTTGCGCCTCGTCCGCTGGGGCAGCAAAGAGATGGCCTCTGTGCACTCTCAGCCCGAGTCCGTCCCCTTTCCTCTGCCTCTTCCCCTCCCTAGCTGATCTTGCTCCTTCGTGCCTACAGAGCCGTCGAAGCTTTCCTCCTGAACCACCAGCTGCACTGGTTCTCGATTCGCCGGTTCGCGACACCGGACCGGTTCTACAACCTCGACTCGTGCATTGCGCAGCCGAATTGGATCAGCGCGACGTACCTCGGGATGGTGTTGAGGGAGGCGGAGAATCAGGGTGCGTGGCTGCTTTCCCTCGCTGCCCAAGCTGTACGCCGGGCTTGCACTGATACGAGGTCTCCCTTACGCATCGCGCACAGGATACTCCACCTTCGCCGTCATCCCTTCCGCCGAGTCGCAAGCGCCCGGTCTCCCTCCCTGTCCCGCCGCCGACAAAGCCCTGAATCTCCCTCCTCCCACCGGCAACGGCTTCGGCAACCAAGACTATGCGTCCTCCTCCTCGACCGCCTTCAACCCCTTCTCCGGCAATGGCCACTCCCTCGGCGCCTCCTCTTCCTCCTCCTCCGCCTCTCCTTACTCCGGCTTCGCCGCGCCCGGGCCGTCGAGACAGCCTTTCTCCTCTGCGCTCAACCCGACGCTCTCCTACTCCGGCTCGTCGACCTCCACCTCGACGTCGTCGTCGAGGAAGGGCAAGCGCCCTGCTTCCGACGAGGACCACGATGATGATGACGATATCATCATTGAGGAGCCGGGCGGCGGCAGCGCGAGCGGGTTTGGCGGCGGGATCCCCGCGAACGGCGCGAACGGGCATGGGCTTGGAGGCGATGGGAGGAGGCAACGGAGGAAGCTTGACGGGCCTGGACTAGGAGGAGTGGGAGCAGGAGCGGGAGGAGGAGGACCGAGCGGACGGGGTCAGGAGCTGAGCGAGGAGGAGGCGATGGCGGCGGCGATCAGGGAGAGCTTGAGAGTGAGCGGGCAGGGTGCGGGAGGGGCGGGAGGGAGCGCGAGTGGGAGTACGAGTGCGGGAAGCGGAGGAGAGCAAGTGCGTTCGGCCTTTCTTCCCTTTTCGGCTTCTCACCAACTCGAAGGTAAGGACTGATACAACTTCACCGTGCGGCACAGCGCCCGACCCCGTCCCGCGCCGCCCTCTCTGAAGAAGCCGAACTCGAGCGCGCGATCGCAGCCTCGCTCGCCCAGGCACAGGCGGACCAGGTCGAGGTCGACGAGGACGACCACGACGCGCAGGAGGATAGCCCGAGCATGGAGGAGCTCAGGCGGAGGAGGTTGGCCAGGTTCGGGGCTTGAGGGAGAGGTAGGGGCGGGTTCTTGCAAGGGGGAGAAGCGCAATTGCATGCCTTTGTCGTACCTGTCTCTGTGGTGCAGAAAGAAAAGGAGGAAAGCGTTGTCTACGTTCACTTCATCTCGTCGTCGCAGCCGTCGTCTCTCTTCTCGCTCCGCTCGCCGGTCTCGCCGCTTCGTGCGCGCTTCTTGCATACAACCATCATTGTCGGCGACGCCTCCGCAGCACTCAGCATCCCTCTGCCGGCCCAAACACCCTCGACGCGCCTGTCGTCCTCGCCATCTCACCCGCGACTTGGTCCTCACCACAGCCCTTGCGCATGCTGGTCGTCCCCATCCCGGGCGACGATGACACCCACGACGCGTCTCTCGAGATCCTGACCGGTCTAGGCGTGGCATTGAGCGAGGCGAAGAGCGTGGTGGCTTGTTTGGGAGCGGGCGTGTCTACCGCCGCAGGAGTCCCAGTGCGTCCCTTTCCTGCTCTCAACCGAGCACACTGACCTTACCACTCGCGCGAACAGGACTTCCGCGGCTCAGGCGGCCTCTACGCCTCGACCCCGTCGCGGTCCCCCACCACCGCCCTTTCCCCCCTCCCCGTCCAATCCACCTCTTCCGCCCTCTCCTTCCCGTCGTCCTCCCAGTTCGCCCCTCCCTCGTCTTCCCCACCCTCCCGCGCCTTTGCCCTGCCGCCCGCACCGCCGCCGTTGGGCGACTTTGGAGGCCCGCAGGAGATCAAGCACCTCTTCTCGTTCGCGGCGCTCGTCCAGCCCGAGAGCAGGTCAAGGCACCTGAGGCTCATGGCCGCGCTGCACGACCGCGCGCGGGAGATCAGGCTGGAGGGGAAGAGGCGCAAGAAGGAGGAGGGGAAGCAGGCGAGGAGGAAGGAAAAGGGGAAGGAGCGCGCGGTCGATCCGACCGAGCAAGAAGCGCGTCCGCAGAACCCGACAGCGTTCCACGCGCTCCTTGCGCGCCTCGATCAAGGCGGGACGCTCCAGCGCGTTTGGACGCAGAACGTGGACGGGCTCGAGGGGGCCGCCGGGCTCGAGTACCTCGACCTGGCCGAGCTCGGCGACGCTGCCGCCGGCGTCGGAGCGGTGAGTGGGACTGGCGATGGGGACGCGGAGGAGGACGACGAGTGGGACGGACGGCATTGGGTCGCTGGGTCGTCCCGCGCGGCGAGGAAGAGGCGGCGCCTGTCTCAGGTGCCGGTGCCGACCTCTCCTGCTTCCTCGTCCTCCTCCGTCCCTGCGTCTTCCGCATCCATCAGCGCCGCCTCGACCTCCCGCCGCGGCAAAGTCGTACCCCTCCACGGCACCCTCACCGCCGTCCTCTGCTCCCTCTGCGGCTTCCGCGCCCCGTGGCGGAAGAAGCACTCGCGCGCGTTCCGCCGGGGCGAAGTCGTCGGCTGTCCGCGCTGCGACGAGCGGGCCAAGACCCGCGAGCGGGCGAGCAAGCGGACGACGGGCCGGGCCGGGATGGGCGCCTTCATGCGCCCGGCGGTCGTGCTGTACGACGATCCGTCCTTCTCCGCGCTCGCTGGGTCGGTCGCGATTTCGGCTCTCCTCGACGCCGACCTCGCCGCTGCTCCGTCCTCCAAGGGCGAGGGGGACGGACCGCCTGACCTTCTTCTCGTGGCCGGGACGAGCCTGCGCATTCCCGGGTTCAAGAACCTCGTCAAGGAGCTGGCGCGGGCCGTGAGGCGGACGGGCGGAGTGTGCGTGATGGTCAACCGTGAGGCGATCGGGAAGGAGTGGGAGGGGGTGTTCGACTACCTCGGTGCGGTTTTTCTCTCTGGTGTCTGTCCTTTGTTCAGCGCTGACACTCTCAATGCGTGCGATGAACCAGTCCTGGGCGACACGGAGGACTTCGCGCGCTCGATGCACGACCTTCTCACCGAGTTCTCCCCCGCTTCTCCTGCCGCCTCCGCCCTCAAAGCTCCTGCGCGACACGCTCTTTCTCCCCTTCCTACGCCAACTACTCCGCCGCCCGTACCGCTCCTCTCCCTCGATACCTCGCCGCCTCGCAAGACGTTATCTCCCCCTCTCTTGCCGCAGCTCAACAAGCCGAAGCGTGCGAAAAGGGAGACGAAGCGCAAACGAGCGTCCTCTCCTCCTCCAACAGCCGCAGCGTCGCTCCCGACCCCTCCGCCCTCCTCGCAAGTCTCGACTGCCGCCCCTCCTTCGCCCTCGCCCACCCCTCCACGCCGCCTTCCCCCGAAACCCGCGTCTCGCCCTTCCCGTCCTGCCCCTCCCCCCACTCCGCCACCTCCCCGCCCCCTGCCCTCGCTCGACACCCTCACCTCCCCGCAACTCCGCCTCCTCGGCTTCGTCCCCTCGTTCTCCCAGCCGCTCGCGAAACGGCCGCGGTACCGCTACGAGCTTGCGCCGCCGCCGCCGGCGGGAGGAGGCGGGGGAGGGGATGTGATGGCGGTGCTGAGGCGGGCGGAGAAGGAGAAGAGGCGGAGGGAAAGGGAGGAGAAGAGGGAGAAGGAGGAGAGGAGGGAACGGAGGAGGAGGAAGCGGGAGGAGAGGGTGGCGCGGGATGCTGCTGGAGGGGGAGAGTAGCCGAGTGTGACTAGCAAAGTGGTTTTGCTGCTGGTTTGGGAGGAAAGCGAGACGAGGGAGTTGACCTTGGAGCAAGTCGACCTTTTCTCTCGAAGAGCATCGTTCTCACTCTTCTCACGTCTCGCGCTTCCCGTTTCGCGCGTCTGTCGCTCTCGTACGCTGATTCTGCGTCTGTAGCGCGCTTGCCGCTCCCTCCGAGTGTTCGCTCTGCGCATTGACCTCGTCTCCTCTCGGCCCCACTTCGCCTCTCTCCCTCTTCCCACCCACTCTCTCCCGCTTGATCTCGCGTATAGCGCTCAGCAGTACCCCCATCAGACTACAGAGCACTCGTGCGACCCTGCCAGACCCTCCTCCGCCTCTCCCACGCCCTCACCTCGTCCTCCCACTCCCCCTCGCCTCGCCCCATCTCGCTTCTTCCTCCATCTCCTACCCGCGCCTGAGCCACCCTCTCTTCCTCCTCGTACTTTCCCTCTGCCTCTGCCTCGCGAGCCATGCCCACCCCCGCCATCCCGCTCGCCCTCCTCGTCTCCCCCGAGGCAATCAACCCCTTCTTCGTCTGCCCAAGCTGCGGAGGCGTCCTCGACAAGCCCGTCGCGGCCTGCGACGAGCACATCGTCTGCCAGAAGGTGCCCAGCCCTGCTTTCCTCCTTGTCCGCTGGGAGCGCTAACGCGACCTCACACAGTGCTTCGACGACGACGACGGCTACTGCGATGTGTGCCAGGACGACGACCCGCTGGCGGCGCCCAAGCCTTCGGCGGAGAGGGGCAAGCCGATCAAGGCGCTCGAGAGGGCCATCGGAGAGCTCAAGTACGTTCTTCCCACTTCAAGTACTCGGACTTTACTGACCAGACCGACTCTTCGAGCAGCATCAAGTGTCGCGAGGGCTGCGACTGGATGGGCAAGCTCGCCGACTCGGCCTCGCACGCGCTCGAGGTGCGCCTCTTTCGTCTCCCTCTTCTTTCCTTCCGCCTACTGACGCCCGCGAGCTCTCGCAGTGCCCCCACCGCGACGTCTCCTGCCCGAACGCCGGCTGCAACCGCGTCTTCGCTGGCCAAGCGGCCCTCAACAAGCACCTAAAGGACCCGGAGAAGGGCTGCCCGCTCCAGAGCGTCAAGTGCAAGAGGAGCATGTACGAGATCGGCGTTGATGGCGAGAAGATCAAGACGGACGAGGCGAGGTGCTGGTTCTTGAGGGGCGAGAAGCAACAGCATAGGGAGAAGTGCGAGTGGCACCGGTACGTCCGAGTCCTGCTCTTTCCTCCCGTCTTCTCATGAGTGACTGAAGACTGATCCAATCGACTGTTTTCCGCTCGTACAGCTGCCCGACTCCGTACTGCCCGACTCGCGGCACTCTCGCCTTCCTCGAAACTCACACCGAGCACTGCGCCTTCATCGACAGCCTCGTTACCGACCTCTCCGTCATCGAGGACGAGTACGTCCAGCTCAAGGAGGACTACGAGGAGAAGGAGGGCGCCCTCGACGCTCTCGTCGAGGAGCGCGACGACCTCGCCGACATGCTCGAAGACGCCGAGGACCTCGAAGCCGACCTCTCGGCGCAGCTCGTCGCCCTCGAGGCGGACCAGACGAAGCTCGCGGCCGACGTCGCGGCGCTGCAGAAGGAGCTTGGCGAGGTGCAGGCGTCAAGCTGTCGCAAGGACACGAGGATCGAGGCGCTTGAGGGACAGCTCGGGAGGGAGATCAGGAAGAGGTGGGAGCTCGAGCAGAAGATCAAGGCGCTCCAGCAGCAGCAGGGCGTCCAGGTCGACCGCGAGACCGGCAAGGCGCCAACCAGCAAGTTCGCCGCCGACAAGGCGCCGGCTAGTAAGCCCGCCGCCGGCGCCCCTTCTACCGGCAAGGCTGCGGGCTCGAGTACTGTCGGCAAGAAGGTCCGCGCTCTGCCCGCCGTCAAGACGAGCACCACATCCGGCTCCTCCAGCGGATTCGGCGCGAAGAAGCCCGCCTATCCGAAGTTCAAGCCCGAGCCGCGGGACGTCAAGCCGCTCCTCGTCGTCAAGCCGGAGCCGAAGGACAGCGACGACCAGAACAGCGAGGCCGAGGGAGATGACGACGACGACGACGAGGAGGAGGAGGAGGAGGACTCGGAGGGGGCGGTCGACAAGACGCCCTCCGCCGCCGAGCTCGCCGCCGCCTCCTTCACCGCCTCGAGCCGCAAGACGCCGAGCAGCACCCTCGCCTCCTCCACCACCTTTTCTTCGTCTCACGACACCTCGTCTCTGTCGTCTTCGTCGTCTTCCTCTTCCGCCTCGTACGGCGGATCCAGCCCGGCGTCAACGGTCCCCAAGAAGCGCGCGCGGCAGATCGTCCCCTACGAGGACTCGTCAGGCTCGGGTGAGTCGGACGACAGTTTGGAGGGTTACTCGCCGGCGGCGAAGAAGAAGGTGGTGAGGCCGGGCGGAGGGCAGTGAGGAGGAGGAGTAGCTCGGAGGTCGTGTCTGTCGTCTTTCTCTCGCATGTCTCTCTCGCTTGTCTCCCCTCCATTGTACGTAGACCGCTTTGCCTCGCCGTTGCAACTCTAGCCCGCCTGCTTGTCATCGAGCGCTGCTGCCCGACGTTTCCCTGCGCTTTTCTCACGCTCGAGTCTACCCTCACTGCACGAGTCGCACGCTGTGAGAACGTCCAGGACGGTGCAGGAGAACGGTAAGAAAAGGGACGCGGTTTTGCCCACGCGATGTCCGACACTCGGGACGCGACCCCGGCTTGCTTGCTCCTGCTTGTTTGCCCCTCGCTTCTGCTCTCCTACAGCTTGCTTCGAGCGCGTCTTGCGCTCTCCTCGAGCTCACTGCCCACCATGGCTCCCCTCAGCCTGTCCACGCTCGTTCTTCTCCTCGCCGCCACCTCCGTCGCCGCCTTCTCGCCCTCATCAGGCTCCGGCGCATCGTCCTCGTCCCCGAGGCGTTTCGTCCCCAACTCGTACTTCATCGAGGTCGACGCGTCCAGTGCCACCCTCGCCAAGCGCGGCCTCACTCCTTTCGCCGTGCGTTCGCCTCTTCCTCTCCCTCTCGCTCACCCAACATCGCCGCTCACTCGCGTCCTCTCGGTCTGTCTTGGCGGTCTCGCAGGCGCTCAACCACACCCTCGCCGCCGTCACCACCAAGGGCATCCAGTACGACGTCCGCCAGTGGCTTACCGACTTGCCGGACGTCTTCCATGGCGCGAGCATCCAGGTCGCCGACGGGGTTTCAATGGAGGAGCTGGCGCAGATCGAGGGGGTCAAGGTGCGTTTCTTCTCCCTCCTCCTGCACCGGTTGCTGACCGTGCTCGTCCCACAGAATGTCTGGCCCGTCCAGGTCCTCACCCGGCCGACGAACCCGACCGTCGCAGACGCCGGATCCGACGACGAGATGGCCTTTTCCGAGTCGATGAACCTCACCTCCCTTCTCTCCTCCGTCCCTGTCGGCACCTACCCTCCAAAGTCTGCCTACACCGGCGACACGTTCTACCCGCACGTCCAGACGGGCGTCTCGAACTTGCACAATGCCGGTTACCTTGGCGAGGGCGTCAAGGTGCGTACTCCTTCTCCAGCTTCCACCCTCTGCGTCTTCCTGACCATCTTCCCGTAGATCGCCGTCCTTGACAGCGGCGTCGACTACACCAACCCGATTCTCGGCGGCTGCTTCGGTCCGGGCTGCCACATCTCCTTCGGCTACGCCTTCGTCGGCGACTCGTACGACGGCACCAACGCCGCTGTCGAGTCCGCGGACCCGTACTCGACCTGCTACCCGCACGGCACGCACGTCACGGGCATCATCGGCGCACTCGCGAACGACTTGGGCTTCTCCGGCGTCGCGCCCATGGCCGAGTTGGGGCACTACCGCGTCCTCGGCTGCGCAGGCGAGTCGGCGGACGATGTCCTCGTCAAGGCGATGATGCGCGGGCTGCAGGACGGCGCGGACGTCCTGTCCATCTCCATTGCGGGCGGGCAGGGTTGGATCGACACGTCGCCGAGCCAGGTCGTGGCGGACTACCTGGGCAGCCAGGGTGTGCACGTCATCATGGCGGCGGGCAACGAGCGCACCGAGGGTACGTTTGTCGTGGCTTTTCCGTCTTTGACCTCGCTAACCCGATGCTCCTTCAGGCCCCTTCTTTGCCGACGGTCCCGCCGCTACCTACAGCGGCACTGCTGTTGGTGCCGTGTACGCTGCCTCTCCCACTCTGATCATATCTCGCTTCACTAATCTTGCCCTTCTCTCAGCGACACCACCTGGCTTCCCGCCTACAACGCCACCCTTTCCGGCGGCTTCCCTCCTCTCCCCTACATCGCTCCCGCCCCGCTGAGCAATCTCACCGGCACCTATGACCTCTACTTCACCTCGACCAACCTCTCCGCAACGAACGACGCTTGCACCGCCCTTCCGGCTTCGACGCCGGACTTGTCGAACTCGGTTGTCGTGGTTGCTCGCGGCGGATGTGACTTCACCGCCAAGTATGCGAACCTCGGGAAGGCCGGCGCGTGCGTACATTCCCTCGTTATCTCCCCTTCTCTCGCTGACCTTTTTCCGACGGTCTTCAGCAAGGTCGGCCTGATCTACAACACCGCTGGCTCGGCTACCATCCCTCAACAAAACGTCGGCACTACTGGTCTCGGCGGCGTCGGAACGCTGACCTACGCCGATGGAGCAAGGGTACGCTGGTCGCTTTTTACACCTTTCTTTCTTCCCGCCACTCACCCTCCTCCTTCTCGCAGCTTCTTCAAAACTACCTTCAGAATCCCAACATCAAGGTTACCTTCCCCTTCGGCCCGCTCGTCCCCGGCGTCGTCAACCCTAGCACTGGTGGTACCGTCGCGTTCGTCCGCTTTCACTCTCTCTTCGCCTTCTTCTGCTGAACCTTCCTCTCCTCGCAGCTACTACTCCAACTTCGGTCCGACGAACGAGCTCTACATGTACCCGACCATCGTCGCTCCGGGCACTGACATCGTCTCGACGGTCCCGGGCGGCGTTGGCATCATGCGCGGCACTAGCATGTCTACTCCCTTCCACGGTGCGCTGGCTTCTCTCGCCGTCTTCTTCTACCTCTTTACTGAGTCGTCCAACACGTAGCCGGTGCCGTCGCCCTCCTCCTGAGCGCCCGCTCGAGCGAGAACCTCACGCCGGCGCAGGTCAAGGCCTTCTTCATGTCGACCTCGTCACTTACTCCTACCGCTGTCGGCGCGAGCACCTACGCTCCTGTCACCCTCCAGGGTGCCGGTAAGCCATCTCGTGGCCAGTCTTTTGCTCGTCCCGCTAACCCGTCTTCCTCTGGCAGGTCTCGTGAACCCGAACAAGGCCCTCGCCGCCCGCACCGTGTTCAGCCCGAGCCAGTTCATGCTCAACGACACGCTGTACCTCCAGAGGACCCAGCCGTTGACGATCACAAACCGCAACTCTTACCCGGTCCAGTACCAGCTGAGCTGGCGGAACGCGCAGGGCGTCGTGACCTACAACAACGTGCGTCTCTCCCTCCCTCGCAAATCTCTCAGGCTGACAAGTATTTGCAAGAACAGGGCGCTTCCGTCGACTCCGTCCCGTCCCGCACCCCCTCCTCCAGCACCGCCGCCGCTCCCCGCGTCACCTTCGACGACAACCGCAGCCGCTACGTCACGCTCGCGGCGGGCGCCTCGCAGACCGTCCAGGTCACGTTCACGCCGCCCAGCCTGAGCGCGGCCGAGCGCGACCGGTTCCCGTTCTACTCGGGCTGGGTCACGCTGAACGGGGTGGGCCAGGGGTCGGGCAGGAACCGCCAGGAGTCGTACAACAGTGCGTTACGCTTCTCTCACTCGCTAGAGTCGCCGACTGACCGGATTTGGCTGCTTTTCAGTCCCCTTCTTTGGTCTCGCCGCTCGCATGATCGACATGCCGAGTACGCTTCACTTCCCTTACTCGGTGTTCTTCCTCCGCTGACTTGCTCTTCCGTAGTCCTCGACACGACCAACTCGGTCCTCGGCGTCAACCTGCCCTTCCTCGCCCAGGGCAACTACGTCCAGGTTGGTCCGCTCAACTACAGCCGGTCCAACCCGCCGACGGCGATCTGGCGCCTTGGCGGTACGTTACTCGACCTCGTACTTCCCTCCGAATGAGACTGAGTTGTTCCTGCTCGCAGCTGGTACCCGCGTCATGGTCCTCGACCTCGTCGATGCCAACCTCGACTACGACGCCCGCATCCCGCCGATCACCAACCCGTCCAACATCAACGGCCGCATGGTCAAGCGCTCGACCTCGTCGCTCGACAAGCGCGCCAACCCGACCCTCTTCGCCGACGTCCCGACCCTCGGGCGGGTTTACTCGCCCGACTACACCCCTTCGCGCGACTATGTCCTCAACTACCCCGGGTCGGGCTACACCGACTACGAGATTCCGTTCGACGGGACGTACACCGACACGAACGGGGCGAGCGCGAGTGCGAAGACGGGGACGAGCTACCGCATGCTGCTTCGGTGCGTTTTCCTCTCGCCCTTTTCTCCCTCTCCCTTACCAACTGGCCTGATCTCGTTCTCTACAGCGCGCTGCGGATCACGGGCAACCCGCTGCTTTCCTCCGACTACGACTCGTGGCTCTCGCCCCCCTTCTCCTTCACCGACTAATCTCTCCCTCACCTCATTCCCACCAATCCCCTCGATAGAGTTCCCGACGGAAGTATGGACTTTATCTCCCCCGAGCACATCCTTTACCCAGATACCCAGCCCCTCCTCTTCGTGTTTCCCAGGCCTCCCCGTTCTCCCACTTCCCTTCTTTCCTAAACGGCCCTCATGCTGCCGATCCCGCGTTCTAACCTTATTCTTCCTGCCCCGCCCGCTAGCTCGGGCTCGTGCACGTCCTGCAAGCTGGCGTTCGCGCCCTCTCGCTCTAGCTCTCATGCTCGCGAGGTCGGAGAGCGGGGTGAGAATGAGAAAGAACGACGCAAGCCATGCTGGGAATGCAAGTGAGGAGAAAGGGGTACTAGGGCGACAGGGGGAGAGCCAGCTCGAATAGAGGGGAATAACCGGGACGGGAGGGATACAGGGCACTGAAGAGGGCGGAAAAGGCTTCTAATGGCACAGAAGGGAGAGTAAGGGGGAGGGAAGGGAAAGGGACGGCTCAGGACCGCAGAGGCGCCGACTCGCTCTTCATGACGCCGCGCCACAGCTCGTACAGCATCAGGTCGCCGAAGAGGTAGCCCCCAGGGAGCGGGTCGCCGTGCAGGCGGTCCTTCTGGTGCGCCTCGTGGCCCTTGAGGAGGTTGCCCCACTCGTTCAGGCGGAACTCGGGGTGCGGGACGTCCGGCACGGGCGCGCCCGCGGTCTCGAGCGTCGAGGGCGGCAGGACGAGCGACCGGACGGCCGTGTCGAGCTGCGAGATGCGGTTGTGCGAGAAGAAGACGGGCTCCGAGGCCGTGTCGTTCGCGGAGCGCGGGTTGATCTTGTCCTGCAAGTGGGAGAGAAGGATAAGGACGAGAAAGAGGACGAGAGGACAGGGAGAAAAGCGCACCATGAAATAGTCGTATTCGGCGACCTGGTCTGTCGGGTAGTGCAGCGTGCGCCAGACCTTGGCCTTGGCGTTCGGAAACGCGTTGCGGATCTTGTCCATCGCCTGGCCGACGCGGAAGCGGTACCACGTGATGCGGTCCTGCGACAGCGGCTCGGTCGTGTCCTTCTGCGCCGCGACGTCGTGCTCGGCCCAGCGCGCGAGGTCCCACTGGCCGCTCGCAATCTCGACGTAGTCCGGCGCGGACGGCCGGCCGTCGGCGCGGATGTTGGCGAGGAGGGGCTGGATCTGGTCCGTCAGGCGGTGCTCGAAGAGGCCCGGCGCGGAGTACTGCGGCATGCGCGAGTCGCGCCAGTAATCCTCCTGGTCGAGGCCAAAGTGGAAGACAGAGACGAGCTGTAGAAGTAAAGAGAGGTCAGTGTCGCTCGGAAGAATGGGAGGCGGCTGAAAACGCACCAGGAAGTCGAATTTGGGAATGTAGCACACCCGCGGCCGGCTCGCATCACGCACAACCCGGAAGCCACGCTGATGGAGGCGCTTCGGGCGCTCGAGGAGGTGCTGCGCCTTGGTCGCCGCTCGTTGCGGGGCCGAAGCCGCCGCCCAGCGGTGCGAAGGGCGAACGACCTCGCTCTCCTCGCCGAGGAGCTGGCAGAAGTTCTCGACGTGCTCGCGCGAGATCGAGTCGCCGATGAGTAGCGCCGTCTTGTTGTGCAGCCAGGCAAAGTCGCCCGTTGAGGCCTTGGAGGGGGCGTAGCCATCGGGCGTGTGGTGGTGCAGGTTGAGCTCGCGGAGCTTGGCGAGGAAGTTGGGCGGCTGGCAGGTCGGGTCGAAGGGGAGCCACCGATTTCGGTCGGCGTCGTTCGAGTCGATCTGGAGGGTGCCGAACGAGGAGTAAGGGTCGCAGAGAGGCTTCGAGCGCATGCGGGAGATGATGGAGGTAGGTTGGTAGGAGGAGCTGCAGAGTGCGAGAGCACGGTCAGCGTGTCGGAAACGGGCCCGGAAGCGGAAGAAAGTCGGCGTACGAAGGAGGTACGAGGTAGGTCAGGAGGAAGACGAAGGTCAAGGTCACGCCGCCGAGCGCGATGGCCGTGTACCACGGCCGCGGCAGCGCGAACGGCCGTCCCTTCGGTGCTGGCCGCCATGCGACGCCGTGCGCTGCTCCTCGTCCCGCTCCATCGGTCCAGCCCAGCCCGCTCTTCAGCCCCTTCTTGTCGTCCCAGCCTCGCAATGGCGGGCTCGGCGGGAGAGCGATCTCGCCCGTCTTGTCGTTGTAGAAGGCTTGGGAGAGGAGCGGGGTCGTGATGGAGGAAGAGGGGGCGGTCGAGTGGGAAACGGAGGAGCGGCGGCGAAGGTGAGGCGAGATGGACCGCGACGTCGGCGGCGAGTCGTCGGTGTAGGACCGGGGCATGGTTGAGGCGTCGAAAGGACAGTGGAGCCGACGGGCGGACGAAGTAGAAGAAGGAGGCAGGCCGAGGGGAACAAGGGCGGCGATGGAGGAGGAGAATGGAGGAAGAAGTGCCGGAGGGTGTGTGCGTCGGGTGGCAGCCGGGGAAGGGAGCAGGGCCTGCCTGAGAACGAGGTTTATCGAGGGCGTGAGCTAGGTCGGGAACCGAGGGCGGCTCGCGCTAGCAGCGTGGGAGGAGGGACGGGGGCCGAAAGGGCGAGCGAGGAGGAACAACGATGGAAAGCAAGCTGCAAGGTGACGAAAGGGAAAGAGTGTGTGCAAGGGCTGCCCGACGGGCTGCTCTAGGCACGCTCGAAGCAGCAGAACACGGAGTAGGAGCGGCTGGAACCACTTGCACTTGCCCCGAGGACGATGAGGGGAGGCGGGCTCACGGCCATCACTGCAGGCGCGCTGCGGGAGCCGGTGCGTAGGCCCAGCCATCCTGCAGCTAGACGTCGGCACGGTGCTGCCTGCCCGCCGAGAGGGGAAGGCCAGGGGCTGAGACTCGCGAGAGTGCAAGCCTCCTTCCGAACGCGGGTTGCAGGCGAGGCGAGCGTCGACCGCGCCCATCCCCTCTGCAGCATCTCGAGCAAGGCGCACACGTAGGCTCGAGTTCTCTTCATGCCTGCCCACGGCCCACCGCACCGTGCTGGAGCACCTCGAGCGGAATGAAGCGGAGTGTTGCTCTTTTTCCTCCCCCTCGACCGTCTCGCCCCCTCGCCCGGGCTGGTCGTTGCAATGCTGCGCGCGTCCCGGTCCTAGCCGCCGTCCTTCTGCGCTCTTCTCGCCGCCCGAGGTCTGTCTGCGATGGGCGAGAGATGAAGCCGCTTTTCACGTCTTTGCCAGGGGGAGAGACCGTCCGCCTGTCTTACAGCTCACACAGGCGCCTCACCTCCAGCCTTGCCTGTGCAGATCGTGCGAGAGAGATGCACCGGGGCGATCCCGCCCATTGCCATCCGGCGAGGACGAGGCCGTTCATTTCCTCCCGGACCGCGCTCGTCCTCCAGGTCTCTTCACCTGGCCCGCCCTCCGTCGCCGCCGAGAGTGCTGTACGAGACGTCTCGGGGGACGCCGGTGACGAAGAGGCAGCGTCTCGGAGGTGGAGATGCGCTCTAGCCGGCTGCGAAGAAAACGAGACCTTACCACCCCTCTCCGGTCTACGACTGACTACCGCCCGATGCGCTCGCCCGCGTCTCGCCTCCTGATCGCGTCTTCTCCCGCATTCGTCGACGCAGCTCCGCCCGTTGCCGCCTCGGCGACCTTGCCCATCCACTCTTTCGCAAACTCGGCGACGCTCTGCCCCTCGCTCAGCTCGACGACGTCCTTCGGGTAGCGGTTGTGGCTGTAGCGCGGCATCGAGCGTGCGGCTTGCGACTCGGAGGTAATGAGGCGGAGGAGGGGAAGGGAATGTGCGGAAGAGGAAGAAGAGGAGGTGGATGAGCGGGACGAGGCGGAGAGGAAAAGGGAGGCGAGGTCGGCGTAGTCGAAGAGGAGAGAGTCGGTCGTAGGGCTGTAAGGGTTCAGATCGACGAGGAAGACGCGCGAGTTGTCCCGAGTGAGGTAGACGTCGAAAGCATCTGTAGGGAGGAAAGGCAAGTCAGTCGACAAAAGGAGAGGGAGGCTCTGGACGATTGGGAGCAGTTAGGGGCAGAACGCTATGGACAGGGACGTACAGTTCGACAAGGGCGCCTTGTCCCGAATCTCCGTCTCCCAGAACGTCCGCATCAGGCTCCGTAGGTCCTCCTGCACCTGCGCCGGCTGGAGGAAGTCGTAGAAGGTCGTATCGCGCTGAGAGATGCCTATCGTCACGATCAGCCATCGACCATGTCAGTACGCTCGTCGAGGCGCAGTAAAGATGCAAGACGGGAAGGCTCGCAACGACGCACCGAGGAAAACCCCTTCCCGCACGAAACACCGCCACTCCTGGCTCTTTGGCATGTCGAACCACTTCTTCAGCACCAGCTCGAACTCGTACGGCCTTCGTGGCCTACGCTGTCCGGCCTCGTCTGCTGCGGCAGAGTCGGAGAGGGACAGGCGCGCGAGTTCCTCCTCGTTCGTGCCGGATGAAGGTGCTGGAGAGTCGATGGAAAGAGCAGGATTGGAGGAAGAAGAGAGAGGGTAGTCGACGCAGGCATCGAAGGCGTGGTCCAGATCGTGCGAAATGAAGTCGCTGGACTTGAGCAGGAGGTAGACGTCGGCGGGGGTCTGGCACTTGAGATTCTGGCCGGGGATCATCCACGCGGCGTCCTGCGTACAATCCAACATTGGTACGATCAGTGTCAGTCTCCCGAGGAAGAACAGGACAAGAAGGAAGACCAGGAAAACGTACTTGAGGCGAAGACCAGTTCAGCTTGGGAAAGACGGCGCCGTCATACCGCTCGAGGACGGAGCGGATCTCGGCGTCGAGGTGCGGGAAGGAGAATTGCCTTGGCGGCTCCTCGTCGTCCTCATCGTCGTCGCTGTTCGACTCCTCCTCTTCCTCGTCCTCCGAGTCGCTCAACTCGCTCACGCTGCGGAAGAAGGGGTCAGCATGCTCAGCGAGGGTAGACTGGTGAAGGAGGCGAGCGCAGCGCACCCCATCGGCCCGCTGCCCTCGGGCAAGAACACCCCGTCGCTCTCGAGGTAGTCGAGAAAGTCGTCCTGGTGCGGGATCGGGCGGATGACGGTCGCCTTGGGACAGACGCGCTTAAAGAGCGGGTACCAGCTCGAGAACTGGCACGCGAGGACGTCGGCGGTCGTGAGCGGAGGGAAGAGGGCGGTGCGGTCGTCCTCTCTGGCGGCGGGGGAGGCGGCGGACGCGCTGCTGGATGCATAAGGTAGCGGGATGGCCATGGTGGGTTGCTTGAGCGGTCCTAGCGGTGTAGTGGGCGGTGGACGGGGTTGAGCAGGGAGCGGGGCGGTGAAGAGCTGATGAAGCTCTGCTGCTCTTGCAACTCGCTCTAGCGGGTCCGCTCAACGTGCAGCGATGTGAGAAGGTATCTGTGCAACTACTGACAGCTCCCCACACACTATAAGGAGCGAGAGAGGGAGCGCCTAGTGCCGTTCGTTTGACGGCTTTCGCCGGCCAAAAGTCGAGCGAGCGATCGCTGCTGCCGCTGGGCCGTCGCCACTTTTCGCGGGCTCTCTCTCGCTCGTCACTCGCTATGCAGGACCGTCCAGCACCAGCAGAGCGCTCGCACACCGCGCAGACCCTCCTCAAGGGCGACTATTCCGCCGACCTTGAAGCCGCAGAGGCCTCCAAGCCGACGTCAACCCTCGACTTTGACGATGCCCCCGTCAAGCCCGTCGCGCGGTCAGAGCCTACCAGCCTCGCAGGCAAGGCATGGAGGCTCGTCATGACGAGCGACAATGTCGAGGCGCACGGGGTGGGACCGCTGCCGGAGAACCTCAGGACGGACGCCCAGTTCTGGAACAACTTCACCCTTTGGTGCGCCTTTCCTGCGTCGCTTTCCGCGCATAGGAACACCGCTGACCCACCCTGCGCCCGCAGGATGACGATGAACGCGACCATCGCCTGCTTTTCGACCGGAACCCTCGGCCCTCTTTACTACAGCCTCTCCCTCCGCGACTCGTGCTTGATCATCCTGTTCGCCAACATCTTCTCCTGCGGCATTCCTGCCTACCTCGCCATCTTCGGCCCGCGCTTCGGCGTCCGCACCATGACCATCGCCCGGTATTCGTCCGTCTCCTCCCTGTCTTTTCTCTTTACTCCTCGATTAACGCTGTCCTTCTGCAGCTTCGGCTACTACCCTGTCATCGTCCCTGCCGTTCTCAACCTCATCTCCTTCATCGGCTTCTGCGCCGTCAATTCGATTGCCGCCGGTCAGGTCCTCCAGGCCGTCAACCCGTCTGGCAACCTCTCGACCGCGGTCGGCATCGTCATCGTCGCGGTCGTGAGCATGGTCATTAGCTTCTGTGGCTACCGCGTCCTGCATGCGATCGAGCGGTGGGCGTGTACGTCTTACTTTCTTTCCGGTCTCCCTCTTTCCCTCCGGTCTGACTCCCTTCTCCTGCAGGGCTTCCCGTCGTTCTCGCCTTCATTCTCCTTGCCGGCTTTGGTGGCCGTCACCTCGGCGCTGCCACCTCCTTCGCTTCCGACATTCCCGCCACGGCTGCCAACGTCCTCTCCTTCCTTTCCATCATTGTCGGCTTCACCATCTCCTGGTCCGGTTGCTCTGCCGACTTCAACACGTACATGCGGTGAGTCTGCGTTTCCTCGCGTTCCCCTCTCGAGCTCTTACGCGTTGGGGTTGTCGGCAGGCGCTGGACTGACTCGCTTCCTTCCCCTCTTTCAGCCCCGACATCCCCTCGACAGTCGTCACCCTCTACACTTTCGCCGGCCTCTACCTCCCCTGCGTCCTCATCCAGGTCCTCGGCGCCGCCTTCTCTGCCGCGGCCCTCTCTGGCCAGGTGCCGACTTGGGAGGCTGCCTTTGGCGACGGCTCGGTTGGTGGGCTCGTTGGAGTTGCCCTCGAGCCGCTGCACGGGTTCGGCAAGTTCTTGCTGATCCTGTTCTCGCTCGGCATCATCTGTGCGTTGCGCTTTTCCTCTTTGGGCCTGGCGATGGGAGTAGCTGACCCCTTTTTCCCCCTCCACCTTGCCGCGCTTCTCACAGCCAACAACGCCCCGACGCAATACGCCTTCTCCCTCTCGCTCCAGATCGTCTTCCCCTTCCTCTCGCGCCTGCCGCGCTTTTTTCTCCCCGTGGTCGGCACGGCCATCTACCTCCCGATCGCCATAGCCGCCGCCGCGCACTTCTCCGCCGCGCTGAGCAACTTCCTCGGCCTGCTCGGCTACTGGAGCTCGATCTTCGCCGTCGTCTTGCTTGTCGAGGTACAATCCTCCTTTCCTTCCTTTCCCTCGACTCTTCCTTCTCTCTTCTTTCCTGCTTACTGACCACGCATATCCGCACAGCACTTCCTCTTCCGCCGCGGCCGCTTCTCGGCGTACGACCTCTCCGTCTGGGACCGCTCGTCGAAGCTCCCGCCGGGCATCGCCGCCCTTTTCGCCAGCTTCTGCGGCGCGGCGTTCTGCGTTGTCGGCATGGACCAGGTGGTGCGTTCTCGCTCCTCCCCTTCTTCCTCTCTACTTCGTGCTCGTATGCGCAGGTCGTGAAATCGGACGAGAGTCGGTGGCTGACTTTCCTTCCTTTTCCTCCTCCTCTCCCTGCGCAGTGGTACCGCGGTCCGCTCGCCAAGCTCGTCTCCGGCCCGGACGTGCACGCCGGCGGCGACATTGGCTTCGAGACGGGTATGGCCGTCGCCGGGCTCGTCTTCATCCCGTGCAGGTGGGCCGAGAGGAGGCTGTTCGGGCGGTAGAAGGGGGCGATGTAGACGGAAAATACGCTGTAAAGCGGTGGGTAGACTCGAAATGTATGTCTCTATAAAGCCGAGTCTCCCGCGTGCTCGGAAAGAAAGGGAGAGGAGGAGCGCAATTACAACCACCCTCAAGCCCTACTCGCGAAGTACTGCTCCTTCGCCTCCTGCAGCTGCTGCAGGCCATCTGTGCCACGGGTCCAACAGACGGCAAAGTCGTCCACCGCGGGACCGAAGAAGGCCGCCAGCCTGGCCGCGAGATCCGGGTTCGATGGCTGAATCTCCTTCTCGACAAAGATACGGATGATCTGGTAATGCTGGTCTGTCAACGCTATCCCCGCGTCGAGGTTCTCCCACCGGAGGGTTTCGGCGGCGAGGTAGTAGTGGATGGCGGCGAGGTGGAAGAGGGCGTCGAGGAACGGGGGCTGCTGGTTCAACACGCCTCCGTAGGAGCCACGCAGGCCCGCTTCCCGCAACCGGCATAGCTCGCCCAGGGCGAACTGCGCGGAAGGGGCAGGCGGGTCGGCGCTCTTACGCTGAGCGGCGACGCGTTCGTACTCGCACAAGCGGACGATTGACAAGCCGGTCTGATGGATGCGCCAATCCCAGTCGGCGCCGGTCAACGAGTCGCTCTTTAGTGCCTCGATCATCTTCTGTAGAGAGGGGACGGATAGAGGGCAAGTTCAATCTCGGGAGGAGAGAGGACTGGAAGATAGAAAAAAGGGCCGCACAGCAGTAGTGTCGCTCGGAAAGCCATCCATCGAGAGCGACTTGGCGATGCGAAAGCTCGTCTTCTGACCAGGGAATGTGACGTCGCAGTCGATGTTGCGCAGGGCCTCGTCCGCCTCTTCGGGAGTGAGCGGAGGGAGGAGGAAGGGCTTGGCCTTGCCGGGCCCGCAGAACTTGCGGTGGATTGGCCAGACCTGAGAATACGGCGCCTCAGCTTTAAAGGAAGAAGATTCGGGCGGAAAGAAGGGACGCACGAGCTTCTGATGCTCCTGCGAGCAGAAGAAAATGTCGAGTCCGGCCTTCCCGCACGCTGAGCAGCGGTTCGCGGCAGGCTGGTCGCATACCCAGCACTTCTGGTTCGTCGCTGTGGACGACATCCGGGTGTCCGGTAAGGAGAGTGGGTGACGAGGCGGGAGGCGCGAGCGGGTTGGGTGATGAAGAGGTGGGAGACGCCGTGTGCTTTGCCGCGCGCCGAGAGAAGACCGGGGCAGAATGCCGCAGCGTTCAGGAAGGACGAATGGCGACTGGAGGTGTAGTGGTGGAGGAAGAGCTGGTAGACACGTCGTAGACTTCGCCCCACTGTCCTCTTCGACCGGTCCATGCTCCCGCTCTCAGCTGTGCAGGCTCAGCGACACTGCACGCATTTCAGCCGTTTCTCTTGCGACCCGTTCGACCCAGCTGCTCCCTTCATCGCGCCCGCACCGCTCTTCCCGCTCCTCCTCCCACGACCTCACTCGACACGCCGTATCAAGCTCGCAACCGCTCGTTGAGGCTAGAGGCGGCGACGAGGGGGGACTGACAGCGTGTTATGATCCGTCAGACCGCTCGCGCCGATGCCCCTTTGCTCCAGTCTGGCTACCTTGCTTTTCTCTCGCTTCTCGTGCCGCCGAACGCTGCGGCTTCGCACTCCACAAGATCTAGCTCATCACAAGGGCCGACGACGCTCTACTACTACGCAGTCCGCTCGAGCGCGGCCACCGTCCGCCTCACCATTCTCAGCGAGCACTGACCCATGTCCTCCGCGAGACGGGGCATGGTCGGCTTGATCAGGAGGTCGATGTCCTGCTTCAGAGCTGTCGCCGTGAAGGCCGACGCTTGAAAGTCCTCGTCGCTGTCTCGCCCAGGGCGCATGCTGCCGGCGAGGATGAAGGCGTGGAAGGCGGCGCGGTGGAAAAGGCCGGCGAACGGGGAGAGCTTCTCGAAGCGCTCGGCTGGTGATTCGGCTTCGGGACTTTGGAAGAAGAAGTGCAGGATTTCGCTCACGAATTGGAGGGCAAAGGTGGCGGCGGCTTGGGCGGAGGGAGCGGGTTCTGAAGCGGGGTCGACGAGGGTGCGGGCGAGGGCGAGCAGGGCTTGGTCACCGCCGGCCCTTGCAGGGTCGCGGTGTGCATACTGGTGACGACCGGCGCGGCCCATCATGGCCTGCAGAGAAGGCGTCAGTTCCGGTGCAAGGGCGCAAGAAAACGGCACCGCACCACAAACCCTTCAGGCGACATCTGCTGAGACGAGCAGAACTCTGCCAGCGAGAAGGCCTGCCTGGCGCCGTCGAAGCTCAGGACCTGGTCCTTCAGGTGATTCTTCACTGCGCTCAGCTCCGCCCCGCTCAGCGGCGGCAGAAGGAAAGGCTTCGCTTTGCCGGGGCCGCAGAAGAGCTTGTGGATCGGCCAGACCTACGCTCGTGAATCCCGTCAGCCGCGAAGAAGCAGGACAAGAGAACAAACGCGGCGTACGAGACGTTGGTGCTCCGTCGAGCAGAAGAAGATGTCGAGTCCGGCTTGCCCGCACGTCGAACACCGGTCCGAGGCGTTTTTGCCGCACACCCAGCACTTGCGGTCGTCGTCCATGGCGTAGATGGGGAGTTGAAGGCGAGATAGGAGCAGGAGGGACGCGGCGCGGAGGGAGACGCGGTGCGGCGGAGGAAAGGGGAGAGGCGGTCGAGTCGGCGAGAGAGCGGCGACCGTCGACGGTGCTTGCGGATGCCGTCGAGAGGGATCTAGCGAGTCCCGGAGGAAGAGAGAGGAAGACAAGAGCAAGCACCTCTGATCTCGGTGAGCCTTGTCGAGAAGAGGAGGCAAAACCGGTTCCACCCTTTCGTCGAAGAGGACGAAGGGACAGCGGTCTGAAGTACTGACAGAGCACCAAGCGGGTGGCAGAAGCGCAAGATAGGCGAGCAGCAGCTTGGTCACCGTCCCCAGCGGGCGAGAAAAGGACGACAGCACATCGGTATCCCTTGCAGCTCCTTCCTCCGCTGCCCCTACCCAACTAACGCCATGCCCATCATCCGCTTGAGGCTGTGCTTCGTCTGCTCCTCTTTGAGGTCGGCCAACAACCGCTCGGCAAGCTGAGGCCTCGCCGGCTTGACCTCCTTGTCCATCGTCTCCTCCAGAGCGCTGTCCGTATAGCGCACGAGTGCGTCGTACCGCCTCGAAGGGTCGTTCCAGTCGAGGCTAAGGAGGAAGAAGTGGATCGAGACGCGGTGGAGGAGGGCCGAAAGCCAGGAAAGGGGAGGGAGCGGCTGGTTGTCCTCAACGTAGAAGCTCCCCAGCGGCTCGAAAACCGTCTTCGAGACCTGGAAGAGGGCATAAGAGGCGGCAAACTGGTCGACCTCGCCGTGTTGAGCGTGGGTCTGCATCTTGAGCCGTTGCGACTCGGAGACGCGGATGAGGGCGCGATGCCACTGGAAGACGCGTTGGGGGAGGGCATATCCGCTCGTGTACAGGTCGAGGTGGTACTGGAAAGGTCGATTTCAGTGGTTGAAGGAGGGGAGATGAAGAAAAGAGGAAATACCGGGACCTGCTCCTTGCGCAACCGCCCATGATCAGCAGCTTCTCGAGCGACAGCTGGTCCATCCTGCCGCCGGTGAGTTCGATGTCGGTGTGGTCGTCGGAGACGTGTGCTTTGGCTTCTTTCGCCTCTTCGCGAGAGAAAGGCGGGAGGAGGAAGGGGTGGGCTTTTCCAGGGCCGCAGAAGAGCCTGTGGATCGGCCAGACCTGCAAGAGGGAAGCTCGTCAGCTCGAACGACAGCGGCGGGACAGCAACGAGGGAGAGGGAGGAGACGTACCAGGCGTTGATGCTCGGGCGAGCAGAAGAAGAGGTCGAACCCGGCCTTGGCGCAGGAGGAGCAGCGCTCCCTAGTCGCGTGGCCGCACACCCAGCACGCCTGCTCGGCCTGGCCAACCATCTCGAGCGCGGAGGAGTCTTGGATGAAGCGAGTGGGAGAGAGGCGGGAGAGGGACGAGGGGGCGAAGGGTGGGGAAGAAGAGGTACACAGGCGAAGAAGCAGCCTGTTCAGCGAGGAGGAAGAGCTCGAAGAAGAAGGCGCCGAGTAGAGCGAGTCTGAGTAGGAGGAAGAGGGTGTTGCTGCGGCGGATGAGCGGGAAACGGTCAGAACTCGCTCGATAAGGCAGCTGGAGAGCTGGGAATTGCACGTACAAGCCTCCTCGGTGGTGGTGCGGGTGGAGACCTGCTGAGCACGGTGGTGGCTGACCGGCTTGATGAGGCTGGAGAAGGTGAGGAAGGACGTCCTCTCGACGCTGGCCAGCTCAGCTCCCTCTTTCCGCCTCTCGCGCTCCAGCGGTGGCTTCTTGAACTTGATTAGGTTGACGCTGTACAGCCCCAGCTACCCTGAGCCCTGTCTCCCGCTCCTTCTCCCCTATGCGGACGGCGCCGTCTTGCGCTCGAGCAGCCACGCGTCACGCGGCTCGATCTTGCGGTAGTAGTCCGGCACGGTCTCCTGCTCGCGATTGCCGCCAGTCAGCGCTGTAGCTCGGGACGGACGAGGAAAAGCAGATAAAGCGAGGCGCACCTTGACCTCGAACCCCCACTTCTCCCAGAACTTCCGCGCCTCGTCGTTCCCGACCTGCACGTGCAGGTACACGCTCGTGATCCGCGGCTTGAGCGGCTCCTTCTCCTCCTCGGCCTTCTTCTCGTCCACCTTCTTCTCCTCGGGCTTCTTGTCCGCTGCAGGCGGCGGCGGCGGCGCGGCAGCAGCGGCCTTCTTGCCCTTCTTCGCGCCGGACTTGGAAGTGGAGGTGGAGGTGGACGGGGTGGGCACGGGCGGAGGGAGGGTCGAGGTGGAGGCGGCGGCGGCAGCGGAGTCGGGAGAAAGAGAGGGCGGGAAGGGCTGCGCATGTGAAGCGTGCGCGAGGGTGAGGACGTGGTGAATTAGCTTGGAGCCGAGGCCTTGGTTGCGGTAGGGGCTAAAGGGAGGAATGAGTGAGCGACGGGACTTAACGACGAGAGCACACGGAGCGGAAGACGAGGTCATCCCGGCGAGGAAAGCGAAACAAACGCCAACGCACCCAAGGACGCCGAGCGTCATGACATAGAGCTTGTAGCTCTTCCCGACGACGTCAACCTCCTTCTTGCCCTCGCCGTCCTCCTTCGCGGGCGCCGCCCCGGGCGCGACCTCGGCGATGCACGTCTTCGGCAGCTGCGCCTCGTCCTCGAGGCGGCAGACGAGGACGCCGACGGGCAGGTCCTGGTAGAAGACGAGCTTGGAGTAGTCCTCGGGGCAGACGGACGGGTCGAGCAGGTCCGAGTAGAAGCGCGACGAGTAGGTGACGGGGAAGAGGCAGTTGTGCAGCTTGCGGACGGTGCCGAGGTTGTTCGGCGTGCTGTATTCGGCAAGTGAGAGCGTCAGAGGGGCTCCCCAGGCTGGGAGAGCGAGATCGGAAGGAGGAGGACGAGGACGAGGACGCACACTTCGCCCAGCGCTACACGCGGCTTGACGCGCAGGGGCTTGCCGTTTAGCTTCGTGGCGGGCTCGACAAGCTCGGGAAGCGCAGGCAGAGCACTCAGGACAGCGGACATGGCGGTGGTGCAAGAGCCAGTTGGCGGCGACGACGACGGCGAGCAAGACGCTCCGCGCTCTCGCTGGGGCTTTCCCGGCGGCACGACAGTCGAGAGCACCCTCACGAGCAGTGCGGAGGAACGGGACACCATAGCGAACGGGACCAAAGCAACTCCCGCAAGCCATCCTCTCCTCTTCGCGACCCACAAGACCAATTTCGCGACCTGGAACTGCCGTGGCTGATTACAGGATCGCTCAACACCGCGGGGGACAAGGGGGGGAGGAAGGGGTAGCAGGAAAGAGGAGAGGAAGAGGGTGTTTCTGCGGCGGAAGAGAGGAAAACGGTCAGATCTCGCTTGATACGGCAGCTGGAGAGCTGGAAATTGGACGTACAGGCCTCCTCGGTGGTGGTGCGGGTGTAGACCTGCTGAGCACGGTGGTGAATGACCGGCTTGATGAGGCTGCAGAAGGTAGGGATGGGTTAGGGGGCTCATTTCGTAGAGTACTTTCTTTCCGGTTGCGGCCTCTCGACCGGTGCGAGCACCAGTCGAAAGGCCGCAGGTATAGAGGAACAGGGAAGAAAGGCAGCGGGACGTACCCCTCCTTCTCGAGGTGCTTGATCGCGACACGGGCAAGCGAGCCGTTGATCTTCATACGCTCGATGAGGACGGACTGCGAGATCATCTGCGTGCCCAGACAGACACACCGTCAGCCCGCCGCGCGCGCCAAGCAGGAGAGGGAGGAAAGAGGGACGGACCTTGAAGGTCGGGACCTCCTTCATGATGCGGTCGAAGGTGGCCTTGTCGCAGATGACGGCGTTGTTGGCCTTGTCCTTGACCTTACCCTTGCTCCACTTCTTCTTCTTGGCCGAAGCCTTAGATTGCTGCTGAGCACCCGCGGCGGCCGCTTTCGCCCTGCGAGTGCGGCAGAGCGGGCATCGAGAGAAGGGTGGCGGAGGGGCGCGAGACGGCGGGAGAGGGTGTTCGTGACGCGGAGAGTATAGATGACGGCGGGGCGGGTGGGCAGGGCAGGCAGACGGGGGAGATTCGGCAAGTCGGGAAGCGGGAGGTGGGCGAGGTGGATATGCGGGCAACGAGGGGACGGTCAGCGCTCCGCCTCCAGGACGCCACGGGTGGAATGCTGGTTGTTCATGTTGTCGGTGCGAGAGCTGCTGGCGAATAGGGGGGTAGTAGGGGGAAGGTGGTTTGGCGGAGGAGGGGATGGAGGTGGGTGGGTCTGGGTGCGCTGTACGCGCCTGAGCCCCATTCCGCCCCGCTGGACCGACAGCATGCCGCCCTTCAGTCCGCCTGACCACCCGTACAACCCTCCCTGCCGCCCGCTGCACCCTTCCAGCCCGTCCCTCCGTCTTTTCGCCCTTCATCCTTCACTCCTCCTAAGGCCTCCCGTGCGGCGCGAACGACGGGGCGGAAGGTCGAGGATGTCGGTAGAGGGTGCATGAGCAGCAGGAGCAGGCCTCACATCTTGTGTTGGAGGAAGGACGGAGCAAGAGAAGCGCGCCCAACGCCTCAGCGCAGACTCCCGCCTCAGCTCGCTCCAACTTCGTCGCCTGCCTTCTTTGCATCTTCCGAGTCTGCTTGAACAGGTCTGCTTCTTGTCATTGAGTTTCGAGCGGCGCGAACTTTGCAACATGGGAATTTGTGTGTTTTCTTCCGCGGAGGTGAAGACTCGCTCGTTTCTGCTGGCAGCGGACAATGCCGGAGGGTCGGGGTAAGCTCTAGGCTCGAGGTTGTTTGAGTGCAGGGCGGTGCTTGAAGAGGCAGGTCGGAGCAGGGGGCGTCGTCCAGCCATCCTCTCTCGCCTCGTCGACGTCGTTCAGCCGCTCCGCTCGCTCGCTCCTCCCGCTCCCCGTTGCTCGCTGTCCGCCAGACACCGTCACCGGTCACTGGAGTAGCACCGGAGGACTGCACCGTGCGTCCTTCCTTGCTCCATCTGTGGGCGTGGCCATTGACCCGCCTCCGCTCCACCTCGTCCAGCCTTCTCCCGCTCACTCACCGACTGCTGCTCAGTTCAACCCACTAGCACCACAATACACCACTCCATCAGGTCAGCACCCCCTCTCGCTCCCTTCACCCTTTCTCGACGACCACCCGCTGACCCGCCCCCACTTGGGTCGTCAACTCTCGCAGCGGGCTCTCCCTCCGTCTCTAGCCCGTACGACACCCTCTCACTCTCTCCTACCTGCCTTCGCTTACCGTACTGACCCACTCTTCCATCCGCAGAATCCCCTCCGCCCCTCTTCCCCCCATTCACCCTCCCCTCGCCGCCATGTCCCTTCCTTCCTCCTACTCGGCCATCCTCAGTGAGCTCAACCGCGAGGTCCTCCGTGCCCAGCCTGCCGATCCCCTCCAGTTCTGCGCAAACTGGTTCGCTCAGCGCCTCGAGCAGGAGCGGACCGCCTCTCGGGCTGCTTCCGGCTCGCCCTCCGCCGGCGGCGCCCAGCCCCGAGCGAGCAGCATCACCGGCGACGACTCGAGCATGCGCGACTCGACCCCGCCGCACTCGGCCAAGTCGCTCACCGGCGAGACGCCGGGCCTGAACCGCGCCGCCTCTCCCGCCCCGTCCGTCTCGAAGCAGCAAGCAGCAAAGCCCAAGCCGACCGGTCTCCCCTTCAACCAGGGCTACGCCTTCGGTGCCGCTCCCGGCGGTCCTCGCAGCGGCGTCGCCAACGACACCCAGCCTTCTCCCTTTTCCGAGTACCCGCCCGGCGGCGACGCTTCCCCCTTCTCCCGCGTTGCGCAGCAGGAGCGCCGCGCCCCCTCTCCCTCCTCCCGCGGTCCAACCATCAGCACCTACGGCGGTCCCGGCTCGTCCGGCCGCAAGGGCGGCTCGACCACCCCTCCCGACGGCGGTAGCCCGCCAAGCAGCCGTCTCAGCCGTGGCGGTCCTCCTCCCGCGACCGGCGCGCTGCGCTCCATCCCCTCGAAGAACGACGACACGGACGACTCGGACGTCGAGGACCCGCGCGATGACCCCAACTACCGCCCGACCGGCTCGGGGCCGTTCAGCAACTACGGCGGTGTGGGCGGGAACGGCGCTTCCTCCGCAGCAGGAGGGCTCGGCGGCGGAGCAGGCGCCGCTCCGGCCGTGCCGTCGGTGCAGTACAACCTCGGCCGCCGCACGTCCGTCTCGGCAGAGTCGCTCGACCCGCAGGCCAACTCGGCGCTGCCCAAGGTCGTGATCCCCAAGACGCAGCAGCAGCGCTCGCGCATCGAGAAGGCGATCGCGAACAACCTCCTCTTCCGCAACCTCGACGAGGACCAGCACAACGACGTGCTCAACGCCATGAAGGAGGTCACTGTCCAGGCCGGCACCGAGGTCATCGTCCAGGGCGCCGTCGGCGACTTTTTCTACGTCGTCGAGGAGGGCACCTTTGAGGTCTGGGTGCGCGGCCCGCCGACGCACACGTACGCCGGCCCGGGGCAGAGCATCACCCAGCCGGGCGAGGAGAAGAAGGTCGCGACGTACGGGCCCGGCGGCTCGTTCGGCGAGCTCGCGCTCATGTACAACGCGCCGCGCGCGGCGACCGTCGTCGCGACCTCGCGCGCGACGATGTGGGCCCTGGACCGCGTCACGTTCCGGTCGATCCTGGTCGAGCACACGTCGCGCAAGCGCAAGATGTACGAGGCGTTCCTCGGCGAGGTGTCGATCCTGCAGGAGCTCAACGCCAAGGAGCGCGCCAAGATCGCCGACGCGCTCGAGGAGAAGGTGTACGACGAGGGCGAGGCCGTCGTCGTCGAGGGCGAGGTCGGCAAGAACTTCTACATCATCGAGTCGGGCGCGGCCGAGGTCACGAAGCGCAAGCGCACCGCGCAGGGCGCCGTCGAGGAGGACGTCCTCGGCGTCCTCGGCAAGGGCGACTACTTTGGCGAGCTCGCGCTGATCAACTCGGCGCCGCGCGCCGCCACCGTGCGCGCCAAACCGGGCGAGGGCCGCCTGCGCGTCGCGACCCTCGGCGAGAAGGCGTTCACGCGCCTGCTCGGGCCCATCATCGACATCCTCGCCCGCAAGGCCGAGCGCTCGTACGGGCCCGGCAGCGCCGTCAACGCCCAGCCGAGCTCGGCGGGGGGCCAGAGCCAGGGGGGTCCGAACGGCAACGGGTCGAGGGGGTTCGCGCCGGGCTTGAAGGAGCCGGAGGGGCGGAGGGGGATGACGGTCGGCGGTGGAGGCGGGCCGAATGACCTCCAATAAGGCCTCTCTCTTCCTTGCCTCACTATCACCGTCGCTGTCTGCTCTCATATCCCCATCTCTTCTCACCGTCGTTCAGTCGTTAGCTGTGCCACCAAAGCCTTTTTCCCCTCCCTCTCTTGCGGTTCTTTCTCCCCCTCTTTCTTTCCTCATTCATTAGCTCCCCTCCACCGCTTGTCGAATCTATACGTGTACGCGCTCCCCCCTATCCCGCCATGCGGAAAAGGCTGCGTCGAGGCGAACGAGAGAAAGCCAGCGAGAGGCAGGCAGGAAAGCGCTTCTTCACGCTCTCCTGCCTGGGTGAGAAACGACCGCTAACAGCTATTCCACCAGACTCGAGACGACAAGTACGAAGCCCTAGAACAGAGGATCCTACAGCAAGAACCGAGCACTACGAAGAGAAAGTAGGGAGTGGGTGTATGAGAGGTGTACGAGGGGATGCGAGTATACACCGTCGGTACAAATGGTACCAACGTCTAGTCAATGCAGAGTGTAGGGGAGACCGCCGTCTATGCCTTGAGGGAGAAGGGGAAGGAGACGTAGGACTCGTAAGACGACTCGTAGCGCGGGTCGGCGCTGATCTTGAGGGCGCTGTAGACGATGTGGAGGTGCAGGAGGCTGTCAGCGTCACCTTATCTCCAACTGGGACGAGATGCGAGAGGCCGTCCGCAAGACCGCCCTGATCTCGAGGCGAGAGAGACAATGAGGGAGACGCACCGAATCAGCACCCTGTACTCCGTCGTCCCCGCCTGGTCGAGCGCGTCGGCCCAGTCCATCTCGCTCGGCACGAACGTGACCACGCTCTCGCTCGCGCCGTCCACCGAGGCCGTATAATCGACGAGGTAGTCCCGCGGGAGAAGGGTCTGGGTGTCGATGTTGCCGAGCGTGGGGGTGTCGGTGTAGAGCCTTGCCGTCGAGGAAGAAGCGGAGCGGGCGAGGAGGGAGGAAGAGGGCGAGGAGGAGGAGGAAAAGTCGACGGCAAGAGGGGCGCGGCGGGTGAGGCGGGCCATGCGAGAAGAGGAGGAGGAGCTGTCGTCGATGACGCGGGCGGAGGGGATCGTGGCGGTGAAGGCCGTGTTGGCGAGGATGAGGTCGATGGTCTGGAGCCGAGTGCCGGCTGTGCAAGGCAAGGTACGGGTGCATCAGCCTCTGCGCTAGTGATGCAGGTGCACGAGGACGAGAAGGGGTCTTCACTACTCACCTGCGAGCCTCGTGTAGATGTCGAACCCGCTCGAAAAGCCGTACGAACCCGCCTTGGTCTGGTAAGCGTCGCCCCGGGCGATAAACGGGTACGCAACGTCGCCGTAGATCGAAGCCGTCGTGTCGAAGACTGTGCGAGGGCTGAGAGTCAGCCTTCCTTCGAGCGGGCCGTCCAACACCGGGCGAGGAGCAAGGGAAGGGGGACGGGAAAACGCACTCGGCATGTCGCTCATCTTCGCCGCCAGCCCAAAGAACGGCACATGCAGCTCCTCGTTCGCCTTGCCGCTCACGCCGACCGTCTTGCCCGTCACCTCGACGAACCCGCTGTACAGCGGGAAGCGGTTGAGCTGGGTCCGTGACAGGCGGGGGGCGGTGAAAGAAGCGGTGACGGTCCCGGTCTTGCCGGACTGGACGGTGAGCGTGCGGGTGGAGAAGGTCACGCGAGCGACGGCGGAAACGGCGGGAGGCGAGAGCGACGGGAGAACGTTGGCGGAAGACGAGTCGTAGGTTGCGAGCCCTTGGGCAGTCGAATAGGAGAAGGTGTAGGTCATGGGGTACGCGTTGGTGTTGCGCAGGGTGAGAGTGTGAGAGCGGGTGAAGAAGGCGGTGTCGTTCAACGGGAGGAGGAAGGGAGTAAGGATCGTGCCAGTCGAGATGGCCTTGTCGACTTGTACGAGACCTGCGAGCGAGATCGAGATCAAGGAGCACTCGTCAGTTGATCCGGAGAAAGCTGACAGACAAGACGAAACTGATGAAGCTCACCTGTGCCCTGCGACACGACAGAGTCAATCGTCGAACCGTTGACGGCAGTCGGGGTGCGCTTGGCCGTCGTGGCGAGCAGCGCCCGAGCCTCGAGAGGCGAAAGTGCGAGGTCCTTCCTCGCGGCTAGGAGCAGCGCAACGGAAGCGGCTGTGCGAGCAACAGATTCAAGTATCAGCCTCTTTCTCCTGCGAACAAGGGAGAGGGGGAGAAAGAAAACGACAGCAAGACGCACAGACAAACGGCGTCGCCATCGACGTTCCGCTGATCACGCCCACGCCGCCCATCGCGACGGGAAACGTCGAGAGAATGTTCCCGCCCGGCCCAGTAAGGGACGGCTGCGGCAGCAGCTCGAACGTCGGGCCGAACTCGGAGAAGTAGCTACACGTATGTCTCAGTAACTCATAGATACAGCGGAAGGAGGAAGGAGAACGCACGAAGCCACCCCGCCGCCCACATTGTCCATCACTCCCCGGACCATCGCCGCTCCCTGCGGGAACGCGACGTACACGCCCCGCGGCCGCCTGGTGTACAGCTCGAGCAGCTGCGCGCCCTCCTCGTAGCGCAACGAGCCGACGGCGACGAACCCGGGCGCGGACGAGAGGTCGAGGTAGGGGATTTGGGTGGTCGAAGAGGGCGAGTTGTAGATGAGGGCGATTTGGCTGCGAGTGCGAAGCTGGCGTGAGTTGCTGCTGAGATGGAAAGAAGAAGGGAGGAGCGTACGCTCCCCTCGCCTGCACGTTTGCGAACTTCTCGACGAAAGTGCACGTCCCGCGCTGGATCACGACGACTTTGGCACTCAGGTCGAGGGCCTCATCCAGCTCGGAGCACGCGTCGTCCTCGATCGACAAATCGGTGCTCGTGAAGTAGAGAGGAAGCCGGGAAGGGATACCGCCAGGGTAGGAGGAGAGGTCGAGGGGAGAAGGGGCGAGGTAGGGGATGGAAAGGCGCGGGGAGAGGATGTTGAGAGGGTAGGCGGGGAGTTCGGTTACGTCGCTGTGAGCCGTGCAGAAGTACCTATCAGAACTGCTCGGCCTGGTTGTGCGCGAACATCGAGGGAAGAGCACGAGCAACTCACACCGACCCGACGCTGATCCCCTGCGTCGTGCTCGCCGGCCCGCTCGCGAAGAACAGCCCCTCCGCCCTATCGTTCCCAGCAGCCACCACAACGTGCCTCCCCTCCTCCCGCGTCAGCCTCTCAACAAGCACCTGGCTCGGGCTCGCGTCGAGCCACCCAACCGGCCCGCCGAGCGACAGCGAGACGACGTCGCAGTCGTCGGCGCTCGCCTGCAGCAAAGCGTCGACGATCAGGTCCTCGGTCGTCGACTCGTCCGCGTCGAAGACGCGGTAGTGGCCGACCGTGGCGCTCGGGGCGGCGCCCGAGAAGCCGAGCGCGTTCGGGAGGGCGGCGATGATGCCCGTGACGTGCGTGCCGTGGCTGTAGAGTCCTCTCTCGTCAGTCACGAGAGGGAAGGAGAGAACGAGAAAAGGTAAGCGAGACGCACTCGGTCGAGTTGGTGTACGGGTCGAGCGAGACGGGCGAGCCGTCCGTCGTGCCGACGAAATTGGCGCCGAATGAGACCGGGCAGCCCTTGCCGAAGCAGCCACCGAGAAGCGGGTTGAGGTAATCGACGCCGGTGTCGATGATGCCGATCTGCGAAGAGGCTGTCAGTAAGCGAAGAGGGGTCAAGAAGGAAGAGAGAACACACCTTGATCCCTGCGCCGAGCTGCCCGGATGCGTGCACCTTGTCCACGCCGGTCATGACATGCGGGCCGAAGGTGTCGGTCGCGGTAGAGGCGGAGGCGGCGCGTTTCCGGGAGGAAGAGGGAGAGGGGGAGACGAGGTCGGCAAGGGAGGAAGGACTGAGGGATCCGGTCGCGGGAGGGAGAGAGTCGCGAATGACGGGAGCAGGGGCGGGAATGAGGCGGAGAGGCCAAGCGCGCTATGAGCACAAAAACAGGAAGATCAAGGCGGGCAAGGTCAGTACTTCTAACTGTCTCCTGCACCGAGCAACGAGCTCCTTCTGCTCACCTTGATCCCCTCAACGCCTTCCAGTCCACTCAGAATCCCCTGCACCCCATCTTTGCCTGCGCTTCCCGCTTCGCCCAGCGAAGCCAGGCTGACGACGGCCCCTGCAAAGACGCTCGGACGGGCCGCGAGGGTGCGGACGGCGTGAAGAGCGGGGAGGGAGGAGTTGGACGCCGAGGAGGCGGGGGAATAGGCGCCTTTTGCGGTCGAAGATGAGGAGGAAAAGGGCGAGGCGAGGAGGCTGAGGACTTGGTCGAGGAGCTGTAGAGAGGTTCGAGCTCGTTAGGAGGCCTCGAGCAGTGCAGGGAGGAGAAGGACGTACTTGAGCAGGCCCGCCCGCGCGCTTGACCAGCCTCTGCCCCTCCCCTCCCTCTTCCGCTCCGTTTTCGACCTCGATGAGAAACTGCCCCGGGACGATCCGCGCCCCGCCGTAGGTGTGGACCTTGCTGTTCTGGTCGAGCTGGCGCTGCTTGACGGCGGAAGAGAAGTCTCGGGAGGCGAACGAGGGGGAGGAGACGAGGAGGAGGAGGAGAGCGAGGAGCGGGAGTGAGGGGGTGAGGCGGAGTCGGAGAGAGTTGAGCATGGTGATGAAGGGTGTAAAGGAATGTGTAGGTGCAGCTTGAGTTGTACGAGGCGAATTGCGAGCTGTTCGAGCTGTTGAATCCAGTTGAGCGACGGGCCAAGACGAAGGGCGGTGAGCGAGCGACGGGCGGTGGGAGAAGCGGGCTAGGGGTATCGATGAGCGCAAGGAGCGCCCGAGTGGACGAGCACCGCTAAAGAGAGCGAGCGAGACGAGCGAGGAGGGGAGAGAACTCCGAAAGAGCGGAGCGCGTGAAGGACGCGACCGGTTCTGCGTATCCCGCGCGGACGGTGTTGAGAGCTGGGCCAGCCACTTTCCTGTGCTCTACAAGTGTTGATGCGACCCAACAGCGGACAGCGTCCCGGAAAGAAGCCACAATGTACAAGTCGAGCGCGTTTCATGGACGGCTCCTCTTCCCCTTCTCCTCCTCTACCCGACTACCTCGAGCTCAAGCCGACGCCGCGACCGCTTGGGGCACGGACGGCGCGGGCGTGCCGTCGAGCTTGGCGCCGTTGGCGGGGCTGAGCGAGGCCGGGTCAAAGGGCGTGCCGTCGAGGTTGATGCGCCGGACGCCGTCCTTGTCGGCCACTGCCGAGAGGGAAGAGAGCGTGAGTATGGCCGTAGAGTTGAAGGAAAGAAGGAGAAGGCTGGAGAGAGATAAAGTGAGGGAAAGGAAAAGACGCACCCCGGATCGTCCACCCTCCCAGGTTGACGATGAACCTCGTCTCGAGCTCGCCGATGCACTTCCTCAGCAGCGCCAAGCCGTCCTCCAAGCTCCCGTTCGGGTCGTGCCACCGGTCCATCGTGCTCAGGGCAAAGTAGGCGCCGTAACCGTGCGCGGCGTAGGGCACGGTGCCGAGCGTGCCGAGGTAGTCGATCCAGTAGAGCGACGGGGTCGACGAGGTCGGGTCGAAGCCGCCGAGGAGGAGGTTGACCGAGTAGGGCTTGCGCGAGCGCAGAGAGGCCGCGAGCTGGTTGCGCACCCAGGAGGCGGCGGCAGGGGGACGGAGCGGGATGTGGTTGCTGTCGGTGCGAGGTGGATTGGCGCGGGCGATGAGAGTGTGTGAAAGGGTTGAAAGTGGACATGCGAGAGATAAGGGTATAGTTAGCCAGGAGGAGAGAGGGAAGGCGAAGAGGGTGAGGGGGACGGACCGGATCTGGTAGAGGCGGAGGTTGCGTTCGATGTACTCTGCGAACTGGACGGTGTCTCCTGGTTCTCCCGAGTCTGTTGGCGGGTCTGACTGGTCAGTAGCTGGCGGTGCAGAGCTGACCAGATGACGCGGCTGCTGGCCCCACTCGCTCGAGGTGGGAGTGGGACAAGGGAAGGGAAGGGAGGAGACGGGGACTTGCAGGCCATGACGAGGTGCTTGCCGACGGTCTTCTGCTTGTCCTCGGTGGCCTTCATCTTGACGATGGAGCGTGCGGCCGACATGTCGCTTGCGAACAGGACGTAGTCCTTGCCGGTGATCCCGAATGACACTGTCAGCGCGAGCCGAGGTCAGCGCTGGGTGGCCAGAGAGTGCTGGGAGAGGGTGCACACCTTCCATGGTTGAGAGCGAGAGTGAGAGTGAAGTCGAAGCGGAGAGGGGAGACGAGGACGACAAGTCCCCGCTGGCTCGCACCAAGAAATTCTGAAGGAGAACTCAGGCGATTTGCTACAGTCTGGTAAGCCCATTGATACTGGCTGATCTGCAGTAGATTCGCGAGAACGGCTGCGGGTTGTCCTTGGTCTGCTCCCCTTTTCATCTCGTCGTGCTGTTCTCTTGCGATCGCTCCCATCCGCTAGCTCTCCCTCAGTCCAGACCCACTCCAAAACACCCCCTCGTCAGCTGGGGCACCCTCTCCCTCTCCCGGGCGCGCCCTCTGCTGCTCCCGTCCCCTCCCGCCCACTCGCTCTCGCCCTCGTCGTCTCCCTCCTGCGCCCCGGGCAGCGGCTGAGCACCCCTCGCAGCCATGCCCGAGGTCCTAGGCAGCATCAAGCACGCCCTCACCCGCGCTCACGGGCCCTCGTGCCCCTTCCACTCGAACCCACGCACCATGCCCACCTCGTTCCTCCTCGCCCGCATCGCCCTCAACGGCGCCAGCAAGACCTTCGCCGCCCCCGCCCCGCGCGCCGGTGCCTCTGTCGCCTCCGTTCTCGGCCAGCTCAAGGCCAACAGGCCCTTCTCGACCACCGCGATCAACAGCGCGAGGTTCAGCGACGACCGCGACGGCGCCTTTCCGTGCCCGCTCGACGCGCTCAGAAGCAGGTGGGGCGCGAGCCGGGACAAAAGGGAGTTGGGCAGGGGAGGGGTGTTTGCCCAGGCAGCGGGGGAGAACGAGAAGACCACGGCTTGGGCATGGAGTTGGGCCAGTCGCATGAACGGCCAGGCGCGTCTTCCTTTGCTCTCTTCTCCTTTGTGACGGCACCCTGACGCTGCATCATCCCGCAGACCTCCGGCAACTCGTTCTTTGCCTCATCTTCCTCTTCCTCCGGGACGTCTTCCAAGTCACGCCCTTCCAAGCCCGCCGAGTTTACCACGAACGAGGACCTCAACGACTTTGGCGGCTGTGCGCCGTGGCATTTCGCCAAGACCTCCTCGTCGCGGACCTGGTGGCTCGCCGGCCCCGCCAACGAATGGGGTCCGGGCCGCTTCACCAGCCGTGCGGTCCAGCGCCATTCGATGCACCATCACGCCTACCGCGGGCACCACCATCGCCAGCCTCCCCACCACGGTCATCATGGTCAGCAACGTCGCCGTGACTGTGGCGCCAAGTCGACCGCCGCCGAAGCAGGCCGGACCGACTCGTCCGGTTCGTCCTCGCGCTCGTCCTCGTCTACCGGTCCCGACCCGTCCTCTTCTTCCCACGCGCATTCCGACTTTGCCTCGTCCAACTCGTCCGCCTCTTCTTCCGGCCAGCCTCCTCCCGCCGAGGGGTCCGGCCCCGGCTGGGGCTGGTACCTTTGCGCGAACGAGCGTCGCCGCCGCGACCCGGGCAAGCGGCGGCACTTCAAGCACGTCATGGAGGGCATGAAGGGCGACTGCGAGTCCATCGCACGGATGCACGGGATCGAGCACGGCGACGCCTGCATCAAGGCCAAGGCGTGGTGGAAGATGCACCGCAGCGGCGGCGCGCACAAGCATCGTGAGATGTGGCACAAGATGCAGCGCGAGATCAGCCGCCGCCGCGCCGGGCTCGTCTTCCGCTTCCGCGAGCGCGCGAGGCGGTGCGCGTCCGGGGCGCACTCGAAGGCGACGAGTGGCCGCCGGCCCCTCAGGAGCAAGTGCCGTACCTTCGACGCCGAGGTCGTCCGCGACATTTGGTACCAGCGCCTGTACGGCCGCTGGGAGGCCAGGCACCCGCACCACCCGCGCCGCCGGCCGTTCCGCTTCGTGCGCCCCGAGCTCTGGGTCCGCGGCGCGCACTTTCGCCGCCAGGGCAAGACCGGCCTCGTGTACATGATCCACAAGTACTCGCCCGAGGGGCGCAAGATGCGCTCGTACGCGGCCGACGGCGCCAAGGGCGGCGCGAACGTCGCGCTCGGGAGGCCGCCGCTCAAGGACAAGTGCAGCAGCCTCGGCGAGGTCAACCCTTGTCACCTCTACCGCAACGAGCTCACCGCCCAGCTCGCGACCTCGGCGGTGCGCCGCCTCGCCGCGTCGAGCCTCATGGCTTCGACCGCTCGCCTCGCCCGTTCTGCCTCTTCCGCCTACGCCTCCTCCGCGGCCCGCGCCTTCTCGACCACCGCTCCTCGCACCAACGTCGTCGCTGGCGGCGTGATCTGCCCCCTCGAGCTCGCCGTCCCACTCCTCGTCCCGCTCGCCGCCGTCCTCAAGTCCTCGGCGGCGCTCAATTGCCTCACGATCCTCACCCGCCTGTCCCTCACGCTCCTCCCGCTCTCCTTCCGCGGCCGCGTCGTCCACGCCCTCCGCACCAAGTACGCCTCGGACCCGGCCTCGCTCTCGTCGAGCCTGTTCGGCCGGCTGCTCGTCCAGCGCGGGTGCGTGAGCGCACTCGAGCAGCCCTCGGGCTTCCTCGGCCGCTGGAACGCCGTTGTCGGCTTCCCGCTCCTCGTCCTCGCACCCGTCGTCCTCCTCGCGCTCGTCGCGCTCGCGAGCCTCGAGCGCACACCCGTCACCGGTCGCTGGCGCATCGTCATGCTCTCGCCCGCCGAGGAGGCCGAGCTCGTCGACGGCATCCTCGCGCCTACGCCTCCCATCCTCGCCGGCTCGCAGACGGTCAACCCCGCCGAGCTCGAGGGCACGTCGCGCGACTGGGTCACGATCCTCCGCCGCGTGCTGTCCCTGCCGAACGAGGGCGTCTCGCCGACGACGGGCCGCCGCGTCCTCCTCGGCGGCGAGGTGCTCGACCCGCGCGACTGGCGCGTCCGCTGGGCCGAGGCTGTCCTCCGCGCGCTCGAGAAGGGCGGCGAGCTCGCCCTCGTCGGCGGGTCTTCCGCTTCCCTCCCCTCCTCCTCCTCTTCCTACGAACCGACGGTCCTCCCTCCTCCCCCTACGAGCTACCCGTACGAGCCGCGCGCCGAGCCCTCCCCCGCGCAGGCCGGCTGGACGGACGAGCTCGTCTTCTCCAAGCTGTTCACGGGCCGCTCGGGCGCAGCGGACCACGCGCCGTGCGCGTGTATCCTCGGATCGTCGGCGCTCGCCGCCGAGGCGCACTACAAGCACCAGGAGGAGTGCGCGGCGGAGAAGGCGCGGGCGAGCCCGCTCCGGGTCGAGTACGACCTGCTCGTCGTTGATCGCCCGGACGCGAACGCGTTCAGCTTTGGGTTCGGGCCGGACAGGGCAGTTGCGGGAGGGGAGGGCAAGGACGGGCAGGCGCGGAGGGGCGTGATCGTCGTCTACACGGGCTTCCTCGACGAGATCCTCGGTTCTTCCTCCTCGGTTCCGCTCCTCTCGACGCCTCAACCACCCTCCTCCTCCGCCCCTTCTCGCGCCGGCCTCTTCCCCTCCCGCTCCTCCGCTCCCTCTTCCGCTCACCCACCTCCCGCCGACCCGATCGCGGCGCACCTCGTCCCGCCCGCGCTGCCGACCCAGGCGCAGACCAAGTCGCTCGCGGTCCTGCTCAGCCACGAGCTCGCGCACCTGTGCCTCGACCACACGCTCGAGGCGTATGCGAGCACCGGGCTCGTCGTACCGCACTTGATGAGGCTCGGAAGCGATGGTGCGTTTCGTTCTTCTTTCCTCGTCGTCTTCTCCTTCCACGTCCTCTCTTTCCTCCAGCTTCCCTCACACTCGACGGCACTTTCCTCGAATCGAGACTAACTCCCCTCCTCTCGTCCAGTCCTCCGCACCTTCCTCTACCCGGTCACGGCGCTTCTCGGCCCCTTCCTGAACGACGCCCTCGGCCGCACGCTCCACGAGGGCGCCCAGGGCGGGTTCGGCGTGCTCGGCCAGGCGGTCAACAGCTGCGAGAGCAGGAAGCTCGAGGCGGAGGCGGATCGGGTGGCGTTGAGGTGCGTCTTACTCTCCATCCGTATCATCCTCTCCTGCGCCAAACAAGGCTGGGAGAGCGTTCAGAGCTCTCAAGCCGAAGCCTGACCCGCTCCTCTTCTCTTGCAGGCTCCTCGCCGGTTCCGGCATCGACCCGCACTACGCCCTCGAGTTCTGGGCCGACCGCCTGGCCGTCACCTCCCATTCGCCGTCCTCCCCATCCTCGCCGACCCCTCCCTCCCTCGCCTCCTCGCACCTCCCTTCGCACCCCCAGACCCAAGGCATCCGCCAGCATTCGCACGCGCACCCGCACGCGCACGGCGAGCTCGACGGGCTGCTCAGGTCTCACCCGGTCGACGAGGAACGCGTCGAAGCGATCAAAGACGAGCTCGAGGAGTGGGAGAAGTGGTGGGCGAGGCACGGCAGGACCGTCCCCGCGCCGGCGCCTGCGATGGCGGGTCTCGCATGACCTCCCACTCTCGCCTTTACTTGTTCATTCCCCTCTCCTTCCGGCATACTCATCTTCATCTCGCCATATCATCGCTTCCCTCGTTCCGTCGTGTCCCTTCGGTACCTCCTCCGTCTCCTTACCGGCGTCAGTACATAGAGCCGTCTCCCTCCGTCCTTCCCTCAGTCCCGGTTCCCCTGTTTAGCGCTGTAGATCTGTTGTAGGCGCCCCCTTGTCTGTTCTTCTTCTGCCCCTTCCGTTGTTCCTCTTCGCCCTTCTCTCCCTTCCTTCCTTGCCCTTCTCGTAGGACTTTGTCTGCCTCGCTTACCTCTGCTTGAAACAGTCAGTTCTCCTTCCGCTGGGCTCGCTTCGACGCGAAAGACAGAGTGTCTTCGCTCCGCCTCCTCTTCTTCCTCTCTTTCGGACCCCGCACCTGCTGCTCTCGCTCGACTCAGCTCGCCCGCTTGTGGCTACCGCCTTCGCCCCCTTCACCCCTACGACCGCTATCCATCCCCCTCGCTCCTCTCCTTGGCCCTCCACCTCCCCCACTCCCGCTCGACCCTCTTCTCTCGCCTTCCGCCACCTCAAGCTCTCGGCAACGGCACAGGATGAGCTCGACGACGACGCAAGAGTGCTGGGTGTGCGGCAAAGAGACCAAGGAGCGCTGCTCGGCGTACGGCAAGGCGGGGATCGACCTCTTCTTCTGCTCGCCGGAGCATCAGCGCCTGGTACGCCTCCTTCCGCTTCTTCAACCCTGTCCCGCCTCTGTAGTCGGAGCTGACGAGCTTCCCTGCCACAGGTCTGGCCGATCCACAAGCTCTTCTGCGGACCGGGAAAGGCGAAGTCCTTCCTGCTCCCGCCTCTGGCGCCTGAAGAAGCGCTCGAAGCGAACGCGCACGTCTCGGACGAGTTCCTCGCCATGGACATGCTCGTCGATCCCGTCCAGAAGCTCTCGCTCGAGAAGCTGTTCGAGAAGTACGTTCGCGTGGACAAGGAGACCCTCGTGGTGCGTTGGTCCTCCCTCTGTTTCAATCGCGGCTCAGCCAAACCCTTCCGTACAGTGCATTCTCGACAAGTACTGTCGGGGAGTAGCCAACTCTGCCACCGACTCTGCCAGCACAGTGCCCCAGTTCGGCTTCGCCCTCATTCGCCTGTGCGAGTCTTACCGGCTGCTGCTAACCTCTAAGCCGCGCAAGATCGCCAAGTCGCCGACGCACTACGCTCTCGTCCAAGTCTCCAAGATCCTCATCCGCGACGTTCATGCGCTTTACACCGGTCCGGACGTTTCTATCCCGGACGTACCTTGGCTGCCCAACCTCCTTCACCGCGCCGCCCTCCACTTCTTCCTCCTCGCCAAGGGGTGGCAGACCCGCGACAGCCAGACGGCAGCGCTGGAGAAGTACACGGGTTCGAAGCTCGAGGAGGTGATGAAGAAGGAGGTCCAGCCGGTCCGGCCTGATGTCAGCAAGCTCCTCCTCGCGAGCTGGAAGGTCGGCAGCGCTGAGCGTGCGGTGCTTGGGATGATGGGCGGGGTGCAGTTTGGGTAGGCGGGAGATTGGGTAGACAAGGAACCTGTTTTTTCTGCCACTTCCTCGGTGCGGGTTGTGAACATCCCACTTTCTCAGCTCTCGTGCTTGGTTTGCCTGCTCATCCATACCTCGCTCTCACGTTCAGCAAGCCTGTGCGCTTTGGCTTTGCATCGAAAGGGCCAGACGCCTTCGCCTCCTCTCCGGATCCCGCTCACCGAGACGAGCGGACCTTGCACCTCTTCCTCCCTCTCTTGCACTCGCTCGCGTGCTTCGCACCGCTTACAGCCCACGTCTGTACTAGCGGCCCACCGCCCGCCTTGCTTGCGTGCCCCCTTGCCGCCCTTCGGCCACCCCTCGTCCTCATCAGCTCGTCTCCCCCTCCGCCCCTCGCTCACCCTCCCACTCTCCTCCGCCTGAATGACCGACAGCCAGAAGTGCTGGGTGTGCGGCAAGGAGACGGGTGTACAGTGCGGAGCGTGCGCGACGGCCGGGTTGAGCATCTACTTCTGCTCGAAGGACCACCAACGACTCGTGAGTCGCTTTGCCTCCTCGCTTGCGCCTCGCGCTTCCAGCTGACCCCTTCGACCACGCAGGTCTGGCCCGTCCACAAGCTTGTCTGCGGTCCCGGCAAAGCGAACCCGTTCCTCCTCCCTCCCCTTTCGCCCGACGAAGCCGACACGGCAAGGGCGCATGCGAGGGACGACTTCAAGGGTATGAGCGGTCGGACAACCTCGTTGATGGGCATCCTAAACGGAAAGGGTTTCAAGCTCGAGGGGCTTCCGGTGCGTGACTTTTTTCTTTCCTTCGGTTCCTCCCCCTCGCACCCCTTGGCGGTTTTTGGATGTCGCTGACGAGATGTTCTTCAGGAGAACATGATCGTTCTGATGGCCGAATCTCGCAACCGGGAGGAGACGTCTGTCCGGACCCTCCAGGTCATCCTCGTCGCGATCCGCATGGCCGAGTCCGAACGCATCTGCTGGACCGAGGCTCAGAAGCCGCCGGCTCCGCCAGCGGTCGTCTTCGCCCTTCACGAAGTCTCGCGCCTCGTTGCGCTGGATTTTGGGAAGCTGCAAGCCCGACCTTTCGAGGAGGTCAAGGCAAAGACGCCTTGGCTTGCGCCCTTCCTCCACCGCACCCTACTCCACTCCTTTCTTCTCTTCCTGCGCGATCGGACCGACCCTTTCGTGGAGCACCTTGCGGGAGTACTGCGCTCGATGGAAGCGACAGAGGTGAAGGCAGAGGTTCAGGACGAGAAGGGTGCCGAGCTGGTCCACGCTGAGGCGAGTACGAGGGAGATGCGCGCGACGGTGTGGAAGAATAGGCTGAAGTTGGCGTCGAATTGACACGCGGGAGGGTGTGCTTAACTCGACAAAGGAGACATTGACGCACAACGGCCTTCCGCTGTTCTTTCGCTCTATCGCAGTCCGCGAGACTGTATCGCTCAGATAGGTACAGTGGAGCCAGACGAAAGTTCTGTACAGGTTCAGGTGGGAGTAAGGCGACAAGAGACGGAAAGGCGGATAAAGATAGGACAAGATGGAACGGCGAAGAGAGGGCGGAAAGGGAGGAAGGGGTCGACCGGGAGTTGATGAGGTGGTACACCTGCAGGTGAAAGAGCTAAGGGCAGGCTGAATGGAAGGAAACCATGGGGAATGAAGAAAACGCACAGGCTTCCTCCTCTTGTCCCGCTACGCTCAGCACAGCTCGGCCACCGCACTCGCCACCAGGGCCACCAGCGCCGCTCCCACTGCCGCTCCCGCTATCCGCCCTCGCCCCTTTCCTCCTTCCGCCGCATTCGACCCGCCCGTCGCCGACGCCGCCGCAGCCGTGTTCGTGAGCGTCACGGTCGTCACGCTCCCGTCGACCGTGCTCGTCACGACGCTCTCGTTCGCCGGGAGCGTTTCGGACCCGTTCCACACCGGATGCGAGGCGGAGACGAGGGTTGTTCGAGGGCCCGAGGCGGAAGAGGACGAGTTGGCGCGGGTTGTGGTTGCGCCTGAGGGGGCGAAGGAAGACGTGGCGGAGAGGTAGGAGGAAGGGGGGACGGCGGGACCGGGGAGGGTGGTGAAGGAGGGGTCGAAGACAGGGTTTGAGGAGGACGAGGCGGTCGAGGTGAGGTCGTCGATGATGGACGGGAACGTCTCGAGGTTGGAACCGTCTGCGAGCGTGAAGGGTCAGCTCCATGGTAGCTACACCTGACAGCGGTGGCCTTCCTGCGCTGTTGAAGCGAGAGAAAGGATGCGCAAAGCCGAGGCGGGGAAGCGGCGGGACAAGGACGAGTCGGACGCACCTGATCGTTGGGCAGCGACGGAAAGGACGCAGGCCAGGAGTAGCAGTGCGCGCATGTCGAGTAGAGTGAGCAAGAGCCGGAAGCGGTGAAAGCCAAGAGCGAAAGCAGCGAGGCGGATTCGGCTCACCACCAACAGCACCTCTCCCTCGACGGCAACACCCTCTTCTCGCTCTTACGTCTCGCCAAACCTCCGGAAACCTTCATTGCAACCACCGCCGCGACCACTGAGACCCCCTCGTGCCGCCGTCGCCCTTCCCTCGCTCACACGATCAGCATCACTTCACAGCCTCACCACGCTGCACGCAGGCGTCGGGGCACAGCGAGATGGCGGCTCAGGAGCGTACAGGGTTGGTCTGGCTGTCGTGAGTGGGTTTGAGCGCGGCAGGAGGAGGGAGGAAGCTGCACCAGGTCCCCTCTCCCCTGCCCTCTCCTCCGACCTGGTCGTCTCGCCTTTTGCAGCGCACAAGGCCGTGTTCGAAGTGTCCAGACGCCCTACGAGCTCACGGCCGCCGCCGTCCTCGTCTCCAACCACTCGAGACCACCCCCGGTAATTATGCTGGCCTCCTCTGCGGCCTCCCGCTCGGATTCCGCTTCGGCTCCTTCCACTCTCCTCCCGCTCGCTTGACCATCCATGGGCCTGCTACTCCGGCTCGTTGGTGGCGCCCTCTGCGCCTAGGTCGTCTACCGCATCGCTCTTCGCCTCGGTCGCCCCAACCGCCTGGCCAGCGCGAGCACCTCGCTCCTCGTCCGACACCTGCTCAAAGCGAACGCGCGCAACGCACAAACGCGAGACAGCATCTCCGATGAGCACTGTTGCTGGGTGCGTGGCGAGCAGTCGGAGGACCGGTGCGGACCGTGCGCACAGGAGGGCGTCAACCTCTTCCTGTGCTCGAGGGAGGACCAGCGTCTCGTAAGCTTCGTTCATTTCTCTTTCCGGTCTTTCCTCGCAGTGCTAACCAGCTTGTTCACTTCTCGCAGGCCTGGCCCGTCCACGCGCTCTTCTGCGGCGCCGGCAAGACCAACCCTTTCCGCCTCCCCCTCTCCCAGAAGGAAATTGAAGAAGCGATGTCGCATTCGAGGACGATGTCGAGCTCAGCTACCTCAGGAGCATTTGGCCCGGATGGGCTTTCTGGCGCAGCATCCTCCTTTGTAGACGGGGGGTTGCCGGTTGGAGGAAATGTCGAGATGCTTCGGGCGCTTGCATCTCCTCTTCGAGCGACTTCTTTGCGGTTCTCCGTTTTGCTGTCTGCTTTCCTCACTTGCAAAGAGCGGGCATGCTTCGGAACGAGGGGCAAGGAGGAAAGCAACCTCTTCTTTTTTCCTTTCGCGCTCCGACCGGTTACTCGCCTACTCTCGCGCTTCTCACGTCGCCGTCGTTCCCTTGCTGTACCGTGCTACCCCCTTGCCGTGCTGTGCGCTTTCCCTCACTTGCGAGTGCAAGAAAAGGCCGAGGCCCTCGTCGGCCTGTGTCCTCCCCGCCTCCCCCTTCTCCTCCTTCTCACGCCTCTCCTCCTCACTCGCCATGTCGTACGCCCTCGTGCTCACCTCCAGCATGCCCAGCTGACTTCTCTGCACCCGCACAGGCACGCCCAGGAAGCCTCGTCCGTCCCCGACGCGTGAGCAGCTCCCTCTTCGTTCATCGCCGCTCGAAGCTCCACCTCACCGCTTGCTCCCCCTCGCACCCTCGCACAGCGACCTCGCCCCGACCGAGACGGCCGGCTACAAGGTCTCGGAGCGCAAGGACCTGTCAGAGTACGCAAAGGTGCGGTCTCTGGAGCTGCTTGAGGCGAGCGAGATGAGGAGGTGGGGCGGTGCTCGAGCCGCTCGAGGAGGAGCGAGGGGGCGGGGTGGGCGATGGGACGACGACGGGATCTAGCTGTACCCAGCACGGGCAAGCCACGCCTCGGACTGCTCACTGACCCGTCCATTTCCTCCTCTCCACCAGCTCGACGCCGAAGACGAGTCGCTGAACAAGTGGAAGGCCTCTCTCGGACTCGGCGCAGGCGGAGCAGCTCCCGGCAAGGGTGCGCTCCCTCCCATCCTCTCGCTACAAGACGGAACTGACCTCGACTTGCGGCTCGAGCAGACGGACCCAATGTCGAATGCCTCACCCTCTCGCTCCACTCCGCATCCCGCCCTACGCCCATCGAGTTCGACCTGAGCAACCCGAACGCGCTCGAGGGGCTGAAGAGGAACCGTACGTTTCCCCTGTCACCTTCGTCTCGAGGCGCAAGCTAAAGTCTACTTCTCCTTTTCCTGCAGCGGTAACGATCAAGGTGCGCCAGGACTTGCCGTTGCTCCTTTCGACCCTTTCTCCTGCGCGGGAAAGTCGTACTGATGCAGAATGTTGGCCGGCGTTGACAGGAGGGCGCCGAGTACAGCGTCGAGCTCAAGTTCCGCGTCAACAACCTCGTGTCAGGTGCGCTGCGCTTCCTTGCTGCCGCCTAGTCCTCCTCACCCGGCTGTGTCTCTCTTTCGCAGGCCTGAAGTACATCCAGGCGGTCCGGCGAGCGGGCTTGACTGGTACGTCCGGACTTTCCTTGCGGTCTCGCAATATTTTCAGCGTGCTGACGATTCTCCCTCGGCTGGCACGTAGTCGACAAGCTCGAGCAGATGATTGGCAGCTACGGCCCGACGGCGGACCCGGTGATCAAGCGCTTCGTGACGGAGGAGGCGTGCGTTTCTTTTCCTCCCGCGTCCCGCCCTGGTCTCGTCACTTTCACCCTCAACCGAGACGGTACTGACGCTGTCCTCTGTAGCCCCTCGGGTATGCTGGCCCGCTCTGGGACGTACACCGCCCGCTCTCGAGTCGTCGATGACGACAAGACGGTCTACCTCGGCACGTCCTCCTTGCGTTCCCCTACCTGTCCTTGCTGACCTTTGCTTCCTTGTAGATTTCGAGTGGTCGTTCAAGCTCGCTAAGGACTGGTAGACTCGCCGGCAACGCATACCACTCGATGATCGCCTGTCCCTTCCGCCTGCATCTCCTATTCTCCGAGCCCCGCCTTCCGTCCTCTCTCCTGGCCGCCTCGTCTGTGCCCTCAGTACCTCCTCTCTCCCTGTCTATCGCCGCTGTCGTCCCCCCCCTCTCCCGGCCTCTCTCGCCTACTCTCAACTGCATTGCCAAGTCGTTCCTCCATTCAGCGGCTCTCGAGGCGTGCTTCGATGAGTGACTAGGTACAGCGCGAATCAGAGGAGCAGCTACGGAGGAAAGCACGACAAGCTTGGCACCCTCTCCCGCCTCCTTTCCCTTCCCTCGCCCTCCTCCTCCTTCGCTTCACAAACCCCTTCAAGCGAGCATCCCCTCCCACATGACCAGCCCGAGCGCGACCGCCGCCAGCGCCGGCTTGACGACGTACAGCTTGCGCCACTTGCCGCCGAGCAGGGCGGACGCTTCTTCGATGGAGGTGGCGGAGGAGGGGAGGAGAGGGCTGGTGTCAGTGGCGGGGGCTTCGCCTGCGGAGGGGGCAGATAGGAAAGTCAGTACTCTAGAAAGGGGAGAGCTCGAGGAGTGGTTCTAGTCCTTGCGCTTGCAAGAAAGAAAAGGAAGAAGTCCGGAAAGAACGACGAAGAAGACGACGCACCTTTGCCGTGCGCGGCCACCGCGGCGTCCATCTTGCGGTTGAGCGGCTCGATCACGAACTCGGTGTACGGCGCGACGGTGACGAGGACGGCGGCGGCGGACATGAGGAGCGCCTGCGCGGCGAGGGCGGAGAGTAGGGTCAGGTTCCGGCGCGAAATATCCGCGGCGGTACGAGGACGACGCACCCTTTTCCTGTTCCTCAGCTCCGGGTCCGCCTCATCCACCACCCAGGCGCACACGCCGATGAGGAGGACGAGGCCGAAGACGAACTTCTGCATGAAGCGGCTCAGGCGGCGGTAGAGCGCCGTGCGAAAGCGCTGGAGGGCAGGTAAGGAAGTCATCAGTCACAAGTAGGCTCAAAGAGTCATGAGAAGACGCACGAGGCGCGCTTCGGGCGGGACGGGGGCGTCGAGGAGGGCCGGGACGAGGAGGAAAGGCTGTTCGCGAAGCTCAGGCGGTCAGCGCGAGGTACACGACGTAGCTGAGGGTCGAGTGTGGCTCACGACGAAGCCCATGATGCCGACCGAGACGCCCAGTCCGACCTGGACGGCGAGCGGGAGGTAGCGGGAGGCGGGTGCGAGGCCGAGCGAGGCGGGCGTGGAGGACTGCGAGCGGGGTGGGGAGGTGAGCGGCAGTCACTAGACGGTGCTGGAGAGCGTCCGCACCATGTATAGCAAGCGGGACGAGCGAAAGTGGGGAAGAGAGAGGTGAGGAACGGGAAGAAGAGCGGGAAGAGCGGGAGCTTCGCCTCACATGCTCCTCGATCTGCTCGTTCAGCTGCTTCTGCCGCTGTTTCCGAGCCCGCAGAGCGCTTGTCAGCTGCCTTCTGGCCAGTAGGCGCTTCTTCAGCAGCCGGCGCTCGCAGCGTCCGAAGGCCGTCGAGTCTCTTGCTGCTCTCTCGAAGGCTTCAATCGTCGCCTTTGCGAGCCAAGAATGACCTGTAGCGGGAGTACACCATTACGTAACGGCGGTACACGCTGTGCAGGAAGAGACCGCCCTTCTTCCGCTTCCCAAGGCAGGGTTGGGAAGGTCAGCACAACAACTTGCTTTCCTCGACGTAGAGCAGGGCGAAGGCTCAGCGCAAGCACACGTCCCGGTACAGAAGGCAGAGAACCGTGGGGAGGCAGAAACTCAGGCAACACTGACGGTTGCCCTGGTCCTTCTCCCTGGCGCCGTTTCTCCTCCGTCGCCCTCGACGCCAGACTCCGCTCGTACAGCCCCAGTCCGAGTGCGAGAAGCGCAAGAACAGGCTTGGCGAGATACGTCTTCGCCCACTGTGAGCAGAGGAGGGTGTCGGCCTCTTCGAGCGAGAGGGGGAGGAGAGGGCGCTGCGAGGTCAAGCGAGCGGAAGTAGCGGGACCTGCAGAAGCGTCTGAGTCAGTACGGGTAAGACAGGAGAGCAGCGCGCAGGACGGATGCTTTCGCGTGCGGCCAGAGAACGCAAGAGACGCGGAGGAGAAAAAGGAAAAAGTGGACGCACTCCTCAAAGTTGACCTCAGACGCCCGAGTGATAGGATCAGGAGCAATGATTATGGGAGTAGGGATGGTACTGACAGACTGCTAAGGATCTGGGGCAGGAGATACAACGTATGATACTCAGCAACACTACCTTCTTCTCTTTCGCCTCCAGTCGAGACGAGTACTCCTCCGGGGTTTTCCTCCGTCGCCCCTTCAGACGTATGCGAGTTCAGCAGCGGCGAGGCCGACCGCGACGAAGCCACAGAGGGCCTTGAGGGTGTACAGGCCGGACCACTTGCGGATGAGGGCGTCCGTCTCCTTGTCGGCGGTGGTCGAGGTCAAGTCTGCGAGAGGGGAGCGTCACTTCCTCGCCCCAATCTGCGAGAGGAGCCCGAGGAAGAGGTGGAAGTGTTGAAAAGAAGGAAGGAGACAGCGCACCCTTCTTCAGACTCGCCTGGATCTGCCGGAGCCGCTCGAGCTGCGGCGCCTGCGCCATGACGGTGAGGGGATGACCGCAAAGATGGCCATAGTAGCGAGCGCGAGCAAGCTCTGCATATCGCCATTTAGCATCAGCCGGCAGGAGAGAAGGAAGGAAGAAGAAAACGCACCTTGCGGTTCTGCACCACGAACGGCGCGTCGACGAGCGCGGCACCGGAGGTTGCTTTGGCCGAGATGTAGGCGCCAGAGAGGGCGAGGAGGATGGAGGCGGGCTTCATGACGGCGATGATGCGGTCCCAGGTCTCGAGGAGGGAGCGCTGGGAGGGAAGAAAAGCGGTCAGGCGGGATTGTCAGGAGGGGTCGATACGAGGAGATGGCGAGAAGCGTACGATTCGAGCCTCGGTGGAGAGGCGGGAGGCGAAGAGGGCCGGGACCGTGAAGAACGGCTGCAGGAGGAAAACGGTCAGTTGTACCCTGCGCTGCGTAGGAGGACAAGCGACACGCACGACAGTCGACATGACACCAGCGAAGAGACCGGCACCGCCGAGCCAGGCCACACGGGCGATCTTGAGCGAGGGAGGGTCGAGAGAGGCCTGCGAAGCGATGAGGAGGAAAGAAGAGCGAGGGCCGGTCAGCACGACTGCAAGGAAGGCTGCGGAAGTTAGCGCGGCTCACCATGGTCGAAAGCGTGGTCTTGGCTGTACGAGCGCCTGAGAAGGAGGGAAAAAGGCGGCGGAGCTGCTCCTCCCCACCTCGTCCCGACAGAGCGCTCGGAGTTCCGCCAGACGACAGTGGCGTCTTGGGAGGCGACAGGAACGTTGGTGGCACTCCCCGGGCGAATGGGGAAGAGCGTGAGACCCGAGGGAGGGGTGAAAAGGAAGAGGGACGTGCGGGCGAGGAGAGGGAGGAGAAAGGAGGACGGCAAGGCCGGGCAATGACGGAACGGCTGTGTACACGCGACAGGGCACTGCAAGGGAAGCTACGAGACGGAATGATACACGAGAAAAGACGCCTTACCCGGAAAGCTGGTGTTCTTCCCCCTCCTCAGCCCACCCTCCCCGACCCCGACCCCGACCAACCTACCTACCGACCCCTTCTTCCGAGGCCTCATGTCCATCTTTGAGATGGCTTAGGCGAACGCCAGCTCGCTGAGCGCGAGCGAGAAGGCGCCGGCGAAGAGGGCAATGCGGACGGCGTGCTGCTTCGCCCAGGTCGTGCGGATGGTCTCGTCGGCGTCCTTGGCTTGCTGCGCGTAGGCCGCGATCGAACCAGCGGCGTCCTCGTCTGCGGGGACAGGTCGTTGGTGTCGAAGCGGGAAAAAAGGCGATAGAGGGGAAGGAGGGAGACGAGGGAAAGGCATACCGGCGTCAATCTTCTTCAGCGTGCCCTTGAGGGACCAGTTGAGGGGCTCCATGATAGCTTTGGTCCAGCCAAAGACGGACAGTGTGAAAGCTGCCGCACCGGCGAGGAAGAGCTGGCGATTGCGAGAGACGAAGTTGTTGGGAAGGTAGGGCGCGGCGGGCTTGGCGGCATAGGCGCAGGCCAGGAGGACGGCCGTGGTCGAGGGGACGAGAGCGAGCATGGTTCTGCGGCCTTGGTCGTAGAGCTTGCTCCATGCGCGGAAGCGCTGCACCTGCGTCGAGCGAACGACCGGGTCGTAGAGCGCCGGGAAAGTCCACATCGGGATGGAGCTGTAGGCGGAACTGGTTTAGCTCGGAAGTCTCGACAGCTTGTGTGTCACGAAAAGGGGAAAAGAGGGCGGGCGGGAGGGATATAGAGGGAGGGGAGGGGCGGGAAGTGGGGGGAGGGCGAGCGGGAAGCACGGCGAGAGGCGCTGAGCGGTGGGTAAGGAGTGCAGGAACAGTAGGACGTACGCAGTGAGTCCCACTCCAAGTCCCAAGGCTGCGGTCCCGAGTACACGGCCAGCGAGGAGCGGGAGAGAGTCGTTGCCGAAAGCCTGGTGGAAACACCGTCAGCAGAGCACAGGGGGAGCACCAGAGGGAGTACAGCGCACCATGGCGTGAGTGTGGGTGGTGTTCGAGGTGAGTGCAGGAGACAGAGAGGCGCGAGGAGCGAGATCGCCGCCGTTCTTCGTCCACCTTCACGCCGCAGCCGAGACGCCTCGTCCTCTTCCCGCTTCCAGCTTCGGCACTCGCACACGAAGCAAAACGGCATTGCAAAGGGCTGTACAGGTACACACAACATCGCTTCACCTCGACTCAGGCCGCCACCAGCTCGAGCAGCACCAGCGAGAACGCCCCGCCGGCCAGCGCCGCCGTCCCCAGCTGCACCCGGCTCAGCTCGCCGATGAGCGCATCGGCTGCACGACAGATCTCGTCAGTCTGATCTGGAGGAGCGGAGCCCAAGAGCGGACTCACTGTCGACCTTTTCGCGCTTCCCGTCCGCGCCCTCCTCGTCCTCCTCGCTGATCTCGCCATTGTCCTCCTCGTCCGTCTCGTCCCCTCCGTCGCCCTTGTCGCTTCCCGCCGGACTCGCGCCCCTCCACCTCCCGAGCCCGAGCGCCGCCTTCGTGCCCTCGTCCAGCCCGACCAGGCCTCTGCTGCCCGACGAGCAGCAGCGCGCGAGGACGAGGCGGCGCTCCTCGGCTTTGAGGAGCTCGACGCGCGGCGTGAGGAGGCCGAAGGTGTAGGGGCGGATGGCGAGCGTCAGGGTCGCGGCGATGGAGAAGAGGGTCTGTCGGGCGCGAAGGGAAAGGGGTCAGTTTGAGAAGAAGGGAGGGAGAAAAGCGGAACGAGAGCGCACCTTGCGGTTCTCGCTGACGAGCGTGAGCAGCGTCGCGCCTCCCTTGGCGGTGCCGCCGGTCGAAGGAGGGGCGGAGCGGGCGAGCAAGGCGCAGAGGGCGAGAGAGGCGGTGAGGAGCGGAAGAAGGAGGGCGGTGAGGTTCGAGGTCTCGTGGTGCAGGCGCGACCAGAGGTGCTGCAGGCGAGTCGCTCAGTCCGTCGTCGTGCTGGAAGAGCGCGAAAAGGAAGGGAGCGCACCAGCCTGGACTTGGACGAGAGCGAAGGAGCGGTGAAACTGGCGGGGATGCTCAGGAGCGGCTGCGGGGGCGACTGGGTCAGCTTGGCCCGCTCGAACAGAGCATAGAGAGAGCCGTGTGCACCCCTCCCAGCAGCAAGCCCGTCAGCAGTCCCCCCACCACGCCTGCGAGCAGCCGAAGCGCCAGCAGCGTCGGCGAGTCGTCCTGCGCCTATTCAGGGTGAAAGGGTCAGCGTGAGCGATGGAGAGAATGCTCGAAACGTACCATGCTTGCTCCCAGACCAGCAAGAGGCGAGGTGGGAGAGGGACAGCGACGAGAGCAGCCAAGTGGGGGCGAGCAGCGGCATGTGAAAACGCGCCCAAACTCTCCCTCACTCTCCTGAATTCGTAGTTCCGCGCCAGCTAGCGCGCAGGCAGGGTCGCGCCCTGCCCACCCAGCTTGAACGAGAATCGAGGCGAGCGCGACGAGAGCCATCGACTGGCTGCTTTTTCCTCTCCTCCTCATCAGGGTGGATCCGAGCCAGTGCTTGCATTGACAGGCGCAGACAGGAAAGGGGGGAGCCACAACGCGACGCCGGGAAAAAAGCGCACGCCCTACGACGAGCCAGGGGCGAGGCAAAACGGCGAAGGAGGGGGGAGGAAAACGAGGAGAGGGAGGGCATTGTAGGGGTTTGCGCGGGAGGAAGAGGGGAGAGGAGCGGGGTGATCTAAAGAGACACAAGGATGGGAAAGGGAGAAGTAAAAGAGACAAGGGCAGACACGAGGAGGCGCTTGTTCTTCCCGCCCGAAGAGATGGGCGGGGTGAGGGAAAGGGAAAAAGGGGGGGAGACGCTGTTTTTGGGGCGTTTTGGGG